>JBBJLS010000082.1:21205913-21228278 GCA_037577275.1 Bryconaethiops microstoma
ATGTGACTGAAAAAAACTGAAAGCAGATCTGAAATCAGCATGAAAAACTGGTTTAGAAAAGTGTGTTGTGGTTTCTGGCGATTACAAAAAAAAAAATTTGTTGACCCGTGTTATGGTACCAGTCTTAATTATTAATCTTATTCTAATCTGTAAATCCCAGTATCTGCAACGACCTACAAAATGTTACTGTATCTTAAAGGGCTCATATCATGGAAAAGTGACTTTTCCTGGCTTCCTCTAAGTGCAGCAGTTTAGCCCTCAGATAGCCTGCAGATAGCCTGTAACAGAATTTTTGAAGCAGAAGAGGTGGGGAAAAATGACTTAATGTGTTGTTTCTTTGTTTCATTGAAGCCTTCCAAAGGATCCATTCATCCATAAGTTTACTGTTTTTAACCTTTCGGGGAATTTCTGTCCAAACTTGCATTTTAGCTGGAACTGCCCTTTGAGTGAGGCACGATACAGCCAGTCAGAAAAGAGCTTGTATCTTTATATAAAAAACACACACACACACACACACACACACACACACACACACACTACCAGTCAAACGTGTTTGCACACCTCAGGTTTTTACCATTTAACTAATTATCAGCAGATTTTTATTCGTTAAGCGTTGTAAAGTTTTGGAGTAAACAATATATGTCAAATTAAAAAAAAGTTTACAACATTGATATACTATGTAACAGTGCATGTCTGACTGTCTATGAACTGGTTGTGCGGTGATGCAGAGTCAAATTCTAGACTGTCCTTAAACTTTAAATACTCTCGTTAACTGTTTCATCCCTTTGACTGCCACTTAATAGCTTGCTAAATATCGAACACTTATCTGGTTTCATGTTATAATTATTGTTGGATGTTTTTTATAGGTAAGTAGTGACAAAAATATGGGATTTTCTGGCTGATAAATGTAGTCATATTATGAACATACTGTAAATTTATTTGTTAGCAAAGAGTGTATATTTGTTAGTAATGAGTGTATATTTAATAAATATTGAGTGAGTAACATGCAATTCAGTGTAGGCACTTGTGACTGTAAGTGAGTGTGTGTGAGTGAGTGTGTGTTTGTGTGTGTGTTTGTGAGTGTATGTGTGTGAATTGGTGTGTGTTTGTGTTTTCGTGTGTGTGTGTGTGTGTGTGTGTGTCTGTCTTAACAGCAGAGTTATAAAAATAGACTTTTTAATTATAAGACATAGAGAGGTGAGTGTAAAAATGTAGAATATAGGCCATTTTAAATATTCCTTGTATTCCCTGCTGACCCTCTCAGATTATCTACTCTTCTCGTTGTCCGTCCCTCAGGTTCATTAACGCGCGCAGACGGATTTTGCAGCCCATGCTGGACGCCAGCTCATCAGACACGCCCAAGAGCAAAAAGAAGACGCCACAGACGCGCCCACTCCAGCGCTTCTGGCCCGACTCACTGGCTTCCACTGTATCCCAGCAGCAGATTGCCATGGAGGACGGTACGCCAGTTCAGCATTTGATAATTGATTTCATTACTGAGATGTCAGTTTGATTTGTTGAAGTACAATAAAGTCTTCCAGTTAATTGATGATTTAATAAACAGTCATATGCAACAGTTGGTCAAATTATCAAGAAATATAAGAATCGCATAACAAGTGCACATTTTACGAATTACTGTTTATTTGCTGAATTTAACACATTGGACATTTAACACATTTGGTAGAAATAATACAGAAAATGTGGCTTGTGCGAAAGATATATCGGTTTTATAATTAGTTTTATTTACGGTCCAGTATGTTAAATTCAGCAAATACATTACAGAGAAGTGTCATATTTAAGTTTGTAGCCTATTGAGGACGTTTACTCATGTTTACTCATGTTCAAAAGAAAAGACGTCGTTTGACTGCGAGTGTTCGAACGGTTTTATACAACCATATATACAAGTTAATGTTTAAAACGTTTTTTATAAGATTTATTACTGTTTTCCCGGTACTAAAGGAGTTATTACTGTTGTTTTCCATTCTCTTCTATTTAAAAATAATTGCAGTGTTAATGACCTGAACATTTTTGAGTGTGTTCCTTTTCAGAAAGTGACAAAAAATTTGGCAAAAATATGCCTCACACCTGTAAACCCTGATATACGCTCCAGGTACCCATGAAGCTAGTAAGGATAAGCAGTTACAGAAAATGAATGAATGAATGAAAACAAGACCGCAAGCCCAGCAATAATCTATTCCTATGTTCAAGATTTTATTTTTATTTTTTTAAATCTCCTTTTCTGCTTATAAACACAAATGTTTTATTTGAACATTTCAAATCTGCAGCTTCAGGAGAATTTCTTCTACTATCGGGGATAAAAAAATGAAATAAAACCGGATTAAGTAGAGACATTTCAAGGCGTACATATTGTTTTGGGGAACCTCTGAGAGTTAGTACCGATAATATTTATAATTTAATATGCTAATGTAGTTTTCACTATGCTCAGGTACCATGGTAGCGGTTGGCATGGTAACAGGAGAAGACGGGCTGCAGACACTAACGTCGGACGGAGCCACGCTGGCCATGCAGCAGGTGATGATGGGAGGGCACAGCGAGGATGACGACGACGAAGAAGACGACGACGAGGACAATCTATCCCACTCCGATATGACCAGGCTAGGCCTGGAAACCAGCGACTCACTGTAGGAGCAAGAAACTACTCACACTTACACACACCTGTGCACTCTGACAGGAACGTAGAGAGACACGTTATTATTAACAAGTATATTATTAACAAGAAAGCAAGTAAAAAATATGTGCGAGTGAGTAAGAGCGAGAGACATTTGCTCAGTGCAGCGTTCGAGTAAATGCTCATGTACTGTACACCATGATCTGGATCCTCAAGTTGTCAAACAGCTTGATGAATAATAAATTGAAGGCTCAAAGCCATACATGCCAAAACACAGTTCATGTACACACACACACACACACACACACACACGAAAGTGAAAAAAACAAAACAAAGCACAAGCATACTACATGTCTGAGGTTTCTCGCACAGTGAAGATATGCATCGGTTTCATTTCAGAAACGTTTTTGTTTGTTTGTTTATTCAGCAGCACACAGGAAACCTCATGCACTTTTTTTGTATATTACTGTAAATGGCCGTGTTGAAAACACTGCAAAAAAAAGAAAAAGGAAAAAAAAGAAAGAAAAATAGAAAACATAGGTCAATGCTGGATGATTTGGCTTTACTCGTCCTTGTCTCTATTTGAATACCAAGACAATGAGATTATGTCTCTTGCATGCCTGTGTTTGCATCGTTTTCAGGCACCAGAGAAGATGAAACTATTTTTATATCACATTCTCAAAATGAATTGGTGCCGGTTTTGTGAGGGGTTTTGTTTTTTTTGTTTGTTTGTTTTTTTGGGCTCAGTTATGCTGCATTTTTTGAAAGTTTATGTTGGCAATGATTAAAAAAAAAGCCTTTTTGATATGATGGCCCAGTTTGGGGGAATTTTGATAATGCTTCATAACTGAAATGATCAGAAAGTGGAAAGTTTGCAATAGTAATAAGCTGAAGCAGAGGGGGGGGGGGAAATTATACAAGGCCTTAGGTGCTTCGTATCATAACATGAGACTGGCCTCATTTCTGCTTAAAAGGTCTAACAGCACGTCCTCTTTAGTAATTATCACCATGGAAACCACCAATCATGAAAAAAATAAATTAATAATAAATGATGCATGTCCACTTTAAGGTCAGTATTTGATATGTGAGAAAAGAAGTATGTTTATGTTTTGAAGATTATACCATGAATTGTCCCACTGAGGTGGAAGTCATCATTTCCCAGTTTGTCCTCATTATTGCACTGGAAAAAAAGCATAAGCTACTAGCTGCCCTTTTCAGCGTCCCTCTGTGTGCTGCATCGAAGGTCCACCACCATGCTTCACCATCGCAATCAAGCCGAGACATTTAGTGCTTAGAGTATGTAAAGATTTTTTGCATGGGTTTGTACTTTATTGCTGTCAAGAAACATAAACACTATTATTTACGAGCATCATAACCTTTACGGTAGAGCACATGTAGGGCCTACTGACAGTGTGTGACACTGCACACTGTAAACTATAAAGAAAAATATGTACAGTCGGCCAGTTTCTACTCTGAATTTCCCTCCTGGTATGTTCCATTTCACATACAGTAAAACTGCAGCCGTTTGTTTTTGTTTTGAGGTTTTTTTTTCTTCTCTTTTTCGGATTGTACTTTGCCAAATATGAAAATATGAAGATCCGTCCAGTTCTGAAACATGAGCGCTGGTGTCCCGGAATGGATCAGCCGATTTGTGTTTGTCATTTTTCTATAGTGAGGAGCTTGAGCTTTCATTTTCCAGCCGGGTTTTTTATTTTCAGCCGTCGTCTTGTGATGCAGTGGACGAGGTCAGGTGATGCAGGCGAGCATGACCTCAGTTGGCTTTGCATGGAGGCTTTCCACAGGCTGCATGTTTCCCTTCCAGCTTTAAAGGAATATTTCACTCCAACGAACTGGTGGAGGCTAACGCGGCGTTCCTAACATCAAGTAAAAATAATGAATGACTATATTTCCGTTAACATTATTTCTAACTCACACCCACTAGCTTTCTGTCACTAAGAGAGATTCTGTGTGGGGAGGGGTTTTTACCAGGTGAAATATTCTTTTAATCGTTTCATTTATTTTTATTTTTTATTTTATCTTATTTTATTTTTTAGGACACTTGCTGCTTTTTCACACACACGCTCATGTTTGCCTTTTCTCTGTTTTGTAATAAACTTAATTAAATACAGGGCTTTTGCTTTTGTGGTTTATTCCTGTCTGTTTACGCCGCTACAGGGCATCTGGCTATTTATTTATTTATTTATTTTAACCACAGAAAGAAGGCTGTGTTGTGTAATCCAGGGCTCATAAAAACACTCTTTAAATGCTCGCTGGATTGACAAAGTCATTTCGTTTTAAAGCAGCACAATACAGTACTTGTTCTCCAGATGGCGCTGTAGCTCTGAAGCATTTTTCAAAAGTCCTTTCATTCCTTTCTATCCAAGCGTGCTCACTGAGGCTGAACATATAATTAATGTTTAGAAATGTAATGTTTTTCACTTAATTACCCTTTTCCTACCCTCAAGGACTGCAAAAAGTAAAATGAACGTCTTTAACTCTGTAGAAGGGTGGGTTAAAGTGCGTAAAGCTGTGTGCAAATACATATTTAACATAGAAATAAATATATAAACAAGCGAATCTGTGAGTATTTCAATAGAAATGCATACATTATATTACTTTGCATACTTTCTAAAACATATTAAAATAGCTTAAAAATGATTCTCTGGCCAAGCATGCGCCAATTCTGTAAAACGTCTCAAACTAGAACACTTAAAAGAGGAATTCCACCAATTTTTCTAAACCTCTGCATAATTAAATAGTTCAGACGCAAACAGAGTCATTCAGCGTGGTTTGATGTAAAATGCTCTGTTCTACGGAAACCTACAGACTCAGAATAGTAAACAATGGTTGTGATAGGAACCAGATGTCGAAAGCATTCATTGCCCCTAAAAGCTCCTTCCTTCGAGTTACATGAAAAAGGGTCATGAATACACTGCCTGAATACACTGAAATTGTCATGAATACACTGAAATAGTTTTTTGATACATGAATACACTGAAATTGTTTTTTGATACTGTTGACATAAGCCATAAGAAATGTAGTCATGGTGGAGCGGTACAGTGTCTTAAGGCAAATTAATACCTAATTTTTCCCTTCAAATTACAACTATATGACATGATCAACATTACTTATAAAGACACAATTAGAATTACTGGTCAAATAAAACTTATTTTTGTTTGGTAAACATTGTGACCCACCACAATAAAGAGATCTTGAGTGGGTGAACAATTTCATATTGAAACACTCGGAATGAGTTTGTTTGCATCTATTGTACAAAAAGTTAGTTAAATCGTTGGAAATAGCCCTTTAACATACTATTTGCTGCTCTACAAAAGTTCAACAACATTGTTCTTCCATAAATCCCCAAAAGTGTCTGACGTCTCCTTCGATCAGGTAGAAACACAACTCAGCCGTGTCAGATACTCAGATTGTTGGTTCCTCTTCTTTCTAATGGGGGAAAAAAGAAAAAGAATTAATACTGAAAAGCTAATCCTGGCTCAGAAGTCTTTAAGAAACAACCTGTGGCTTTAAATTAATGCATTAATTGTTTTTTTCTTCCAGAAGCAGAGGTTGTCCTGTGCCCTCGATTTACACATCAGCCCTCTAGAGGCCACTACTGAGCCAGTTAAAAGTTGAAGCAGCTGTCGAGTACAAATGAACACTCGCACACTCGCATCAGTGATATTTTGGGACGGCTGGGACAGGCAGTGAGTGACATGATAAATCTGGAAGGAGGGATGGATGAGGGGGAGAGAAAGAATCCATTTCACTTGCCATTTTAGGACTGACATCGATATGTCACACTCGTTCTCTCGCCTTTGCTCACTCCAGACCCTTGAGATCAGGGGCCCCGGAAGCATTTTTAATGTGAGGGGGGATCGATCTACATCTTGGTTGTCATCTGGGAGGGGAAAACTGAGGAGATCTCAAGCATGGGGGGACGAAATGAAAGATATAATGGTTCCTGTGCCCATGCTTGAGATCTCCTCAGTTCACATGTACTACTGAACTGAATAGGTGGTGTCTATTAGAAGAATTAGTAGTAGCATTTGTACGTTATGTGGTGGAAAAGAACACCATTTTCTCTTCATCACTGAACTTTCACTGTTTGTTTTTATCTCAAGTTGGTCTATTACACAGTGCCTTTTAAACCCAGTGTTCAGGGTTCTGCAATAAGTTATACTTGATAGTAATCATTTCATTCAGGTGCCTTGTGAGTGCATATTGTGTTGGCATTAAGGTACACTTTGCACTGCACTGCACCATATTCTGGTGGCCTATAGTGTTTTCTTTAAACATCTACATGTATATCTATATTTTCATCAAGCCAATGGTATAAAAGTGGGGAAAAAAAAGCAAGGTCTAAATGTTTAGGATAGGAAAGACTTTCGTACCTCCTCCCTCTGGTTCTCACACACATACACACTGGCATAAACAACCAGAAGCAGTGAATGTTCTATAATTGCACAGAATTGAAAAGTTCACTTAACACTCTTATGTGACAGTCTGTTTGAGTAACTCAAACTTTCAAATGTAAGTTTTGCTGTCCATCTTATTAGATTGGAAATAAAAAATAAGTAGTATAGCTTACCCCTAACACAAACAAAATCATGTAAGGGTGTATTCCCACAGATTTGCCATATTAATTGTATAAAATAATGCACTGAATGAATATATTTAGGAGTATAATTAATTTTCTAAACCAGCAACCATCCCGGAATTGTCAGGTCTGGGGACAGAGACAGTGGACGGCCGCTAGAGGCCGCCAGGGCGTCGTTTGTTGTGTAATTCCTGAGCTCACCGGGTTTGTGTTAGTGTATCATTTGTTTCAGCTGCCGGTGTGCTCAGGAGAAAATAAGTTTAGTTTGTGATTAGTTTATGTGTTTTGGGGTCTTGTATGTAAGTTCTTTAGGTGCCGACAGTAGTGGTCGGTCCTCCGTCATACTGCTCTGTGTTTTGTGTTTCTCCTAACTTCTTTTGGTTTGAGTATTGAGTTTTGGTTTCTGGCCCTCGTGCCTTTTGTTTTGCTTTGTTTAAACGTGACAGGAACACGTAGGAATGGTTGCCATTTCTCTAATTTTTCAAGGATTATACCATTGGCGACGGAAGCATTACTGTATAGCAAGTGGGGACATGTCCCCACCACTTTTCCAAATCACTTTTCAAAACCCCACTTTTTCTCTGAGACATAGCTGAGACATAGAGCGCCGCGTCCCCACCACATTTAAAATGCTTTCGGCCCCCATGGATTATACTGTTGTGTAAGGGACAATGTATAGTTTGGCATTGTCGAAAAAACGGGATGATGGTATTGGCAATGGCCGTTTTCACTTCTGCAAAGCTCTTTGATTACTCATTATAAAACACTGTTGCGAGACTTAACTGCTGGATGCTTTCTCTAAGAGAGCACTGTAGCTTGCAATAGAGAAACCCTGACCAGAGGAATTCTGGGCCAATGCATAAAATTACCATAAAGCTGGATTTAAATTCTCTGGACCTTAACTGTCAATATGCAGACATTCTCTTCTCTACTAATCAGCACATGAAAGTGTCTTAGTCCATGTAGTGTCATCTCATGTCTGTTCTCCACTATTTATGTTGAAATCTTTAGGTCTTTTCTTTGCTGTTTTTTAAAACTGGGCTTGCAATCAGTGCTCAGAGATCCTGTTCTCTAAATAAATATTGGATTTTTTTATTGCGCAAGAACAAATTAGCATGAATTTTCATAACGATAAGTGAACGGACTACTTGTGGAATGATGGTATAGATGTAAATCAGAAACACAAATCCTGTTGCCAATGACAGCGGTAATTCATTTTTTTCAATTGTCATTATAACTTAGCGATGGCCCAATCAATTCAGCGGAACTTTCTCACGAGCTAAATCCTTGCTTTAGGTCTGAAAACAATGTAGTTTCATGGAGTCAGACTTCCAAGTTTAAGTAAAGGAGACAATGATTCAATTGGCAAACAAAATGCAATGTTCCACCAAAGAGGGGAAATTAATACATAGCTAAAGAATTGTTAAAACTATTGAATCTACACCCTAATGTAACTCCACTAATTGAATACATTTGAACTAGACAGACAAATGTATCACTGGGACTGATAGAAACACACAAATTGCTATCCCGGTTGTAAAGTTATTAAAAATGCATCTGTAAAAGAGTCTCTCCAGTCTTCTAGCTGTGCCCTTATCAGAGTGTTGCTGCTCCAGTTACTGTAGACTCTAATCTGGCAACCGTTCTCAATTTCACAGTCGGGCACAAGTGGTTTAGTATTTCACAGCAAGAAACCTTTGGTCTTCCTGTCAATCTGGCCTCTCTCTGTTGGTGTCTAACTTAGAAAGTGCCTCGTTTCTTCATAGCCAGTCCTACAACCCAATGCATTGTAAAGTTTAACTTTCCACAACCTGGCAACTAGACATTATCTCACCTCCAGGTTCTGGTGTATCCAGGGTAGCGCATAAACGACACTGGTGTAAACCCCTGGGTTTTGAGGCTTTCCGCAGCCCTGAGACCAGCTTGCTGCTCCCACCAGCTTCCACACTGAGTCCTGACAGGCCAGTGGGCCTCCACTGTCCCCCTACAAACATGAGGATCCACGCATGGATAAATGTACACCAAACAGGCAAAACATTAAAACCACCAGCCTAATATTGTGTAGGTTCCCTCTTCTACCACCGGAACAGCTCTGACCTGATAAGGAATGGACTTTACAAGTCCTCTGAAGGTGTGCTATGGTATCTGGTACCAAGATGTTAGAAGCAGATACTTTAAGTCCTATAAGTTAGGATGTGGAGCCTCCATAGATCGGACCTGTTTGTTCAGCACATGCCAGTGTGGCAAGGTGCATTATCCTGCTCAAAGAGGCCACTGGCATTAAGGAATACTGATATCATGAAGGGGTGTACTTGAAATGATGTTTCCATAGGTGGTATGTGGCAAAGTAACATCCACATGAATGCCAGGACCCAAGGTTTCCCAGCAGAACACTGTCCAGTGCATCACACTGCCTCCACCAGCTTGCCCTCATCCCAAAGTACATCCTGGACATCTCTTCCCCAGGTAAGCAACATACACGTGCCTGGCTCCCACATGATATAAAAGAAAACATGATTCATCCGACCAGGCCATCTTCTTCCATTGTTCCAGTTCACGTTTAGGTGTTTTCGGCAGAGGAAAGGGGTCAGCATGGGCACTTCGACCGGTCTGCCACTATGCAGCATCATACGCAGCAAGGTGTGATGCACGGTATGTTCTGACACCCATCTGAACATAGTTTGTGTTGCAGTAGTTCTTTTGTGGGATCAGTGAGCCTTGGGTGCCCCTTGACTATATGGCCGGTTCACCGGTTGTTCTTCCTTGGAACATTGTTGACAGGTACTAACTACTTCATACTGGAAAACCCCCATAAGACCTACCATTTTGGAGATGCTCTGAGCCAGTCGTCAAGCCATCATGATTTGGCCTTTGTTCAACTCCTTACACTCCTTATATACTGCTCCCAACACACCAACTTCAGGAACTGACTGTTTACTTGCTGCCTTATGTGTTCCAGTCCTTGATCTGTGCCACTGTAACAAGCTAACTAATCGTTAATCACTTTCCCGTCAGTGGGTTTAATGTTGTAGCTCATTAGTTTAATACTTTGAAAAACCGAACATATGTGTTAAGTGTAAAGTGTGCATACAGTACCAGGGTTGGTACACGGTTAGTAATCCTATTCCACTACGGTTCTACTCCACATTATGGCAAGAACTACTTAACTAAGTAAAAAGAAACAACAGTCCATCATTACCTGTTTACAAAACATATTCTGGTTTAACTCTTTTTTTTGTTTGTTTACTGCATAATTCCATGTGTTCCTTTATCATTTTGTTTGTTTTCAATATAAATCTACAATGTAGAAAATAATAAAAACAAAGAAAAAACACTGAATGAGAAGGTGTGTTCAAACTTTTGACTGGTAGTGTACAGGAACACACCACAGCACAGCAAACAGTATGGACAGCACAAAATTGTTCTCTGCATTTAACCAATTCAGCAAGTGAAGCAGTGGCCGGGGAGTACTGGGTGCGGATGGTGCCTTGCTTAAGGGTGCCTCAGTGGTGCCACTGGCAGTCCTGGGATTCGAACAAATAACCTTCTGATCACAGGGGCAACTCCATAATCACGAGGCCGCCAACTTCCCCATTTGATATTTTATTTTTCCCCCAATATGTGAAATTTAGCCGATAAACTGAGATTGTGCATTAAAATGAAACATACATTTAATGTTTCCTGCTGTTTTTGACATTAAAAAATTAAACATCTGTGCTTTATGGCCATCTTGACTGGAAATGAAAAAACAATGGAGTGTTCTCTGACAGTTGCACAGTACTGTATGCAACAGAGACACGATAAAAATGCGTCTAACCTGGCACGTGTCGGCTCCTCCTTTCAGGTATCCAGCACAGATGTTCCATGGAGAACGTCCCGACCTGCCGCACTTTCTAGAGGGGAGGAGAGGAACCTGCGCCGATCGTAGAGACACACTCACTTCTCCTACACACACACAAACAGACTTGTATTACTAAATGTGTGAGGTCTGTCCCCTGATAATACTGTAGCCAAGTAATATTACGCCTAAATCCTAATCCCACCCTTAACAAGAAGGCAATGTGATGAAAACAGCACTTGTCAAACCCTCCTTCTGCAACTCCCTTCCTTAGAAACTCCTCAGCTCTCATCTGATTTCAACTCTCTCTTAAGACCTACCTTTTCACGTTATAATTGTTGACTATTGTGTTGTTTTTCCTTTATATTTCTGCCTTTTGTAAGGTGACTTTGAAACATAACATACAATGAATGTATTATTATTATTACTGTTACAAGTATCTGTAAGGTCTGTGGTCCTCTTTATAAATCTAAATCCAGAAACACAGGTGTACTTAATAAAAAGTTATTTTTATAGGTATTATATGAGAAATCATGCTAGTCTGTTAAATTGAATGCTGTTCCCTAGACAGAGATCTAGGTTCAGCTCACCCCCACTGTTTGTAGCCCCCCAGCCTGATATCCAGCACAAGGAACCATAGGCAAAATTTTCACCATAGTTTGGCAGGCAGATAGGCTGGATCTTACCTAAGAAAGAGTACAGGAACAATTAAATGGTAAAAAGGCATTTGCCTAACACATTTTCCTACAAAGTATTTGTGGACTCAAAGCCTTGGTCAAGGGAGTAGATAAAGTTATAATGTGATAAATATTGTACAATATCAGAAGCTCTTTTTAATACATTTTGCTTATTCAATATCTTTATTATAGATGCATATTCACTTAAGACCCTTTCACACTCAATTCCTGGGACATGTCTGAACACTGGTACTGGGCTTTTACATATATGTTTTTATATATATATATATATATATATATATATTTATTAGGACTGGGCAAGTTAACGTGTTATCGCATTAACACATTATTTACTTAACGCCGACAATTATTTTATTTCGCATTAATGCAGTTTTTTATTACTATTATTTTGAAAGGTCGTTGCTTTTTTTGTGCTTGACCACTTCACCTCACTCTAACAAGGACACTCGCTACTGAACATGATAAAAAGAAAATAAAAGAAAAAATTGATAAAAGAAAATTGTTTCTGCTGGTAGCTGTTCATAAAAAAAGAAAAACGATTTATAAATGTTAACATGCTGTTGCTCGGGAGGAGCCTGTTATAATGTTATGATCGTGGCTCCGGACTCTGAGGGGAACTTGTTTTTCTATATCAAAAAAGATAAAATGTGAATGCCCTGCAGTGACAAACAGCTGTGGTTTTGTATTTGATTACATTAATGTTTAAGTTGAGATTTACAGAAATATTTGAACAGCAGCTGTGTAACTGTGTTAAAGTAAACACTGCTGTTAAAAAGCACCTTGTTTGTTTAAAGTGTTTGCAGACCAAATGTTACTGAATTTTTGTTCATATAGCAGTACTTTTAAAAGTGATACACTACTTTTGAATTAATGATTGAATTTTATGTATAACAATGTGATTCAATGCGGTTAATTGCAGAAAGTCATGCAGTTAAAAATGTAATAATTGCCCAGCATTGATATTTATATATATATATATATATCATCTAATCCCTTTCCATACTCAATTCTTAGGACATTGTCTTAGGACACTTTTACAGGTACTATTCAGGCTTTACACCATGCCATTCCTATTTTAAAGGAATGCACTCATTCATACCTGCCATGAAGGTCCTGCTAAATATGATGTGATGTCACCAGCATTATTTCCGAATAATGTAAAAAAAAAAAAAAACTCTTTCAATTCTGCTTGGCTGAGAAGATATCATAAGTAACAGTGGTCACATTAACTGCCTCTTACGCACTTTCTCAAAGTGGTATAGTGATAGTACAGTACTGTTCATTGTGCAAAAGGAATGTGTCATTTGAAATTTACGGCATTTATCAGACGCTTTTATCCAAAGCGACTTCCATTCCCTAACTACAGGGGACAGTCTCCCTGGACCAACTTGGGGTTAAGGGTCTTGCTCAGGAACCCATGACTTCTTGGTCCAGAGGCAAGTATCCTACCCACTAGGCCACCACCTCATTAAAACTAAATGTCTTCTCTTGTGTACCAATCAAATAACATTTTCATCACCATGCCGATTAAAGTTTAAGGTCCAGAAAAAAAGAGAAGCAAACTCTCACCAGTGAAAGCGAGTGACTGTGTGAGCTTGATGAGAGCAATATCATAGCTCAGGCCCTCTGGGCGATATGAGCCATGGTAGAGGATCTTCATCACAGAGAGGTCGCTCGCCCCACTCACAGGCTGGTCTATGAGACCCACACGAACCGACCATGAAGCTGGATTAGCAAAGCTAGACCAGAGAGAAAGAAAAGAAAGCAATTCAATACTGATTTGTTATACTGTTGAAACATATTTGCACATAGACTTAAACAGATGTTGCACTTAAAACAGTCCTAAAACAGAGAAATAAATATTATACATATTATCTCAGCTCTCTACTTCTTCCCACACACTGTACTAAACTGTATTGTGTCCAAAAGGACATTAACCCCTTGTTGTTGTTATTAATGAATTAGGCTTCAGTATCTACTGTGAATTTAATACGCAAGGGGTGTAGTTATGAGAGTGAACAATTGATATGTGGATCCACATACACTAATTTAAGCCCTTAAATAGTAACCTAGGTATGGTAATATACTATAGCAGTAGTTCATGTAGTTACTGAATAATAACTCTTAGAGTGTAAAAAAAGGGGCCTAAATACTAATATATTCTCTGTTAATAATGCTGTGTTCACTCACAGCAATACTGTTACTGTTCCTGTGGACTGCACTCTGTGTTGTTCTGTAAATTCTTACACTGTTGCTCTTGTGCTTTTTTCCACTTTTTTTAGTCTCATCTTCCCCACACGTATGTAGTACTGTGGTGTTCTGTTTTTGTTCTATGTGGGTCTGTTTTTGTTCTTTGTGTTGCACCATGGTCCTGGAGGACTGTTGTTAAATTTCTCAGGTCAAGTCAGTGTTCATTGTTTTTTCTGCCATCTACGAAGTACAGAGTGAAATAAAACCACCGCACTCCGCTCCAGGACCACAGTGCAACACAAACCAACACAAGACGAGACGAGTGTGAACAAGACAGAGCTACGCAGAGAGAAAAAACTTTAAAACACAAGAGCAAACAGGACAGCAATATTTTTGTGCCCACAAAAAGCAGATACAGGACCAAAAAAGAGAGAATAAGGTGTTTTCAGATAGTGTATTCTAGCAGTTATGTAGTTAAATGTGCCAAAAACGTTAAGATTAATGAGGTAGAAAAACACCAATAATATGCTAGAGAACATAGATATGGTTTTATGTGTATGTGTGTTTTATTATCTTTATGTATGTACATGCATTATCATATAATGAATGTTTTATGTTCATAACTCACCCATATACGCAGTGTGCAGCGGTGACTATCCACTGATTGGTTATCAGTGATCCTCCACACAAGTACTGGTTCTGGTACTGTAAGCTGACGTGCCAGGGGTGCTGTCCAGGGACAGATACAGTTCCCCCCACAATACGGCTGCTGACACCAGGTCTGGAGCCACACTCTGCATTGTTATTACACACAGACACACACCATTCAAGAATTCACCCTTAAAAGAATAAAGCATTATACATTATACAGTTGTGGCCAAAAGTCTGAGACCACTAGTAAAAACCTTTATGTTTTGAATTCTTGTCTACTTTCATGCTAAGTTTTTTATTGCAAATTATGTTGTCAAGCAATCGGAGTAAAAGACAGAATTGAATTGTAGACTTTCAGAAGTGTCCTATTTTGATTTAATGACAGTCCGCACTCAAACTTCACAGGTGTGTGCAAGTTTACAGTCATCACTCATCAAATCCACCTGATCCACATCAGACCCAGAGTCGTCTGAATTCATACTTGAGTGAAAAGGATGAGACTTTAAAAAAAAACTAACCTTTAAAGACCTTAACATGGTCAGTGTTTCAACTTTGCTGAACATTAAACTGTCACCTAGAAATAGTTCAGAAGCATACATATTTCGTCTTCATTTTCTTGTCATATTTCTGTTTACAATTATTCAAAATTCTAAAATGAACTGTGGTCTCAAACATTAGACCCCCACTGTACATTTACACAAATTTCCTCTTAAATCTAATGCAGTCAACCAGGCAAGAAATGGTGGGGTCTGAACTTCGCTTCCTTACCTTTGCACTGGATCCATGAGGCTAATATACCTAACAAGTATTGAAAGCTTTAGGTCCCCAAGCGTCATGCAAACTGCATGCCTTAATCATCACACACTTTGTTTTAATAATTTTGCACACTTTGCATAATTTTACAAATCTGGAATAGACTTGCATATGGTTTCTGACACTACAACATGCTACTCTCTATAAAAATGGCTTTATACCATTATAAAGCCACTTGTTTTAGCTTTATAACCCACTTTATCGGTTTCTAAAGGTATCAGATAACCATCTGTTAACTCACCAGTTATAAGGTCAACTCCAAGGTCATTAGGTGAGTTGATAACCCTTACAGTACCTACATTAGTCTCATAGCTCTAGTGCGGAACACACTGGACACCTGACGTGTCTCAAACATGATTTTTTTTTCATGTATATATTCTTTTAAGCTGGTCTGGAATGACCTTTTTACAGAAAAAAGAGAGCTCATAGTACACACTGACAAAGTATGACAACAGGCAAATTTGACCACAGGCAAGCACACGCATGCACAAACAATGTCATATCAACCTTAGCTCACCTATACATTTAAGCACCGTGACCAGCCCTGACCTGCACTGAACCTTCCTGTTCAAACAGATCATCTCATGTAACACATTTTCACACACATGGGGTCTAATTTTCTAAAACAAGCAAGAGCAACAGTCATACAGAAAATGCAGAAGACATTTATTAAACGTTAGAGTCGATCCATGTGAGGTCTCCCAATTGCAATCTTAGGAAATAACGTTTAATATTCTTAGGAAATAATGCCATCATGCTCAGTATACAAAGACTCTGCCTTTAGTAGCATATTTAATATAAGGCTTCTACTCTCATCCTTTTACAAAAAATAGGTGTATTTGACACTTTAATATAAATAGGCTCAAAACCCCCACACTTTTACATTTTTAGTATGACACATTATGTTTTGGTAGTCCTGTTAGTGCACTTTCATTTTAGTTCAAATGTGTTGTCATAAATACCACAATACGTGCCACTCACACTTCTTAAAGCCTCTTTATTTCAGAAATGAAAGAAAATAGAAGCCTTGGGTTTACTGAATTGATTTTTAAATCAGCTTTTTAACATTTTAGTTTTATCTTTGAAAGTATGAATCAAATCATGGATGACCAATCGGTAACTTTAAAGTCAATAAACAATTGACTACAGTCAGTTCCTAAGGTGTTGCTAAAACCACCTAATCTGCAGTAGCGGAAGTGATTTAGTCAGAATCCAGTACTTAATCCTTAAATTGCAGGTGTTAACCTTTACAGCATGGGGTTAATGTGTATGCAAACTTGCCTTGACAGGGGCTTAAAAGAGATGTTGAAACATATTGTGGTGCAAAGCCAGCGGTGGATGATCGTAAATTGAGCCTACCTGAGGTAGGAGGAGTTGTGGACTTTGAAAGTGGGCAGAATGGAAGGATTGAGTGTCACTGTCTTCTTCTGGAGGGCTGACTCCACGGAAGAGAGAGGGACTGACGAGGAGTTCACGTAGCTGTAAGGAGAGAGAGAGAGCGAGAGCGAGAGCGAGAGCGTCTTTGGGAATGTACTATTAAAGTTTTCTTTAGTGTGATGCCATGAAATTTAAAAAAAAGGTTCTTTAATTATGTCTTTTTGTAAACATTAAAAATCTGGTAAATGTGAATATAAGGTTCTAAACCAATTACATTTTATAAGACAGTATACAGTATATCCAGATCATCAACCACTTAGAAACCTTTATTTTTTAGACTGCTGATTTATAGAGTGTACAAACATGCAGTACTGAAACACAAAACCACTAGTGTACAAAATCATTTATGTAAATTGTGAACTTTATTACCGATATCAGAGTATAAAGTTCTCCTGATTTAACAATGTAGGCTGTACATAATGTGTTTATTTTGAACACAGTAGTCCTGGTTTACGCTTCATGGAATTTACTAGCATTGCCTGTCTGTGTCTTTGACAAAGCAGCACTTAAGCCAAAAGTGCTAACATTCACCATGCTAACAATGCTAACCATGTTAATGTCCCAGCTTGTTAACGCTAAACCTGATTATGTACCACTGTAACACTACATGCTGTAACAGTGACCTTTTAACTACATACAAATTAAATGAATGACCTCGAAATAAAGACATTTCAATGAAAACTGAGCAAAAGCTGTGCTACAATTTCTCATTAGAACGTTCCGACAAGGTTCTGTTAATCTGGTCCAAGCTCGATGGCAGCTGCAGAGGCTCCTGCAGACCCCCTAATGATTCAAAGACATTTTTCCCCTTAAGTCTGCTGTATGATTTGCTGTTGGCTCTCTGTGTGCGTTCTGTGCGCTGCTAGTGTGCAATGAGGGATTAAAAGAGAAGGGTGGAAAACTCCGTTCAGACCTCTCCACACACACGGCTGTGCCATGATATAACAGACAGCACAGCGCTAGAAGAATAATATAGAGAGAATCATGTACAGAAACTCATGCTAAAAAAAGTAAACATCATTTTTTATACTTCCTTAGTCCCCGCAAAGATGAAAATCAGAAAGTTTTGCAACAAACAAACATTTCAACAATATTATTAACCAAAAAATATTGCCAATAGGGACCTTTGAAAAGTACCCTTCTCCTCCATGTTTTGACTATGATTCTTTGATTTGTGTAGACAAACACTCCTTGCACACTGTAACAGAGCCAAAAGCACACACCCACACAGCACACATAGATCTTTCCTATTGGGAGAGCACGGTAATCGACACCTTTAACATTACAACACCGTTATACTCTGTTGTCTGAGCGCTGTCTGGAACACTGGAACCATCTAGACAGAAAGTCAGTCAAGGCAGCTCTGTAAACTAGTCTGGTTTCAAGAAACTGCAGTCAATAAGGCACCACTAGCCGCAGTTCCTGACTGCTGCAGTGAACCGAAGCTGCAGTCAATGCATGCGTGTGAGGATGGTTAAAATGAACATCTTGACCTACTTATGGCGCACGTGTGTTTTCTGGGCTGATTGTGCCCATTCATTTAATAGCAGACTGATTTTAATAGGATTAACTAAGCAGTTAATGTGGGCGCTGGGTATAAAGGGAGCCGTATTGCACCCACACACTGTGGTGGGCTGGGAAAAGACACACACACACACACACACACACACACACACACACACACACACACACACAACCTTCACACTAACAAGAATGCACGTGACAGTATGAAACTATGTGATACACTACGAGGAATCCCTGTTTAGATGCAGGACATTAGGTGTCTGTAAAAACTGTAAAAGCAGAAAGCAAAGTAACATTATAAATTGGAGTAGATCAAACACACAAAAATACCATTAGAAATTACATCATGATATTGCATATTTACAGCTGTCACAGCTGGGGTACAGTAGAACTGACTACTCAGTTACAGTAGAACTGACTACTTAGGGCCTTGAGGCGGAGGAGGGCACCAAGGGGCCTGGCCTAAATAGTTTGCTTTTATGTACAATTTTTAATAACTAAACAACTATCACTAAAGTAAATCAGCTGAGGCTTGCACACATTAAAATCACTTTGGAGGCTAAGTGAGTAAACATAAAAAGAAATCGTTTTAGTTAGAAGAGTTAGGCTGCATCCGTTTACCTGCATATGTGTATATACACTAATCAGCGGTCACATTAAAACCACTTGCCTAATATTCTATAGGTTCCCGTCATGCCACCAATATAACTCAACATGTTTAGGTCCTGACTCTGCAAGACCTCTGAAGCTGTGCTGTGCTGTGCTATCTGCACTAAGACTTTAGCAGCAGAGCCTTTAAGTCCTGTAAATTGTAAGCTGGGGTCTCCATGAATTGGACTAGTTCGTCCAGCATGTCCCACAGATGCTCAGTCAGATTGAGATCTGGAGAATCTGGAGACACGGTTCATGCCTTAAACGTTTTTGTCCTGTTCCTCAAACCAATCCTGAGCAACGTTTGCAGTGTGACAGGACACATTATCCTGCTGAAAGAGGCCACTGTGATTAGGGAATACAGGGATCCTCGCGTTACGACACAGTTCCGTTCCCATGACAGTGAAGTAACCCGAATTTTGGTGTAAGTCGAAACACACCCTAGCCTAAGTCACTTACCTATCCTAACACAGTTGTAAAATCATAATCTAGAACATAAAAACACAACTACGGCCACTCCTTCACTCAAATGCCAACATTCACATTTCAATTTTTTAAAGTTTTTATTGGAGTGAGCGTCGTAAACCTAAAACGCTGTTTGTTGAGACTTTCGTAACCCAAGGACCCCCCGTACTGTTGCAGTGGAGGAGTGTACTTGGTCTGCAGCAATGTGGTATGATCAAAATAACATCCGCATATACGCCAGGACCCAAAGTTGCACAGAGCATCACACTGCCTCCATCCTTCCCATAGCTCATCTTTGGGCAATCTCTTCCGCAGGTGAATGATTTGTGCAGCCAGCCGTCCACATTACGTTGTAGGACTTTTGGAAGTGGACAGGGGTCGGCATGGGTACTCTGACCAGTCTGCAGATACAAAGCTCAATACCCAGCATGTTGTGTGTTTTCTGTGGGACCCAACCAGACAGGAAAGCCTTCACTCCCCATGAATATCAGTGAGCCTTGAGCGCTCATGACTGGTTCACCAGTCGTGTTTCCTTGTACCAGTTTTGATAGATATTAACCACTGCAAACTGGAAAAACCCCACCAGACCTGCTGTTTCGGACATGATCTGATCCGGTCATCAAGCCATCACAATTTAGACCACAATTCAGTCACTCAGATCCTAACACTTGCCCATTTTTCATGCTTCCCACACAATTTCAATTGCTGCTGTTGTCGCTAAAATTGGAACAGAACCCCAAATCTAAAACATTAATTCAAAAAAATCGAATGCAGTCGAAGAAATGCAGCTTTACTACTTTATTAAAGAATAAAGCAGTCTCATGGTCCAGGAGAGAGCGTGATCAGATCCCTCTGGTCAGATCCCTTCTCTGGGGGATGCCTCCCATTTTGTTTTTATTGCCTTTCAGCAAATAGCACACAGAGTTGGATTTTCACATTCTCCCCCTTTTGTCAGTATTTGTCCTGTCCTTTTGATGCCCATTTGTGCAACCTGACTTTTACAACTAGGTTCGTTCAACGTACATCCCTGATTCTCATCAACCATCTGGCCAGTTAGTTATCCTTAGTCTTAGTGTTTTTTTAACTAATATAACTTCTTGAGATGCTTTCTGCTTTAAAGACGAGTTTCTGCTGCAAGGAGGGGGTACTATTCAGTAAACTATTTTATTACTATATTGCCCGGGAACATCCTGATGCTTAGGCTCTCTCAAGCTATTCCAAAGAGCTTATGGCCATATGGCCAGGGACACCTGGTCCTACCCAAACAGAACTCTTCTACCTGTAATGTAAAGAGAACACCTATCATATATTAAACTTTAATGGACACAGAATCAGACCCCAATATTTACCACTAAAATCTCCATCACTGCCTAATATTTCCAACCTCTTGAAAGGTGCCACTGTAATGAGATAATCAATGTGATTCATTTCACCTGTCAGTGGTTTTATGTTCCAGCTGATCTGTGCAATTACTTTTGAAAGAGGACCACAGTGAACCTAGCTGGAGTATTTGATTTTAGATACAAGGTAGGTGTACTTACTGAAGAAGGTCCTCAGTGTACACTATATGGACAAAAGTATTGAGACATCTGATCATTACACCAACATCATTACATCAACATAGCTTAATATGGAGTTGGTCCACCTTTGAAACTAAAACAGCTTCCACTCTTCTTGGCAGACTTTCCACAAGATTTTGGAGTTTCTGTTGGAATTTGTGCCCATTTATTCTGTAGAGCATTTATGAGAAGGCCTGGCTCGCAATCTCCGTTCCAGTTCATCCCAGAGGTGTTGGATGGGGTTGAGGTCAGGCCTCTGTGTGGCCAGTCAAGTTCTTCCACACTGAACTAATCCAGCCACGTCTTTATGGAGCTCGCTTTGTGCACTGGGACACAGTCATGCTGAAATAGAAAAGGTTCTTCCCCAAACTGTGTCCACAAAGTTGGAAGCATGCTGTTGTCCAGAATGTCTTGGTCTGCTGGAGCATTAAGATTATCCTTCACTGGAAGTAAGGGGCCTAAAGCAATCCCTAAAAAAGGAATGTCCCAATACTTTTGTCCATTTATTGTATATGTGACTGGTGACGTTCCGTACTGTTTCTTTCCAGCCTTCCTGTGTGATTTTTAACAGATATGAAAAAATATGGTATTTGTTTGACTGGGAGATCATAATATGAAGATATCAAACTGTGACACCACTAATGTGAAATGTTTCGTGATATATAAATCAGCTCATGTAAAAATGCTAGAAAAATCCTTCCTCGCATTAAAATTGAAAAAAAAAAACAGAAGTTTTTGGGAAACGATAGGTGATAAAGTACACTATATGGGACCTCTTATATATTGAATTTAGGGGGGCTTACATCCAGTGAAGGGCACTGAACGGGCACAAATTCAGAAACACAAAATCTTGTGAAAAGCCTTCCAAGAGTGGAAGCTGTTATAGCTGCAAAAGGGGGACCGTCCCAATACTTTTGTCCACATAGTGTATTTCGTATTGATGCGTGCTGTGTGAACACGCCCCGAGAACAGCCACGCGGAACTGTTGCGCGTGATGAGCAGAACCTGCAACTCGCGGCGTGTCTCCAGTATAAGAAGTTCTAGAGGTGAGAGGAACCAGAACTCCCAGAGCTCCCAGTTCACTGGGACTATTCAACTCTCAACACTGAGCTCACCGATTCCCCCGCGCTGGAACTGCATTTTACTGGTTTGTTTATTTCAACACTGACAAACTGAGCAGCTTTCAGTTACTTTCGGTTTCTAAATTCAGCTGTAAACTTGTTGGAAAACGCGACACTCAAAAAATCTTAACAAACAAAACTTGTATCTGTCCAAGGCATATTTTTCAGTGTGACTAGAGAGCTATTAAA
>JBBJLS010000082.1:21239307-21253735 GCA_037577275.1 Bryconaethiops microstoma
AGTGATAACAACTGCGGAGAAGATCATCAGGACTCCGCTGCATCTCTGCAGAGCATCTACCACCACAGAGTCCAGAGAAGAGCTGCCTCCATCCTCAAAGACCCCCAACACCCCCCACACACACCCCCAACACGCCCACACCCCCAACACACACCCAAACACCTACACACACCCCTAACACACACACCCCCACACTCACACACACACCCCTTCACCCCCCTGTTCTGATTGGAAGGCTAAAACACTCCTTATAACTTCAGCATGAGTGGGAGGGCCTAATGTGACGAGCTTTTCCAGGACATGGGCCACATATAAGTGGATCTCTCGGATATGCTTGAACAAACAAAGACATGTCACTCACTGAATGTGTGTGTTTCCCTGCAGGGGTAAAGTGGTGTTGGGGTACACTGAGATTGAGTTGTGTATGAGGGGCTCTGGTTACCAGTTCATCCACGCTGCTGACATGATGCACTGCGCTGACAACCACCTCCGGAGTGAGTTACACACACACACACACACACACACACACACAAACCATGTTTCATCACCTTTAAATATAAACACCAGAACACTCTGGACCTCCCAAGCACAAATACCCTTTACCACCTGCTGGTGGGATTTTTCTGCTTCGTCTTTTCATGCTGTCCTCAAACACTGTTTTCTTTAAAACTGGACCAAAGTGTGTCGCACAGGCTGTCAGTGCTGAATGTAGCCCATGTTTATACATACCTGTGAGTCGTACAATGTTAGAAACCACATTAGCAAGTCTGTTCAAGTCAAAACAAGTTCACAGCAAAACCAAACAGCGTTCCTTTAGGACCATGGGGACCAGCATGCTAAACAAAACACTGCAAGACTACAGAATGTGTCAGGGCTCTCGTGTTGGCCCCATAATAAGATGATTACGAATTCCTTGATCACCATAACTCGGCATAACTCATAACTGTTGATAAATCCAAAATATGGCACCCATCAACAAACCAACCCACGAAACTACCCATTGACTACCAGCCCCCTTTAACAAATCTAAACTGTAGTCTCGCTGACCAAGTCTCTTTTGGCAAATAGAAATTATAGCCCCATCCACAAAACAAGCCACTGTCAACAAATTGAAATTATCTATGGCCCCATTGACAAACCAACCCTCCCATCATCAAAACTAGAGACACGTTGACAAATCAACCTCCCCATCGCCAAATCTAAACTATAACCAATCCCCTGTTGACAAATCAAAACTATAACCCATCAACAAACAATCCCCGCAGTTGACAAAAATGGAAACTAGAAACATGTTGACAAATTATCCTGAATAATTGAATATTTCAAGAACATTACGATGCCTCTGGATTCAGCAGTAGGATCAGCATGAAAAAAAACAGCGTGTTGGTGAATTCTCTTGATATAAATGATCTCTTTCTCTCTCTCTCTCTCTCTCAGTGATTAAGACTGGTGAAAGTGGATTCACAGTTTTCCGGCTCCTGTCCAAGGCAGGGACATGGATTTGGGTGCAGGCTAACGCCAGGCTCGTTTATAAAGGCGGACGGCCAGACTTCATCGTGGCACGGCAGAGAGCCCTAACGTGAGTCTTTCAAATTCACTTTCACCCCAAGTATTCTTTTGGAGAACAAACAGGGCTGACCTTTCATGAGTCTTTGTTGCTCTTGCCATTGCTCTTGGGATATGTTGGGTGTGTATTGGCTGTACAGCCCAGTGGAAAAGTTTGTGCACAGCAGTTTATTTTGTTTCAGTATGTTGTTTAAGCCTGGTCTCTGTCGTGAGGGTGTTCAAGCTTTTGCATTCATGAATAGGTATTCTGGATTTTTGTAACTTCATTCTCATAGAATTATAGCTACAAAGCTTTCTCAGTTATGAACCACAGCTCTGCTAATCAATCTGGGTATATCTGAAATCTGTCACGGTTACTGGCTTAAACCAGGGTGTTGAAGGCACAGGCGCAGGTAGACATCATGATTTTGAAGATTTTATTGAAGAAAAAACAAGAAAACAAAGTAGCACAGGGGCCAAAAGACTAAACATAACTAAACTTGACCAAAATTACCAAGAACAAGACAGGTGTGTTCATCAGGCTCTGTTTTTTACTGTAACTTCAGAGTCATTTTGATGGCACATTTTATTTTATTATAGTTTGAATAATTGTGACAGATGAGTCAGATGTCTCATGCGTGTTGTCCTGTGCATTAGCGTTCCCTGTGTGTGTGATCTGCATTTTTGGCTCTCCTGTGTATTAGTCATCATCTGCATTTTTGTGTTGTGTGTGTGTGTGTGTGTGTGTGTGTGTGTGTGTGTGTGAGAGAGAGATCTTCATTTTTATGTTCCCTGTGTGTGTGTGTGTGTGTGTGCGCGCGCGCACGTGCGTCACTCACCTATGCGGCATCTTTAGATCGAAGTGGCTATAAATCAGAGGGACGATTTGAGGGGCTGTTTGTCCATTGGTCTGTTCACTGATGACTGATGTGCTCCTTTGTATGGCTGAACGCTTTCATGATATCGAACTTCAGTTTTGTTTTGTATGTGTTTGTGAGTGCGTATTCGTGTGTGTGTGCTCGCATAATCCATCTGCATGATGCTGAATCGTGACATTGTGTGAAATAACTGGCAGCAGGAAGGGGAAAATATCCTTTCAGCTGCTGCACATCATTTAGCGTCAGAAGCCCCTTCTGATCTGTGATTCGGTGTCTCCCCCTTGTGTTCAGACACAGAACTGCAGCTGCACTTGTGGCTTTAGGCTGCTGGGTGAAATGAGACTTCAGGACCAGTAAGGCTGAAGAAGAGGTTGCTCAGTAATTGCTATGAGCTTCCTCACCCAAATCCTTATTACCTTAGAGGCCATCATTATTACTGTTATTTGGTTGTCATTTTAAGTGTTATTACTCTGTAGTTATAATTCTGTAGTTACTTAGCAAATAACGTTTACATTTACATTAAAGTCGCCCCTTATAGTCATGGGTGAACACACAACAGCTCGGCTTACAGTGTGAAATTCTTTTTCTGCATTTAACCCATTCACCAAGTGAAGCAGTGGGCACCCAGGGAGCAGTGTGTGGGGTGCCCTTACTCAAGGGTACCTCAGTGGTGCCACTACCAGTCCTGGGATTCGAACCAACAGTCTTCTGATCGCAGGGGCAACTCCCTAACCACCAGCTGCCCCCTTTACATTCTGTATTATCCCCTTCAAGGCTGCACTTTTTCTCATGTTTCCGTCAATCAAACGAGGAAACAAGACAAAACTGTAAAATAAGGTGGCGAGGTTAACAGTAGTTTTTCATCAAATTCAAATTAGGATAAAATATCTTTTTCTGTTTGGAGATTTTCACATAACATGAACGTAGATGTGTGCATTTTATGCTTTCACTGAGATTTCTAATATAACTATAATATAATTTAGATGCAAAATTGAGAAGTGTTCATTTTTTCAGTCATAATATTTCTCACATGGAAAATGTTACGTTCTCCTGTGTTTCATGTGAAAAGTAGTGTAAATATGATATTTTGCTTTATCAATGAAACTCTGTTGGCATTAACAGCATTAGTGGGTCTGGCTTAATAAACCTGTGTTTGTGTTTTTTAGGCTCTTGACAGGAAAGAATATCAGCACAGAAAAAGATGCTGTGGAGGTGAGACATGAAGCAAACATACACACCACACACACACACACACACACACACACACAGAGGCTTTAAGTGTCTCATAGACCTCTCTTCCTCTCCCTCTCTACGTATTTCTCTCTTTCCTTCCTCTGATCTATGTATTTTTCTTTTTTTCTTCTCCCTCTGCCAGGTGATGGATCTACTTCATGACATGGGTCCGGACACAGTGGTCATCACCAGCTCTGACCTGCCCCCTCGCCTCGGAGACCGCTTCCTGGTGTCTCTGGGCAGCCAGCGCATCGGTGTGTGGTGCTCTCTAAATATTAGCCTTAGTACATATCAAAATTAGGCCCGTCGAATTAACTCGTTAATTTCGATCATTTAATCGCAGAAAAAATAATGGGTTTAAAAAAGGATCGCCGATTACTCGCGAACCGTGGTGACTCTTCGACTTCGGTCTGATTATGGCTGCAGGTGCTCTGTTAAAATGAAGAAAGCCTTGCTTGGCCCAACGAATGGAAAGTTTCCGCTTTAAAACAGAGTGAAAGACACAAGACGCCGAGTGTCGCCCCGGAAATCACTATACTACATCTATTACCCCCCCCCAACCATCCCAGACCCCCTCCCCCCACTATCATTCCAGACCCCAACCACCACAACCACATTAAAATACCTCTGATATCCGTGCTTGTATGTACATTGTCTTAAACTGGACCTTATAGATGCTCTATCACTGTTTTTGCTGAAGCTTTTTTTTTTTTTTTGCTTAATTTTCCCCCTCAGCATATTAGGTCATATTTTTGATTGTTGTGACCATTACTGCACAGAAACAGTGCAACACAAATTTTGCTGTAAACACTTTTACAACAAAAAATGTGTGATTAATTTTGATTTATTAATCAGAGAGCTTGTAATTCATTAAATAATTTTTTTTTAATCGCTTGAATCGCCCTAATAAAAATGTAACGTAGTGAGCGTCTTATATCAGTAAAAATCTCAAAATATCTCAATCTCATCACCGATATTATATCCACTAAGTGTCCAAAATTACAACAATCAGACACGACATTAAAACCACTGACAGGTGAAATGGATAGCAGTGATTATCTCACCTGCTTAAGGGAGGGATGTATTGCACAGCTTGTGAAAGGTAATGTGTTGGAAGCTGGAAAAAAGGATCTGAGCACTCTGTTAAGGGCTAGATTGTGACGGCTGGATGACTGGGTCAGAGCATCTCCGAAACCACAGGTCTTGTGAGGTGTTCCTGATATGCAGTGGTTAGTACTTACCAGAAGTGATCCGATTAAGACTAAACAGCTGAACTGGTGACAGACAACTTTGCTGAAAAACACAGCTTGCTTTGTTTGGCACTGCGTAGCCACGGACTGGTCAGAGAGCCCATCCTGAATCCTGTCCACCGCTGAAAGTGCCTACAGTGCTTTTGTAACTGTACAATGGAGGATTGGAAGAAGGTGGCCTGGTCTGATAAATGAAGTTTTCTTTTGCATCATGTTGATGGGGATCAGGAGGCAGCGTGATGCTCTGGACAGTGTTCTGCTGAGAAATCTTGGGTCCTTGCAATTCACGTGTATGTTACTTTGACGTGTACCACCTACCTAAACCTTGTTGCAGACCAAGTTGACTTGGCAACAGTATTTCCTAATGCTGGTGGCCTCTTTCAGCCGGATAATGCACACTGCCACACAGCAAACATTGTTCAGGGACGGTTAGAGGAAGAGTTCAAGGTGTTGACTTGTCCACTAAATTCTCCAGATCTCAAGGCAGTTCAACATCTGTGGGATTTGCTGGACAAACTGATCCATGGAAGCCTCACCTCACAGCCACGAATGTCTTTGTGCCAGACATCCCAGTACACAGAAGCCAATGCCTCGATGGGTCAGAGCTCCTTGGTAGTATGAGGGATGTATGATGGAATGAGTCGATTCCAAGGCCTAAAAGAAAAAAAGGAAAAATAAATAATTGGAAGTTAATGTGCAAAGTTTGGCTGTATTAGTTATGAAATTTCATTATAAAACTGGAACAAGGAAGAATTTGAAATATTTTCTAGGTCTGAATTGAAGTAAAATAGTCCAGATTGATCTGAAAAACAGCCTTGACTTGATTTGAAGTCTAGAATGGTCTGACAGCTAAAACCTTACTATTAAAATTCTTTTACTTCTCTTTCTTAGAGTAAAAGCAGCCTTACTATCGTACCGTTTTTACAATACAGCGTATTGGGTCCTGCTCGGTTGTAAGAGACGGAACGGGCACAAAAAGTATGGGAGATTATATTTTTAATGACTGTTATGTTTTGTTGATTCTCCCATAGTAATGCCAGACGGTACAACCTCGACCCAGCGAATTCGGATAGAGGTGCCCAAAGTGGACGCTGTGTTTGTGGGGACGGGTGACCTGTTCGCTGCCATGCTGTTGGCCTGGACCCACCACTACCCCACAGACCTGAAGGTAGACCCCCTCCACAAACACACACACACACTTTTACCCGCTCATAATAACATCTCATCATTAGTGTAGAGGCCAAACGTGATGGAAATACTCTTTTTTCCATATTAAAGCTACTATTTAATGCAAGGTGATTTGTTTTAAATCACATAACAAAAAAATGGTGACAATCTTTTCAAGCGTGAAAAAAAACAAACATTTTTTGCTTTGACACTGAGGATTTGTGGCACCTTCCATGTGTTTTCAGTGATCGGATTTCACCTGATTGCATGAAAAGCCAGGCATAAGCATACCTAGGATGCATTGTGATTGGATTACAAATGCAACACTCAAACGTTATTCAGAAGTGATCAGAGCCTGAGAATGAAAATGAAAAAAATATTATTTAACCACAGTATGCTAAAATACTCCTAGACTGAGTAAAAGCTGGAGAGAGGCCATTGGCACCATTCCAACTTTAACATGTGGATTGCTGTCGCATCCATACACATAATGATTGGATGAATATTTTCCAAGCAGAAGCCGGGCAAAGTTGGGAATTTTTTTCCATAGTCAATTAATAAGATATGGTGGATCAGTGGTGAGAGCACTGGGTTCAGTTCAATTTTGGACACGTTCCTCTTTGTTCAAAAGTTTGGACACACACACACACACACAACCCAAGCAGTAGTCAACCAAATTCCAGTGTTTTTCCCTTAAGGAATTTTGGCTTAGTGGTTACAGCTGTTTGCTGAAAATAATAGGAGATGTGGATTCAGTCAGAATCAGAACAGAAAATGTGTAAACTGATTATGCTATAGTAACAGAATACACACCTTAAATAGTTTTGGGTACACATTTTTTGATTGACATGGTCTGAACATTAGTCAAAGAGACTCACACATGCATGCACACACACACACACACACACACACACACTCGAACCACCAAGGCAACCACTTGGCAACGTAATACCAACCACTAGCTACACCTTTGCAACCACCTGCAATGCCGTAGTAACTAACTTAGGTGCTTGTTAAGATGTTGTTAGCAAGTTGCTGTGGTGTCTCTGTGATGCCATAGTACCCACCTAGCAATACCTATAACAACCACCTGGAACACCCCAGCAACCACAAAACTTACCAACTGAGCAGTCACACTTTGCATTTTCTCATGAACATGCTTTCTGGTTTTGTAATTGTAACCAAATCTTGAGACCGCCACTGTGTCAGAACCTTTTTTCCTATTCCCCTCTCTCTTTGACAGATGGCATGTGAGAAAACTTTCTCAGTCATGCATCATGTCATTCAGAGGACCATCTCCTATGCCCATGGTAAGCATTCATTCAGGGTTAACACACCCTCTAAGAACAATGTGTTTAAATTAGATTTAACTAAGACATTTTCCTGCATCTTACTATATATTTTTCTAAAAATATAAAATGTGCCATAACTTGCTGATTCTCTCTCTCTCTCTCTTTCTCTCTTTCTCTCTTTCTCTCTTTCTCTCTTTTTCAGAAATGGCTGGTCCAGGCAGAAGACCCAGCCCGGCCCAGCTGGAGTTACGAATGATTCAGAGCAAAGCGGACATTGAGGATCCAGCCATCGTCATGGAGGCCACTGTTCTATAGAAACACACACACACGCACACACACACACACATGGCCCTCTCCTCCGCCACAATCGCACAATGTATAGATGTTGTACATTTTTTGGATCTGTAATGTGACATTGCCTTAGAAATCTTGAACAGAGCACAACATTTCATTGGGAGGGAGGAACAGCAGGGTACGGCAGTAGAGTGAGAGAAGGACGAGAAGGAAAGAACGCAGTGACGAAAGAGAGAGAAGAGAGGCATGAGGACACCTCTCTGTCTCTCTCTGGTGCTTTTTCTCTCCATCCGTCTCTCTTTCTCTGCACTCGTCTAGAACCCCTGCTTGTCCTGCACATTGAACTCAGTCAATGGAATGGCCTAGGGAAATGCCTGTTTAATCAAACCCAGAGAAACTGCCATGGCTGACACACAAAAAAAATAGACAAATAAGGTCATTTATTGGCATAACCGTAAGCCAATGGATGTTTATTTCCTGAAAATGTATGTTCCAGTTAAAAATGGAATGAAATACCTGAGAATCTTTCTTTATGGTTACAATATGAATAGAAGGCTCTGATAAACTGTGGCTCAGCTTGAAGGTTTGCCAGAACAAATTTATTTTTAAGAGGTGGGTGCGCTTATCTTAACGTGAAGGAATCCAACGTGCGATATCTGTGTGTCTAATTGTCTTACATGGATGGATGTTTTCTGTCTTTTGCACAAAACAAAAAAGAAAACAGATTCACTTCGCCGCGATGGCCGCTGCGTGAAAACATATTTTGTCTTTTTTTCTTTTCTTTTTTTAAAAATCATTTTTACATCACTTTAGCCATGTTGTTTTTTTTTTGTTTGTTTTTTTTTTTATGTCTCATTTTCCTTGCGTGTTTGAAATGCAAGACCTCTGGCATTTCAGTGTGTTATTTTGAAATGTCATTGCCAGTGTCATCTGATTTCTATTTTAAAAGATTGTATTTTACAAAGATAGTATATTGTCTGTAAATACTAAAGAGTAGGTGTTTGTTCTAAGTTCTTTATTATAATAGTGTTTTCATATCATAACGGAGAACCCCTCCTTATCCCAAATGTAGACCTTCAGCCCAGGCGTGTTTGGTGGCTGAAGTCTGCTGCCTTAAATTTCAGACTTCAGGATATCTGCTGCTACTGTTTTCAGCTCTACTAACTAAGTGAATAGTTAACAGTATGTCACACAGTGTCAGAAACCACATAAGTCTCTTTTCAACACAAATACAGTTTGAGGAGAGTGAGATGACTTAGGCTTGTGGTTTGCTTGTTGACAGGGTAGATTAACCTCCAACACTTGTTCGCCAGTGAACGAACACCAAACATGTCTTGGCTGATCAGTTGCTTTTGAGGTTAGGAGAACTACTCTTTAATGGACTTTTAGATGGAGATGGTTTTAAATGCCTTGACTGGTTCTGTATCTGTGGCAGTCTGATGAACTCACCCGTTCTATTGCGCTCTCTCTCTCTCTCTCTCTCGCGCGCGCTCTCTCTCGCTCTCTCTCTCTGTCTCTCTCTGTCTCTCTCTCTCGCTCCCTCTCTCTCTAATGCTCTGTCCCCTCCGTCTCTTTTTCTCTCTGGCTGAGCCTGGATAGACTTATTTACATATTAAATAAAGAGCAGATGACTTAGATGAATCTCTTCTTTTCATCTCTGACTCCGCCCACTTTTCATAATCCAGATTTAGCCATTAATCTTAATGGCTGCTTCCATGTTTGAGCGTTTAGCTGCCTTTTCTTTTGGTCTTCGCAACTGCAACCAAGTCATCATTTCTGTTTCATTGTCATTTTCTGTCTCTGTTTTATTGCTGCGTCCTCGTTCATCCTCGTTCACTAAAATGTCCCTTAAAAGCCTGTGGACTTGAATAGACATAGTTAGCCCAGTGTGCAGGACCAATCAGGGGTCAGCGTTGATCTGGGTGTTGCACTTCCTCTGCAGCTTTTCATGAAGCAATGATCCGTTACGTCTGCGTTCTTGTGTGTAACTGTACATTTGAGTGTGTATGTATGTGTAAGGGGGTGGGAGGATTGTATGTGTGCATATTTGTGTTCCTAGGTAAAGCCCGACACTGTAATGGTGTATTTCGGGGATGTTTAAGACAAAAAAAAAAAAAAAATCCTATCATGTTGAAAACTACCGCTGTCTGTGTGAGTGCAGCTGAACTGACCTGTTCATGCTCTGCCCACGAATGCGTTGGTAAAAAAAAAGTCCCATTCAGCATAAAGTGGAATTGTATTGCACAACTCAGTTGTTCATATTCAGTGAAAGAACCTGTTTGTGGACAGAACGTGGATAGGCCGATTTGAATGGTCTCAATAGAAGCGCCCTGTGGTCGCTGACCTGAGAACAGCTCTGTGTTGTTCCTTAGCATAGTTAAAACTAGACATTGTGTTAGAAAACCTGGTCTTGGATCAGCGAAGAAGGGCGATGTCTATCCAAAGCCACTTGAGTGGGCTGTTGGCAAAAACTGTATGCCGTCTGCCTCCACAAGCAACCAGTCACTGCCAATAAGTGTTTGTAGACAGTTGTGTGTGTTATGTGGTGGGAATCTGAGAAAGGGGAATCCAAAGGGCTGGGCATATGTGCTTGGACACTTGAGTGTGTGTGTACCCGTCTTCTGGAAAGACAAATGGCCCACCTTGATACACCCTGTGAGGTCCCCCCACCCCCCCACCCCCCCAAAAAAAAAAAGGAAAAAAATATAATAATAATAGCGATGCGGCTCGCTTTCTCAAGTGGGCAACCGAATATTTTTGACTGTTATCACAGTGACGTTTAGTGCATTCCCTGAGGGAAATGTAGGCCGGAAGTTTTGGGATGGACTACAACATTTTTGTTTGTTTCTTGTACATAGTGTATGTAATAATGTATATTGGTCCGTGGCATTCGTGTGTCGTTGACTGTAAGTGCGTGGAGCAAAGGTGACCAAACGTTTCTTGTCGTTGGAGGGGTGACGAGCTTCCCCGTTCGGACTGGAGCTAAGACTGTCTTAACTGTTTTCTAGCATCATTGTACAAAGTGATTAGTTAGGTCCCAAAAAAAACAAAAAAAAACAATCTTCAGCCCTTCATCTCTGTTTCATTGTCGCCGGTTTGCCTGTAGTGGGAAGGACTGTGCACGATGGATCGGCTTTGCCACCTTTACCTTGTCACCTTGCTGCTGTGTCTTATCCAGCTATTTATATGAAGTCTTATTCCAAAACTGTAGGCCTGAAAGACTTCAGAGTGATAAAGAAGGATCGGCCTCATCCTTGTAACTGTATTCATTAGTAAATGCTCATCTAACACTTATCGTAGATAAAAAAATTAATTACTTTAAAAAAAAATGCTCCAGGCTAATAAATACAGATTCAGCACAACTGGAATTCTTGTTCAGAAATGGTGAAGGCTGTGTTTAACACTGAGCCCTATTCACTATTACAGGGACGTCCAGTTTTTTCAGGTTGAGGACTCCTGCGTTGTTGGTTTAAGGACTTGGAGCCCATTGTGAACAAGACTGGACACCCCTGCTTTAGGTGGTATACAATAGTGGACACAGAACACTCATCATGCGCTCCTGTTGTAAATAGTGCTTGTAGTTGGTGCACCTCTGGACAGCCTGGTGGTTATAGAGTTGCCCCTGGGATCAGGAGGTTGTGGGTTTGAATCCCAGGACTGCTAGTGAGCACCACTGAGGTACCCTTGAACAAGGTACCGTCCCCACACACTGCTCCATTGGTGCTGCATCGCTGGCTGCCCACTGCTTCACTTGGGTTAAATGCAGAGAACAAGTTCACACTGTGTGATTAGGGGACCAATTTGAACACAGCCTAAGTATTTTTTTCTGCTTGAATCTGGATTTTTTGGGGGGCAAATTTTGAAGCACCTTTAAGTGATAAGAAATAGTGTCAGTATAGATTTAAAAGGAAAACGGACATCCAATTGAACCAAAAAAGTCAATATTTTTGACATTTAATAGGTAAAACAAACACATGGTGTCTTGGTCTATCAAAGTGATTCCAGTCATCATCCGCATCAGTGACCTTATTGTGTGACCCACTGTGCTTGCTGTAGTGTCTCACGTTTCCTTTAGAGATCATGTCGCTGTGGCAGAGATCCCTATGAGTGCACGCTTACAGAGCTTGTACTCGTCACGAGATGGCAGCCATCTGCCAGATATCAACACTGATGATGTCAGAAAGCAGAATGACCTGTTACGAGGACAACGGTCAGCGTCCCCGCCCTTAGCCTCAGCAACTCCTGGATCTGCTAGTGTCATGTCTGTGCTTCGCTATTGATTTTGTTTTCCTTTTCTGTTGTCACCTGATTAGTTTTTCAAAAATCTGATTATTTGCTTCTGATCTTCATTTCTTAATGGGACAAAAAAGATATATATATAATAAAATGTTGTAAATGTTTGGTAAAAGTTTATAGTGCTTCGTTTTCTGGTTCTGAATATTTTTTAACATGTTACAATGAAGATTGTAGTGTACAAATCCACATTTATAATATATAAAATGTATGTTATGATGCAATAAAGAGAAAGTAATGATTATATTACGTACTTGGTGTGCCAGTGTGACTGTAAACTCAGAGAGTGATGCAACCGGGTATACATTTCATTTATCACCCAAGGAAGCGTAGTCAACACCCACTCTGTTTGGCTAAATATGGTACATAGCTGCAGGTAGACAATTAATACAAAGTTATTTGATTAACATATTAGGGAAAAGTGCACACTTTCAATCAGTACTCTCTAAGGCCCCTTTTTGTCTGAAGTCACAGCAAACAAACAGTTCGTGTAAACCAGCAAACCTTCTTTCTTTTTTTCTATTGATTTATTCCCCCCATTTTTAAACACTTGCATGCACAGTTTAAAAGCTTGTCACAAATATTCAGTAATATTAGAGCCTTGATGTGGTGAAGGCCAGTTTAAACCTGCCTAGTTTAATTCAATTGCTGGAGGTATATTTCAAATATCCAATCAGATCACAGGAATTTTAATTAGCCAATCAGATCGAGGAGGGAAATTACTTCTTTCTTTGAAACGTGTAAACTTTAAGGTAGTTTACAAAGTTTCAAATGCAGTCACATGGGTGTTGTGTTGCTAAAAAGGCTAGAAAGATCTATGAAGAATTGCAGGTTGGCTGTGGAGTCTTAAGATAAGGTTAAGCAGAATAAACAGAACTGATAAGATGTTCCTGTTTTTTTTTCCCACTTTCAGCAACAAGTAATATTGATTTTGAGTATTGCCTCCAATATGGGATGGTGGGCAAAAGAAAATATAAAATAAAATGTTTTATTCTTAATAGTATGAGGTTGGCAGGTTAGGACACTATAATACTAACATACTACAGTTTGCTACTAAAATGAAGTGAGTGTTGCTATGCCATCATGCATTATACCAAACTATAGCTCTGAAGGCTGGCACTCATTTCTACATATTTTGCTTTCAATCACCATGTTGGTGCAAAAATACTATTTTATGCCCATCTTACATTTAGGATACTGAGTAAATTAAATGAAAAAAATGGAACAAATGTTTTACTGCTACAGGTTTCAAGGAGCCTAGATAAAGGGGTTCCAACCACTCATCATTCAGCACCACCAGTATACTGATCACCGCCTGAGCATCTGGAACCATCTGCACCTGTTTCTTCACTGATTCAGGCCTTAAGTTTGATATTTTAACTGAACTTGATTCATTTGTGGGTCACTCTGTGGCTTAACACACAAAAACTATCTTCTGAAACTGGTCAGGATCAGGGTCTGGACTAAAAAACTCTTGAAAGTCCTTCAGTAAGCCTGGACAACTGTTCCTCAAGACTTACAAATACAGAAAAGTCCAGCTCTTTGAAGGACATATATGAAGAAATGGGGCTGGCTCAAGACTTCTGCACAGCAGTGTATGCATTGTAGATATCCTCAACTTTAAAAAAAAAAAAAAAAAAAATTATCATTTTTTGCTCACACAAGTATATGTCTAGCCCTTTTTTTTTTTAGCAGTTTATATTTTGTGTTTTCCAAAATGTTCAACTCAGCAAATAACATTGGCTGCCCTGTATTGCAACTCATTCCTCATTCAAAAGATAACATGAAGTTCTAACACACATATGTGAGGCTTTGTGACATGACTTTGCTGAGTACATGACTGGGTACATCAGCACCTGTGTTGGCAATATTGTGCCCACCTCACAAGTCAGAAAGTTCCCCAACCAGTCAGGTACGACACATGCTGCATACTCGCTCTCGTGCATTCAGAACAGGCAATGAGATGGAGTACAAAGCTGCGAACTGAGGAAAGCCATTACAGTGGCCAAGAGGAAGTACAGAGAGAAGCTGGGTGGCTTCTATTCCTCTGCTGACCCCGGGAGGATGTGGCAAGGCCTGCAGCACATCAGAGTATATGGCCACCACCAGCACCATCAGCTCTGCAGGCAGCCTGCTGGATGATCTCAATGCGTTCTACACCCGCTTTGAGACCTCTCAGACCTCCAAGACCCTCCAGACCTTCCAGATCCCCAAGTTCACCCAACCCTCACCCCTGCCAGCAGTTTCAATAGATCAAGTACACAAAGCCCTGAGGAAGATCAACCTCCGCAAAGCAGCAGGACCAGACAACATCCCTGAACGGGCCTTTAAAGCATGTGCTAACGAGCTGTCTGATGTTCTCACCTCCATCTTCAACCATTCCCTCAGCCAGAGCACCATTCCCACATGCTTCAAGACCACAACCATCGTCCCCCTCCCCAAGAAAAGCCCAGCCACCTGCCCAAACGACTACAGA
>JBBJLS010000082.1:21256243-21268206 GCA_037577275.1 Bryconaethiops microstoma
ATTTTGCACATCAGGTCACTTTGCACATTAAGCTCATTTTTGCACACTAAGCTCCTTTGCACATCCATCTACCTCATACTTTAATTTTTTTTTTCTGCTCCTTTGATCCTTTTGCACGTTTCTTTCATTGCAAATGCACAGTTGAAATTTATCTACATCCGCACATCATACTTGTCTTCACTTACTTATTTGTATTTTTTTATCTTGTTCTATTTTTTTTATATATTTCTTTATTTTATTTCTTTTAATTCTTTATTTTTCTTTATTATTTATTTCTTTATTTATTTTTATTTATTAAACTCTTAACCTGACTTGGCATTTGTGTGTGGACAGCAAAGAAAGAATTTCATTGCACAGAGAAACTGCTATTTTTTTCTGTACATATGACAATAAACGCTTTGAATCTTGAATCTTGAATCACAAACCTGATTTGAACCTTGGTAAGGCAGTGAAGCTTTCAAGCCATTTTTATTCTAGGAAAAGTGATGATGATGATGCAGGCTTGTTATTACACCGAAACGGATTGTGTAGCAGAATAATTCTATCTATTTCAATTTTTCCCCGATGTTAGATTTTCTGGATGTTAGCTTTTTTAGTTTGTGTACCGAAAAGATTTCACAATTCATCATCATTCATTCTTATATGACTTTTTTTCTTTCAAACCATAGAATTAAACAGGCTGTTTATGTTACCTTTGCGGCTGATCTATAACCGAACTCTGATCAATGTAACTGGTCAGTTAGGAGACACGAGGAAATATGTGGATTTTGTGACATCACAAAAGCTGATTCGAAAACGGGCTGTTTTTGTTTTGCGGCTTTGTTTGTGTGGACTGGGCAGCAAATATTTACACCTTAGAAGCCTTTCTCATGGCAGAAAAAGTGATGATACATGCGTGAATGGACGGGGCTAAACATAGACGTATGTGTGAGACAAATGTGTGTTTGTGACGTCACAAAAAAGGTGATGATGCCTGCTTGTTAATATACTGAAAGGCATTGCAATCGCAATATGCAGTAGTATTATGGCAATACTAGTACAGTGTCCATATTGTGCAGGTCTAATGACTCGGCTCTGTGCTGTGGGTCTGTTTCCACTCGAGCGGAGTGGTGAGTAGGACAGGAAGTGGAGGGAGATTCTGTGTGATGGAGAGGAGCGCCCCACTGCTGCCGGACAAAGAGACAGACAGCAGATAAACGGAGAAGATAAACACCAGAGGAACACAGGAGTCCCACCACCGAGGCACACGTGCTCTTTGTCTCTTTAAACGTTTGGACCAGACAGAACTCGAGAGCCACTGATGACAGCCTGCACGCTTCAGCATTACAGGTCTGTACATGGCTTGATTTCTTTATCTGCATTTATTTACACTACATGGACAAAAGTTTCGGGACGCCAGACCATTACACCACATTGGATTTAGAGACATGGACTTTAATCTAAAGCCGGTCCTCTTCTTTTTGCAGCTGTCCCAATACTTTTGTCCACGTAGTGTATTACTCCAAACTAGGACCCATCTACACTATGTAGACTAAAGTATTGGGGCGCCTGATTGCATTCAAAAACAGAGTTTAATATGGAGTTGGTCCCCCTTGTGCAGCTATAGCAGCTTCCACCCTTCTTCTATAAGGCTTTCCACAAGATTTTGGTAGTGTTTGTGCCCATACATGTTTTTTAAACGCCCAAATACCCCAGGGGTATTTAAATGGTGCTGCTTTTACCCTTTACTACCCTCTACCTCCCTCCGCTGCAGTCCTTACTGCTCACACCGGGCTGTAATGGTTAGCTGTGTTCTTACCAATACAGGCAAGTGTAGGTGTGTTTTTAATGACACTATCTAAATGTGTTTTTAACTCCTCTTTTTCCATATTTATATAATGGTGTTATAAGTCAAACGTGGCCAGCTCGTCGTGCCGTGTCGCGTCATTGTGGGGCGATATTGGGGTTACTAGAGGGCAAAGACACTGTTCGGATATGGGCGGGGCTACATGTGGGGGTGTGGGCCAATGTTGTTTTAGACCCACCCCGGATCAAGCCTTCACATACTGCAAACGTGGGGGGCTTGAAGAATCAAGTGGACGAAAGTATTGGGACGCCGGACCATTGCACCAACTGGGCTTTTAGTGACATTGCTTTCAAATACGTAGACTTTAATGTGGAGTTAGCTCCACCTTTTGCAGCTACTACAACTTCCACTCTTCTTAAAAGGCTTTCCACAAGATTTTGGTGTTTCTGTGGGGTAAATTTGTGTAGAGCATTTATGAGGTCAGACACTGATGTTGGACGAGAAGGTCTGGCTCGCAATCTCCGTTCCAGTTACTCCCAAAGGTGTTGGATGGGGTTGAGTTCAGGATTTTGTGTGGGTCAGTCAAGTTCTTACACATTGAACTCATCCAGCCACGTCTTTATGGAGCTTACTTTGTGCACTGGGACAATGTTATGCTGGAATAGAAAAGGTTCTTCACCAAACTATGTCCACAAAGTTGGAAGATTTTTTTTTTCAAAATGTCTCGGTCTACTGAAGCATTAAGATTGTCTTTCACTGGAAGTCAGGGGCCTAGCCCAAACCCTGAATTAAGAGGTGAGTCTTAATACTTTTGTCCATATAGCCTAGTGTATGAAAACAGAAGGCCTTTCATATTTAAGACTGTTTATGTATTTATAGGTAAGTGTGTCCCTTTTTGTCCTTTAATATGCTTTGTATTTTCAGCACTTGGTGTAGCAAGATGTAGAAATGTGGTCCAAAAAAAGTCAAATCGTTATAGATGGATGTTTAAAGGAATGGTTCACTGAAAAGTCTCATTTCCACAATTATCACCTCATGTCTGGTCAGTTGCAGACTGGTAATGATGTCTGTTCCTGTATCTTTCCGCTAGAGCAAGTGATCTAATGTATAATTGAGGTCTTTGTCAATGAAAAAGGCCTTAAACTTACACTAGTTTAAAGCTACGTGAGCCTCGTAGCTCCAGTGCAGATTTTGGACACTAAACATGGCTTGGATGGCTTAAAGCCAGTCATTTGCATAAATCACTCCTAAGGTGAATTTGCATACAGTGAGGCGACACCACAATGGATCTCATTCATTTTCAAAGGGGAGCACTGCTTTTGTCGGGCACGTCTGTGCGGTGTATGATGGGTGCCGAGTGTCAGATCTGGGGAATGCTGGTGCAGTGAAAAGTAGAATAGGGCCAAAGTCCTTATAGGTAAAGTCTGTCTACTCAACAGTGATCTTGGCTGCTGACCAAGGCAAGCTATTTAATCTCATACGAGTCCAGGCTCATATCCTTTTGAATGGAGAGAGACCTATAAAACTGAACCTGTGAGGTACATTAATGCAAAAGCATAATTAAGGTCAATAGAGTCTGAAAAAACTGTAGTGTTTGACTCACTTGATGCACGAAACATTTGATTATTTAGGTTGTTCTGCAGCTTTACGAGCAAGCATGCAAGCTGACTGGCTCTTTCTAACAGGACTTATTCTGTAAACAGATGCCATGTTGAGCATCCTGAGCCGTTGCATACATTTTTTGATCAGTGAATCATAGATACACATACATGTATGTATATCTGTGCACTGAACACACTCCTCCTTTGTCTGGATGAGCTGATCTTTATATAAAAAAAATATGACCGATGTGATACATTAAAACAGTCTGTTTTAATGGAGTTTTTTGGGTATGAAACTTATCAAATGTTCCTGTGTGGGTGAAAAAAAAACAAAACAAAACTCTTCCAGTTACCTCCGAAATCCCTACTCTTGGTGCGAAGATGGTTGGTTGGATCTTAATTTACTGAAATTATTGATGTTAACTGCAGCTAATAACCAGCAACCTCTCCAAATCTGCATCGGTTCACGTTTAACTTTACGAACTTTTTGGAACACAATGATGATGATCCAGTAACAGCTGTTTTTGTTTCATATTCATAAACTCGCACATTGTCAGATGTCGACCTTGAAGAAGAAGCATAAAAGGATGGAAAGTGTAGAAAATGGGCTCGTTGTGAAGTTACAAAGAAATGACAGGTGCTGAGAGCGTTTTATTGACCAGATACTCAAACTAAAACGCATCTGTTTGGTCAAGAAAGCATAAAGGATAACTTTATAAAGAAAGATGTACAACATGTAGGCCGGCCCAAACTTTCACCTTACATTTAAAGGAGGAGAAAACATTTAGCTCCGCCCACCATAGCCCATACCAGCTTCTGGCCTGCATCGAAGGGGCTGCACGTTTTCAGAGGGTAATTAAGGGCATGCCTACTGATTATTTATCATGTATTCTAAATGAGTTGCTGTTAGGTCTGTATTTTAATTAATACTGGGTTTTTTTTCCAAACAGAAAATACTTTTTTTTTTCTTTTTTCTATGCACGTGTTTTCACTGTGTGTTGTTAGGCTGCATTAGATGTGTCAGTTGCACTTTGGTTCAAATCCAGACCAGACCTTCTGTATTGTTGTCTGCCATATGGCTCCTTGGTACATACACACACACACACACACACACACACACACACACACTCCGGTTAATCCTAAGAGGTCCAGATCTCAGTAGGGCCAGTGTGCCTCAAATGTTTTTTTGTTTTTTTTCTTTTATTGCTTTTGATTCTTCCCAGCTCAGTTGGTGTTTGCTGTCTCTTTGTGTTTCAGTTGTTTATACATACACAATGAATTCATGCAAACTGCCAAACAGGCCTCGAAGACTTGAACTTGAGCGTAACTGATTATTCCCTTCAACTGGTGCAGTACTTAAATGGTAGAAGAAGACATCAGTCCCAGTGATGGATCCTACTTTGGTCCACGTTACCATAGAATCCCGGTTTGGAAGTTCAGTCCTTTGTCTGTTTTGAAGGTTATCTCACGAGAGCCGATAATCTGGGACCTGAACCAAGATTGGCTCCTGTAGATTAGAGCTTCACTGTGAATGACTGGCTTGCACTGTTGTTGGACAACTTTGTATCTTGTTGATACTGTGCAGGTCAAAGCTTCTGACGACGCCCTGCTGAGATCCTCTTACTGGTACCCTGCTTCCTCGCACCTCACACAGGTTATGACCACAGGATACCAACTGTGTGACTTCTGTTGTTTTTTTTTATCTTTTTTTTTTTGTGCTATAACTACTAGGCAACAATATCTTTACTAGTATTGGTGGCACCAGTGCGATACCTGGTTTAATGTTGAAGCTTTTTGAAGAAAAATGAATTGGTATTGATCTAAATAACAGTATTAGTGTCAGAAAAGGAAAAAAATGGTGTCATACTGTCTCTACACGCAACAGTAGTGACTTTCAGTTTTATTGGTGTAAATAGATCTATATTCATAGACAGTAAGACTTACTTTGATCTATAAACTGTAATAAAGCTTTACAGCTACTGGCTGTAGATTCCTCAGTATTTATGATGGAAAAACTGATGTGAGATCTGCATTCTTACTCTTGAGGCAGTGTGTGAAAACACACACTCTTGTCTAAAAAGACTGCCCTCAACATTTGTTTACATGTTGTTTTATTCACTGTTCATAGTAAGTTTAATGAAGAGCTGAATGTGATTTAAGCAGGTTAAGAGAAGTTTTGGGGGTGGATTTATGGAAATGATGTGGGTGACGTATGACTTCTGGTGTATGTTGGCAACATTAGGCTCCAATGCTAAGCTAAAGAAGCCAAATTTGGACACCAAGCATGTCTTGGTTGACTGACTAGATCTGGGTTGATGGGAAAATACAGTATAAGTTGTATGGTTTTATTTTAATAGAACCACAACAGAAAAAGAAAAAAAGACAAGTCTCAAGACAAGGTACACCAACTTTGTAAGACATTCTGTTAGCATGGAGTGGCCGCACTCAAGAAGCATGGGTTAATCAACTTTATTAGTGAAAAGTTAAATAATGCCTGATATTATACTATGATATATTTGAGAAATTGGTATGTTGAATCAGAATTAATTGTGATAGTGCTATGACACTTCCTTATTTGTGATTTTTAGGCCTGTGTTTAGGCATGTCTTTGACATTGCATGAAACTTCAAACAACATACCTTGTGGTTTAGGTTTTTATTATTTAAAAAAATAATTTAAGCATCTCAGCCAGTCCCAGATTTCATGAGTTCATATCAAAGATTGATTTTTTGATCCCACAGGAAACTTGGTGCAGCACTTCAAGTGTCCTTGTCACTTCAAGTGACAAGGACGACTAGATGCATTTCTGTGTGAAAATGTGGAGTGTGATTGCATGGTTGCTATAAAACAGTGTTTGGAGAGACAAACATTGGTTTTATGAGGAAAACAAAGTTTGTCTTAAAAAAATCTTTTAGCACTGTGGATTTGAACTGGTGATCTTCTGCTTCTCTTATTCTGTAACTGACATCACTGATCCACCAAGAGTGCTAATGCACTGTCTCTTACCAAGCCATTTATGGTTAAAGACGGCTGAACGCGTAGCCACATTCACAGGCTGATTATTATTAGTTAAACCACAACAAACAGTGATGCACGTTATACCTGACCTTAGCTTTAGTATTTTGGAGTTTGAGTCTATTATGTGTTTTACCTGGAATTTTTTTCCTCCACATTTGTTTCTCTGTGTTTTGTCCCTTTCCAGCTGCCATAGCCGTGACGTCACAGACTCCCTCTCACACACACCTTTTTGTGGCGACTCGACAGTCTGCGCTCTCTCTCTGCCTGTTACAGAGGTGACTTGACCATAAAAATATGATGCAATCACACTAGCACAAATAAGTTCTAAAATACACATAATATCAAAAGTACACTGACCAAAGGAGTATCAAGCACTGAATAAAAAATGTAATACAGTAGTAGCATGGATGTGTCAGGATACCAGCTCTGTTCTGAAACACTGATCTAAGATCTAAGATCTGTCAGAAGCACAAAAGGTATCCCAAACCTTCTCTAAGAGCCAGAGACAAATTAAACCAAATTAGAATCTGCTTTGCTTAATTTGAACTGCCTTTTGTGCACTAAACCAGCCCATATTAAGCTGTGCCTCACCTTTTGAGTGCTACAGAATCTGTGGTTTGAATCTTGATCTCGGTTAAAAAGACTAGAACATCTGCTCTTTTCACATCTGCAGGCCGATGCTGGACCGAATCTGAAAGCACTCGCTAACATCATTGTCACAGTAACTATGATGTTTCGTGACACATCTTGGAACTATTAGGGGATATTTGGCCTGTGTTCTTAAATAGCCTTTCTATTACAGCCATCTGTTGCAATAAGTGTCTCAACATCTGTGTGATTTTGGCAGTTTTCTCTGTTCATTCGAAGCGGCAATGTTTTTTATTTTGTCTGACCGCCAACGCTGTGTGAAAGTAAATGAAAAATGAGTTTTTGATGATTTTGTGCCAGAGTTTTGTGGAAGCCTAAGGATGACTTTCCATACACCAAGCAATGAGGAAAAATCATTCAACCTGTTTGAGAAATCACTCTGTACGAATAAGTGGAGCATGTTGATTTGGCGCTATTTTGGCCAGGTGTTTTAGAGACACACTAAGACTTTGTTCAGAGCCTGACTGAGTAGAGCAGTCAAGATCTGTAAGACAAATTCTCAGCTCTTAGCACAGTTACTCCTTTAGGGGTTGACCTGGATAAACTCTCTAATGCTCCTCCGACAAAGAACGGAATAAGTAAGACTTCTAAACTAGGTTTTTTCATGAAATATATTTTAGATATGCAAGTGAAGTGCCCAGTGTATTCTCAAGAGAACCATATTCAGCTCAGCATTAGAGCACAAGCCAGTGCTCTTTGTTCCACGTATTCTCTAAAGTCTTCAGGGGCCACAGTGGAGGAAACCATTCCAAGGAAGTTACAGTCTTTTATAAGTAATGGTGAGAGAATAACTGCTTATCATGACCAGCCTTTGTTGTATTCCATTAAGCTTTTTTGGCATAATGGAAAGAAAAATAGATTCACCATATTAACACGCCTTATTTCCCACTGTTGGAAAAGATTGTACAGGAGCTTGGTTATCAAAAGAGTCACATTTACTGTGTCTACTGTGAAGAGCAACCTGAATAAATTTCACTTGTCCTCGTTCTAGGAGGCTCGTTGAGAGACAAGCGCAGATCATCTGAATGCGTTCACTGTTACAGGAAAAGCAGGATGACACAAGGTGAACGGGAAACACAATAACCCATTTTGTCTCCAAGGGCTGGTTTTTTCCAGCAGATTAAGCCTGGTTTGCGACAAAGGATATTTTATTAGATGGTCCAGTTGACAGTCTGTTGTTATTTCTTTCAGTCACAAAGATCTGATTATTGTCCAGACGAACAATAGTCTTGGGCTAAATGAAGGTTCTTAGTTTGAGTGCATGGTTGTAGGAAAAACCTGTAATTTGCATAGTACAGGGAAAAACAGTGTAAACTTTATATTGGTCCCCCACAATTGGACTGTAAGAATTGTATTGAATGTTTTTTAAAGAACATATACATATTCTACAACCATTCTACAACAATGTTGTTTAGAGAACCAGGCGTAGTTCTCATCTAGAGTCTTTACAAAAATCTTTTTTTGGCACTCAATTTTTATTTTTTTTTAAGAGTGTAGGTCTTAGGCTATTTATATGTGGAATAGCCCACTGCTTGCGTGGGCACCTTTTTTTGAAGTGGTTTGCGGCCTGTTTGTTTTTGTCGTTTCCTTTGCTGCGATGTGCCTTGCGCTGAAGTGATTATTTCTTCTTCCTCTATGTCCAACCTGCTATTTACAAACACACTTAGATCCACATGGTCCGGCGAGTCTGGACCTTTTCATGCATGCATGTCCATGTAATCCTTTTATGTACAATCATAGTGAGACAAATGCGTAAAGCTATTTTCCAAAAGCTTTAATGCTTGTGTTTGTGTCTTTCATTTGTATTTAGGACGGAAAGTGAGAGCGAGAGAGAGATGGTGAGGGAAGAATAAGGACGAGAGAGCTTGCTGGCTATGCTAGCCCGTAGCATGTTTTGTTGTTTGTTAGGTCAGTATCGTGATGTGTGGCTGTGTCTCTGGGCAGATACTTGCCTGCTCGTCTTCACTGCAGCTGGATCTAAACTGGACTTGGGGCGCGGCTGCCCTTGGACACTTGAAATGAAAGGTCACACGTGTGCTGTGGGGCAGAAGAGTGGACCACTCAAATATCTCAAAGCAGGAGTACATTCATGCGCAACCATGACTGCTCTAGTGTTATCCCAGCGACATCCATCAAGAAAAGTGGCAATAAAGTTTCAGAACGGCTCCCTTTAGTCGATGAGCTAGTTATAGCTGCCTCGCCCTCCTAGGCCACGCCTCACCCCTTCCAGTTTTGCCTTAAGGTTGATATTAATGAGATGTGACTTATCCAGGGTGTTGCTCCAGAGCGCGCTAATCACTGCTAATCTAATCCCAGGAGGATTAGCAAAGAGGAGGGCATACTGGATGCTGAAACATCTCCCCTGTCTTTTTCAGAGTTCTTCCCATTTGTCCAGTCTTCATCGTGCGACCAGTTCCTCTTTGCTAATGAGTTGCTGCGGTGCGAGGAGTTGAATTGGCATTTTGGGGCAACGACTGGTCAGCGTTCGGTCATCTATCGTCCAAGCCCAAAGATATTAGCGTCTCCTCTTTATGCTGACGGTGGCGGTTTGGAGTAGCGCCTCCTCCTCCTCAGTTTATGGGATCTTGATTTGTTCTTGCTGTCATCATCATAATCTCATTCTCTCCCGCTGGGATTAGCTTTAGCATGGCTTGTTAGCCAGCCGGACAGTGGACATCCTTCCTTTTCCCCCCCTGGCCTGTTCTCGGAAAGCTGGGCACTTTCATGCCTGTTTTGAGGAAAAAGATTTTGAAGGGGATAAAAAATTTAATTGTTCAGCTTTTTTGAGGACAGTAGCCTTCGCAGTTGTCCTGTGTTCAACAATCTTATTTTGTTTTTGCTTTTATTGAATTTTGAGATTACTAACCCAAGGCGAAGATGCTGAATCAAGGGGCTGTGATGATCTTCACAGGGATCTGTGGGGCGCTAGTGGTCATGGCGATGGCCTACTACGCCTACTGGTAAGGGCTACTTACAGTTTGGCTACTAGCTTGGCAACTTATGGGGTTTTGTATTTTTGAAGTTAAGTCTAATTCTTTTTTTAAGTCAAATTCCTACTTAAAACTGTCACCTAGAGGTTTTCATTATTTCATACATACACTCGGCACTTCAATAGAACAAAGCCATTAGGTTGCTTTTGTCAGTGGGTCAGTTTGGTGGGCCTGAATGCTTGCTTTTGCAGCTTTCTATGCCAGGTATTTTTTACAGGAGTGTTAGTCCAGATTTCATGCCCGAGGGTCTGCCTGAGTTTGTCTTCAGCATCCTTTTCCAGGCCTGTTTTTAGGTCTCTACCTGTAGCTTGTGTGTATTTACGGTCAGGTAATTAGCCAGAAGAGCAGGGTGGATAAACATGTCCTTAACCTTCTAGTCCCTCTTTTGTTTTCGCTCTAACTTTAATTTGTTTGGATACATCTCGACTTTGTCCTGGGTTATTGAGGGCTACCGAGGTTGTATTTAGTTCCTGGATTTGGAAAGCAAACTGTTCCAAACCTTCAGGCGGCCATCTTGTCCTTTTCTGTTGGAGATGGCCCCAGGCTGGCTGATGATGCAGGCGAGGCAGCTGTTGCCTCCTAAGCAGGTTTATTCCTCTATCTCTAATCTCTTTCGCTCTCTCTCTCGCGCACACTTTCTGGTTATCTCTATCGCTCTGCAGTTTCTCTGTGCCATGTTCTGACAGAATGTTGCAGAGTAAGATAGAAAGAATGATTCATAGATTATGTCGATGTCTTCCTTGATGTGGCCTTTAGGCTCCAGCACTAAAAGACGTCATTTTGGACTTTTGACTAATAAAATCTATGGCTCTGAGGCCTTCAGTAAGTTCTTTGTAAAGCAGAGATTACAGGACACTTGTTTATGTGTATGGTGTACGTCAGTTTAACAAAATATACTTGGCACATAACATTACTTTTCTTACCTTTTAAAACCTTTCAAAAATTTCAAATGTCATAGGGCTCCACTATTTAACAAATGTGAAAAAAAAAACACTTCAGAATGTGTACATGAAATGAAATGCCTGTAGGTTGATGAGTCTGTGTGATAAAAGACAGTAGAGGATTTAAAATGTACATCATCAGCATTCGAACTGCCTGCAAATCAGTGCTGACACTCTGAGGAGGTACACATTTATTAATATTATAATGTCACGCCCTAGCCTTTCTATTTCTATGTATACTTTTGTTTCCTTATGTATCATTGACTTGATGTTTGATATTTAAGCAGGTAAGGAGTTTTTGAAATGGCTAGAACCTCTTCCTCTCCAGTGGAGCCCTGTGAAATGGGTAAAAGCAAACAGGGCTAGCAGTAGGATGGGCCCTCTGGTTGCATGGTGGCCTTTGGCCAGTGATCCTATGAGTATTTGTCTTAGGATGGGCAGAGGTCTTCTCTCTGGCTGTGATGTGTCCACAGCAGTCACAACACACAAGGTGTGAATTTGCAGAGTCAAATAATACACAAGTTGTGAATTTGCAGAGACAGTCGAGTACCTGTTTGTTTAATGCGTGGGGACTAGTACTGCAGCTAGTACTGGAGTGTCACATTTCTTTTTACAAGTTGTTAATCCACAGCCATCCTCACAAATGGTGTACGTAGAGAACATTAGTGATTTTGCAGCACACAATAACTAGATAATCCATATAATCCCAGTGCTCATGTTTTTTCCCGACTGATTTGAGTTAGATCTCATTGTGGACCTTGGTGAGGAAAGGAGGCCAGACTGAAAGGCTGAGTGTGTTACTCATGGTCCAGTTCCAACACTCGGAGAACACGAGCTCATTAACTATTCATGCAAACTCATAGTATCTCAATATTACATTTTATCAATGCTGCACAACATTTCTAAAGTGAAAGTGAACATTCAGTCATACTTGAACACACCACAGCACACAGTGTGAACAGCACGAAATTCTTCCTCT
>JBBJLS010000082.1:21268988-21294750 GCA_037577275.1 Bryconaethiops microstoma
CTCTCTCTCTCTCTCTCTCTCTCTCTCTCTCTCTCTCTCTCTCTCTCTCTCTCTCTCTCTCTCTCTCTCTCTCAGGACTGTGGTGTTGAGTGAGGGGCCGTGTAAAAGAGGACTGTAAAGAAGAGGAACCCACCGTGGTAAGTGTAGTACCTGCGAGAGAGTCCCTGTGTCTCAGTCCGGGCTTTGTGCACCAGGGTTTGGCGATAATCACTCATTTAAAAAAAAAAAAAAACAAAAGTATCAGTGGATACTACAATCATTCACATTCAAAAGGAGAAAGAAAAACACCCGTTTATACTTCTATCTTAGCTCCCATTAGCCTGAAACTTACAATTTGGCTCCGCAGTGGCATTGCAGCATCCCGTGGTTGTTAGATATGTTTGAAAGATTTTTTTTTTTTTTCAACTCCTCTCCAACACTGGTTGGTTTTGAGTCTGTGAGTTCTTTTATACTATTTAAAAAGTGCATTCAGAGTAAAGCCCTGAAATGGCCGATCACAGTTTCAACACAAAACAAGCATTGTTGGTCAAGATTGGTCTTTGGTGACAGTTTGTTCTTCAAATCGCCCACACATGCTGTATTTCTACACTGTACACTTCCCTTTCTAGAGCTAGATTTTTCGCAACCGTGTTTTCCCATGAATGGAACTGACAAGTTACTTTGCAGTGCCTCTTGTGACTGATTTGCCTCTAAAATCAAAAGAGCGAGGACCCGTGACTGACATTCGCACACGTTTGTATGGCCCCACTTTGAGCATTTCAAACCGCAGCATCTGCCCCAACCTGTGACCGCTGAGTTCAGTGTACAGCGTTCCACACTTCAGCACGAACGTGTTAACCATTTTTACCCATGTTTTGAATCATGCAAATACTTTTCGCATACATTTTTTAAACGTTTTGCATATTGCAAAAATATAATACTAAAATCCGATTTTTGTATTATGTCTGAAAACAAAATCTTATACGTAGCCAAAATCGTGTCAGGATGATTTGGGGATTTATCGTTGTATTTTGGAAGCATGTTATTTAACACACAACTATTCGACCTACAAAATATACAACATCCACTGTACAAATGAGTTGCGTTTATTTTAAACGTGAGGCGCGATATCAGCTGCTGTATTTCGATGTCTCTCAGTCACAAATCGCAGAAATAATCTGGAATTTATTCCATTTTTACACCAAACCACATCTTATGCCCAATTATGTCTTTATGCCTTTCATTGCATTACTAGTCCCGTCGCTTTTCTCAGTGCCAGTTCTCAATTCGAGGCATAGCAAGTGCGTTTGAGTGTGTCCGTGATGGTGGCAGCGCTCTCTCTGACTTTTAACTTCTCCACAGGCTTGCACTTCCACCTTGTAGCAGGATAAAGCTATTGTCTGCTGTAGTGCTCATTTCCTATTACGTGTTACTATTGGTGATATTTAACTTTTTGCAGACAAAATTACAGTTTCATTTCATATTGCTGTGAATTGTTTTTAGGAAAACATCTAAACTATATTTGCATGTTAAGATAAGAGATTAAGATGAGGGTGGAGGTTTTAGCGCTAGATTTGCATGTCGTGTGTGACTTTGATGTATGATTAGTTCTGCTACAACATGTGTTCTCTCTCTCTCTCTCTCTTTCTCTCACTCACTCACTCACTCACTCACACTCACACACACACTACCATCAAAAGGTCGGGTCACTTGTTAAGTGGTTGTTTTTTTCAGCAGTAATTTAAGTATTATAAACTGGACACCAAAAGGCATTTAACATGCTTTATTCATTAAGGTTTTCTGGAAGTAAAAAGAGGTGGATAGATGGAGGGATGGATCGGTGCATGGATGGATAGATAGACGGACCGCAACGATACGTGCATTTAAATCGCTTATGAAGTAATGTGCTATGATATTTCAGCCCCACTTTTAAAATACAAATTATGCTGAATATTCTTTATTTTTGTTGTAACTTCGCTTCTGAAGTTTCTCCGTTTTCATAGAACCATCCACAGCCGTGTAAAATAATCAGACGTGCCTTACTTTGTGTACACACTTAAAGGCATCGATTTCAAATGATATTTCCATTTAGTTAGCTTGATATTGTCTTGTCAGTTCTGTGTACCACAGCCGGTGAGTTTTGCCAGAAAAGCATTTCACTGTATGTTGTACAAGGGTGAACTGCGTGTGACAAATAAAACTCTTGAACACTCTGTCTTGCCACAGGTGTGCGTGTATGTGTGTGTGAGGCGCGGACTCGTCCGTCATGGGTGTGTTGGCCTGGCTGAAGAGCCAGTTCGTCCTGCAGCTCCTCATCGGCTTCGTTTTTGTGGTCAGCGGCCTCATCCTCAACTTCCTCCAGCTGTGCACCTGCGTGATCTGGCCCTTCGACAAGCAACTCTACCGCAAGATCAACACCCGCATGTCCTACTCGCTATGGAGCCGTGAGTACCTCCTAAGCTTCTGCCAGATTTTAAAGATCTAATTTATACAGTTGGTCAGCCAAGACATGCTTGGTGTCTGAAGTTTACGTTTTTAGTTTATCAGGCTAATGCTTTGGGATCTTCTGCATTAGCATTTTTAAACTGGGTGCTTAAATCTTCACACACTTACATAAACCACATTGAGCTGAATGCCCTCACTTATGCTGTCATCAATTAAACAAAGTATCTAGCACAAATACAAAAAAATAACTAGTCTTTATTTGTTTCAGTTTAATAGGAAACACCATCAAAAGCTGTATGAGCGAATCTTTTGATATGATTTGAAGCTAACATTTTGGTCAACCATTTTTTGTGCAAAAAATTATGCGTTGGCCTAAAAAAGGTAAAAAGCCTGTGGAATAGCTGATGGAAAAGTCTATAAACACTGTAATACAAGAAAGAGGGCATATGTATAAGATTACTAAGTGCACCGAGGCTGCGTTGGATCAGGGGAGGCTCTAATTAAAACTACATCTGTGATCGAGATTTATTGCTGTTTCTTTTTTTTTCTTTCTCAGAGTTGGTAATGCTTTTAGAGTGGTGGTCGGGGACAGAATGCATGCTCTACACGGACCAGGCCACGGTGGACATGTTTGGCAAAGAGCATGTCATCATCATCCTCAATCACAACTACGAAATTGATTTCCTGTGCGGCTGGACCATGTGTGAGCGATACGGCGTGTTGGGGGTCAGTACATTGTGCGCTGCCTACGTTACCAGTGTGTATTGCCTCAGAATGCCATTGCTAATACCTAGTGAAATCTAATGGGGACTAAAAGATCATTAGTATACTGCTCAGTATACCTTAGTATTCTTTGGCACTGTTACTTTTTCTTTTGCGGGCGAGCCAGTGACTGAGACGAGCGTTTTTTCAAAATAAAAGATCTTTCAGACTCCGATAATTAATTTTAAAGAATGTATTCCGTCTTTCTGTGCGGTCCGGTACCAAACGACTCACGGACCGATACCAGTCCCGCGGCCCCGTGGTTGGGGACGTCTGGTGTAAAAGGAGAAGGTTCCGCAACAACAGTAACATCCAAACTGTCCAATTAATATGTACATTTTGTAATATACATATACACAGCATAACATATACCGATTGATGCACTTCTTTGCATGTAGTAATTAACACTTATTTTGTCACTACAAACAACTACTATTACTACTGCTAACGCTACTGCTAATAATAGAAGTAATAATAATAATTATAAATAAATAAAAATCATAATTGGAGACCAGTCAAATCTGCATTCTAAGCAGATTCATTTGATACTTTGATCGTTCCTTCAGCCTGATCCGCTGTATCTTTCATGTCATAAAAGACTATATTTAAATTGGTAATAGATCAATTAGAAACATGACCACTCAGCATTCGGCATTCATGGTGCATCAGATTATGCATCTTTTCGGGTTGGTACACAGTTAGTAATCCTATTCCACTACGGTTCTACTCCACATTATGGCAAGAACCACTTAACTAAGTAAAAAGAAACAACAGTCATCATAACCTTATTACAAAACATATACTGGTTTGTTTTAACTTTTTTTTTTGTTTTTGTTTGTTTACTGTATAATTCCATGCGTTCCTCCATCATTTTGATTGTTTTCAATATTAATCTAAAATGTAGAAAATAATAAAAACAAGGAAAAAACATTGAATGAGAAGGTGTGTCCAAACTTTTGACTGGTAGTGTATGTCACCGCTAATAACAGCTTGCGAGATTTTAAGTAATACACCCTTATTGGATCACTCCCTGTAGCTATTGCCATTCGATGATAGTATCATGGGGCAGAAAAATACTGGCTGAAAGGGATGGATTCAGGTGGACCATATCCACCATAGCTTTCTTCAGTAAACTATTTCGTGATAAAAGATGCCAGACAAAATAAATATGTTCAAGTTTCTGGTCACGGCTGTTCTTGCTAAGAAGTATCAAATTTTAACAAAGAGTAATGTAGAATTTCGTTGCTAATGTAGAATTATAGAAATAAAAAGTTTTGCTTTCTTATATACGCTGACTTTAAATACAATTGCTACATTAGCAATTGCTAAAGCTTGCTGTGTTAAGTTACATGAATATTAAACAGCTGTTTCAGTGTCAAATTTACATCAATTTCAAAATATCTTAAAGCCATGAGAAAATCACTGCTTATCTTCTTGCAATTCATGTCAGTTATAGTTTGAGATTCGTAATAACTTTTCCCTGTTTCACCCCTCTACCTTGTTTTTGTTTCTTTCTTTCTATCATCCCAGAGTTCTAAGGTGTTGGCGAAGCGTGACCTACTGAAAGTGCCTCTGATTGGCTGGACCTGGTACTTCCTAGAGATTGTGTTCTGTAAGAGGAAGTGGGAGGAGGACAGGGATACGGTGATTAACGGACTCCACAGGCTCAGAGATTATCCCGAGTATATGTGGGTGAGTGTGTTAAGTGACTTCACCACAGCGCCGACACCCAGCCTTGTCTGGAAAAACTCGCCCAATTCTCGCCCATTCGGCTGGATCCACAAAGGGCAACTGTGTAGATGATGTTAAAAGAGAAAGCAATGCTTCTTAGTAGAGGGTTTACCTCTCTCTAAACATGAGCCAAGCATGAAATATTCTCTGTCAGAACGATAAAGTAAAAACGCATCTTTGATCAGGGGTTTTTAATACATGCGGGCTTGGAGACATCCCCACCGCACTAAGGAGGCAGTACTTCAGATCTTCTAAAAAGAAGTTTAGTATTATGAAAATAATGCGTCATGTTGCAACTGACATTTGAATGCATCTGTAGTGTGATGTGTGTGGTGCAGATTTGAGCAGTAGAACTCGAGAGGAGGTGTGTTTTGCATGAATAATGTCAAATTGAAACCCGATATGGACAAATTGAAGGCAGTGCCTCAGGTATTCTATTACTTTTTTAATACGAAAGCAACAAAGTGCCCATGCATTGTTTCGAATGTTATTGATAATGCCGATTTCTTCACAAAAGTAGTTCCACCACAGATACTCTGAGTCTGTTTCTCAGAATCAGAGAACAGCAGAAATACTATACAGGGGGTGATTACAAATGCTGGGGACTGTGTGGGAGCCAGCGATCCAATCTTTTTCTGGGATTAAGCAATTGTAAGACTATTTTGGTTAGAGATGCATAAAACATTGGAAGAAGTGTTTCATAGTTTACTGCTTTCATTTTATTATTCAATTTGCCATGAAGGTGTCCTTTTTGGTGCTGCTCCGAAGGAGGGCCACAGCCAAGCCGACTGCCTCACTGCTTTCTGATTGGTCGAAACGTTATCACAATATGGAAAGAGGCCAGATAAATTTTAGTGCGAGTTTTCTATGATGCCAACAAATTAACCTTTAATGCTGTGAGAAACTCGAAGATGTACCTGGACATCACTTAGTAAGTTAGCCGGGTTAAATAATTGTCGCATGCCTAAAGAACGCCAAGAAAAAATATTTAAACTTAAAATTTTTAAATGTAAACAGGATTATGAGAAGTAAAAGAACCCAATGACAAAAGCAGCTCTGGCGGAAAAAAACTTTCCGCTGGTTTGACTCCATGGACGCGGTTTTGGGACGGCGGCCGGCCTGTCTGGAGAGAATTGCACTGCCAGCGTGTCATAAACCGCATTACCGGGCTAGAAAATCAATGGTTGACAATGGAAAATCGAAGCATGCTGCAAGTTCCGTGCCATCGCAGTACAGTTTAGGTGCAGCACGGTTTCTATATACCTATGGAAAAGGGCCTTTTGTTTTCTAAACGTTCTGAAAGACATTGAACATTTGGATTCTGGTATTTGTTGGTCTGAATGCTTTGGCCTTTACACCTTGTCTAAACAGCGAGAGGCACGAGTGACAACAAAACAATAAAGCTCCCATTGTAATCAGGGAAGCTGTCCCTCGCATTGCATTGCACTAATGTTCCACCTCAGCAAAAACAGACAACAGCTATAATGTCAAGAAATTAATCCGTGTGGTGGAGAAAGAGAGCTGTAATTCTAACTGAATTGTTGTAGGCACTGTTTTTATTGTGCTGTCATTTCATTTGAGTGTTGCACACATGTAAAATGTGTCAATCATGAAAAAAAATGTGATTTTCGTTTAGAATAAGTCATGCTCTCAATTTGTAGTTTCCTGCTCCAGCTATTAGCTGATTGGAGCTGATTGACGTTGTTTACATATTGGCTTGACATTTCCTCACTGACCCACATTTTCAGAGTGTATTAACCAATTAATCTAGGTGGTCATTTGGTCCACAGCCAGTATCAGTAATACAGGTCAGTTTCCAAATACGCTGTTAATAAGTGTGGCGTTTCAGGGTTAGTGTACTGCAGGCCGGACTGTTCTCATCAAATATTTAGCATTTAATTTTTAGGCACTTCGGTCCACCTGGATTAATTTCTGTTGAGACCACAGCTGAGGTTGTGAGTTTAGTAAAGGTTTATACTGGCAAGAACAAAGAGGAATTAACTTGTGCCTCTAAAGTTAGTGAATAACACTGATCAGGGTTGCAGTTGGTACTGCGGAGCACTTACTGCAGATCAATATTCTGGCAAAAAATCTCATTTCACACGATTCACTCGACTTTCCTCTTGCCCCAAACACAACTTTTTGGCTTGGCTATCAACAAAATGGGCAAAAAGTACGAAGTGCACAGTGAACAGCAGGAGCTGTCTTCAAATCTGAATGTGCTTTGGTCCATATTTTATTTAAAGATGACTTAACAACAAATGTGTGATTTAGGTGTGTTTGTACAAAGCTGGTTTGCAACAAAGTAAAAGGAATCCAGTCAGCCAGTGTCTTGCCTGATCAACATTTATCATTTGGTGACATTTGGTGGCGTGGTGCTGGTGGCCTAGTGGGTAGGATATTTGCTTCTGGACCAAGAGGTCATGGGTTCGAATCCTAGGTTCCTGAGCAAGACCCTTAATCTCTAGTTGCTCCAGGGAGACTTTCCCCTGCAGAGAAGGGAAGTCACTTTGGATAAAAGCGTCTGATAAATGCCGTAAATGTAACGTTTATTCTACATTTATTCTTTTTAATGTGTGCTTAATGTGTGTGTTGTATGCTCCTGCAGTTTCTGCTCTACTGTGAAGGGACACGGTTCACTGAAAAGAAGCACCAGATCAGTATGCAGGTGGCTGAGAGCAAAGGTCTGCCCAAGCTCAAATACCACCTACTGCCACGCACCAAGGGCTTCACCACCACAATGCAATGCCTCAAGGGAACAGGTGCCAACTTACACGCATGCGTGCGCGTACACACACACACACACACACACACACACACATTTATGCATCACTGACCGCTACTGCAGTGCCTGACGGGAAGCCAACACAGGCACTTTACATAGTAGTCACTGGGTGCATTAAGCTTTTGGGGCCATTTTAGGTACAACTAGGAAACACATAGGCCAGTTTTGCATAGAAAAAAAAAAACTTTGAATGCTATTTAAACCTAATTGTGCGGTTGCTTTTAAGACATGTTGAAAGAATTGCTACCAGCACTACAAAACTCTCAGAGCCACTGTAGAATTTGCTTACTGACTTTTTGTAAATCTAGACCACTGCAAAATGAAATGGTGCGAAAGAACCTCATTAACACCATTATCTCTTCATCACTGAGTTTGCATTTTCCCTTTTGGCTACCTCTGTTCCCAGTTGACTGTGCCTGTTACACCCTATGCCGCATAAGCACGGCGTGGTTAATTTCACAAGCATTGAGAACACACTGTAACCACATCCAGCCACATTTTTGAACCAGGCCTCTTTTCTTTCTTTTTTTTTTTTGCACACATCTGGCCGGCAGTTTTCTCTTTCTGATCATCATATGAGCACAAAAGTCTTTCATAATAAGACGTTCAGTGCGCAGTACTCATATTTTTACATAGATGTGTAAAATAAATAAATAAATAAATAAATAAAATGCACTCTCTACCCAGTGTTTTCTAGTCTTGCCTTTGGGATCCACAGAGTATTTTTATCTTTCCTGGTAACATACCTGAAGAAAGCAATTAAGGCCACTCAGTAATGTCTATGGGCCGATGAGGACTGGGTTGAGAAGCCCTGCTTTAACAGTGTAGTGTACATTAGCTGTAACAGTCTCGTGGTCTTGTTGTTTTTCAGTAAAAGCAGTATACGATGTCACACTGAACTTCAAAGATAAGGAGAACCCCACCCTGCTGGGAATCATCAACGGCAAGAAATACAGAGCCGACATGAGCGTCAGGTTAGTGCCCTATGTCTGTAAACGTCCCTTGCAAATCAAAGGGTCTTAAAATGGCTGCATAGAGTCGTGTATTTTAAAACGAAGATAACAAGGAACAAGACTTAAATGGACTTTGACACATCCTGTGTCTATGGATGGAATACTCAATGATTTTCAAACTAATTTGCACATTTAATCTAATAACAGGCCATCTGGTGCTTTCACGTTGTTACTGTAGCATAGCACAAGATGGACCATCTACACATGGGTAAATTAGAATATCTTTTGTGGAGCCAGTTGCGCTATTTCTGGAAATTTCAGTGCCGTCTTATATCAGTTGTCAAACTCTAACATGCTACCCGGTAGCGTTTCACTTGCTTTGTAATTAGCTTGACAACTTAACAGAGATTAGGCCCACAGCAGGGAGGACTCCAAGCAAGCAACTCTGACTATTTCCACTTAGTGACCGTGAGAGATGGCTTAGGAGAGACAAACAGCTGCCACCTGAGCACTAGGCTGAAAATAACACGTGCCTGTTAACTGCTGTTGTTACAAATTAATGAAACACGTACCAGCTACACTGCAGTGGGGAAAGCTGTCTGAGGTTTTTTATATTTGTGTGAGAGGATTTTTCTCTGGAGTTGTGCATTTTTGTTATTGTTGTTTTTGTTGTTAATATCATTTGGGTCATTTTACAGTGGAAAATGTATGTATATACACAGTCATTCCTAATGGTTCTTCCAAACAATAAAAATGAAAAACATTTTTGCTGGGGAGGATTAATTTACAAGCATCTGAATTTCTGCAGTAATATGTGACGAAAAGGTTCGGTAGCCGCAATTAAATGTTTGTATTAAGTATTTCATTTGTTGTTTTATTTATTTCATTTGTAATCACATGAATGTAAACTCCTTTCTTAAACATTTCACTACTGGTAAAGGTTATCCAGTTGTGGTAACTTCCACGCCACCCCTTCCAATTTCCCTCCTGGAGTACCAGTGCCTCCTAGTGGTGCCCCGCTCTGACTGCTGTTGTCTTTTCTGTTCTGAAGGCGTTTCCCAGTAGAAGAGATCCCTGACGATGAGAAGGAGTGTGCGAACTGGCTTCACAACCTCTACCGGGAGAAGGTCAGAATTCAGTCTGACGCCTAACATGACTTTCTAACCTAAGATCGTTATCTGCTTTCAGTTTGTTAACTATCCATTCACATCCATTTACTGTTGCATGAAAACCATAATCAGATTAAATGTTTCGAAGCTTTTCTAAGATTTTGATGAAGAAGAAAAAGATATAGTAATATACACAGATGGGATTTCGGGAGGATCCTGGCGACCCAGTGCTTGGCGTATTTTTGTATTTGCCTTAATCTAATCATTTTATCATCTAATTACCAATCCTCTCATAAACGAAACTAGGTGTGTTAAAACAACTGAAGCAAAAAAGGTTTTGCCTCCATAATGCTGTCACAGTTGAAAATCACGAACCATGAAGTAATTTTTTGGTTGTGATTTAAACACAGTGGTTGTAAAATGCTAAATATGACTCGAAGGTATTAATGTGACTAAGTGCCTTTGTGACAGATGGCATAGAGCGTTGACAGTCATAAATTCTGGACCAAAATCTTGGAATGTGACCACTGTTATGATTTACTTCTAAGAAGGAACCACTAGGAATATGAGATGGGGGGGGGAATGTGCACAGTCCGGTACTTTAGGTGTGTAACAAAGCATTGTGACGATGCATTCTGAAGAATGGACTTCTTATGTGTGTACAATATTACCTTGTTTCATGTAATGTGTGGTGCTACTTGGCATCTGAAGATGCCCATTGTGTACAGATACCCATATGCTTGCAAATTTCCTACCTGTGGAACTATTAAATGACTATCTTATCTAAATTACACCTTTTAATGAAACTGCATTGTTTCAACGTCAAAATTTGGAAACAACCACCTCCGTCTCCATCAGTGATCTACTCCAGCTCTACTTCTACTTCATGACAAACTCCTCCTGCCTTCCCACTTCAGTATCTTGAATTTATATCATAAAATAATCACAGGATCAGAGTATCGCTACGTCCTTAGTATACTTGCATGTAATCTTGACACAATTCATATGAACAGTTCTGCCTTAAACAAACCATTTACACCACAGCTGGCACTGTAAATACCTGTTATTTATTATATGCTGCACATTCTCTGTTCTCATGCTGCTATTATTTGCACAGTTATTTATTGCTGTTCTACCTCTGTTCTGAAGTTTTGCGTCTAATGACGCTGCTGCTAGAATACAGTGTCTGTCATAATATTGCATTCATTCAGACGTTTACCGCACTAAATGTTGTCTTGTCCTGTTGTTTTGTTGCTGTCCTGCTGTCTTTACTCTTACATGTGTAGTGCTGTGGTGTTTCTGTTTTTGTTCTTCTGTTGGAGGAACATTGTTTCATTTCACTATGTACTGTGTGAATGGCTGAAATGACAACAAACCTACTTGACTTTCAAATAGTGATTTACCTCTCCAAACAGTAAGACCGTAGCCTGGCCTTGCCTTCAGTTTAAATAGAACAAGTTGGCATTGATAGTTAAGCACCAAACCATGTCGAGAAAATCCAACATTATTACCTAATCACACAGAGATCCTGCTACAAAGTAATATTCTAGCTTTGTCAGAGAATCAACGTTATCTAATATGCAGCACACATGATCTAATGTGGTGTGACGTGCAATAAGTCTGCTGTTATTGCAGCATTCTATGTGAAGTGCTGTAATGAACGTCTTAGTCACCTGCAAAAATAATATTTCAAAACTGTCTAGCAGTGAGTGTTGATTACTAAATGTTAATTGCTTTACACTTACACACAAGCAAGTCACCGGTCAGGTATTTTGAGAGTGTCTCTAAAGTGTGCCTCTATAATGCCATATACATCATCAAAGAGCAATTTTAGCCTTTCTAGTTGCTAGTGTGAAGAAGTCAGACTCTTCATCTCACATAATCCTGTGTGTTTGATGGTAGGATGCGCTGCAGGAGTTCTATGAGAAGGAGGGCAAGTTCCCCGGGCCCACCATCAAACCCAAACGTCGGTTATGGACGCTACTCAACTTCCTGTTCTGGGCTACGGTGCTGCTCTCCCCTCTCATTAACTTTGCCTGGGACGTCTTCGTCAGCGGCTCGCCCCTCCTCATCATCGGATTCATGCTTTTCCTCATTTTCGGTCAGTACCTTCAAAAGTTTCAGTTTGTTTACAATCATTTTTGGTGCAGATTATGATAGAGTGGTGGCGGCCTAGTGGGTAGGATACTTGCCTCTGGACCAAGAGGTCATGGGTTCGAATCCTACCTTCAGCACCACCACTGGGTTCCTGAGCAAGACCTTGAACCCCAAGTTTCTCCAGGGAGACCGCCCCCTGTAGTTAGGGAATGGAAGTATTGGATAAAAGTGTCTGGTAAATGCTGTAAATGAAATGGAATTAGATGTTATAGATGTCACTGATGTTGACAACTATTGGAATGAACAGACTAATATACACTACTGTGCTAAAGCCTTAGGCAACTGTGAAAACAATATTTAAAAAACTGTTGAGCAGTGAGTGTTAGTTAATAAAGGTTAAATACTTAATATACTGAATAAATCTAAAAAGAATGAATATAATTAACATTATACAGTGAATACTGATTGTGGAGGTACAGTATTACTTGTAGTTTCCATCAGAAACCTGGTTTAACTCAATCAGTCCTTCATTAAATTAAATCAGGGCTGGAGCTTGAAATCCAGGGCTTGAAATCCAAACAACGGCTGGAGGAACCGAGTAGGAATCTGGAACCGAACCTGTGTTCGCACAATATCAACTATTTTATATAAACAAAACACAGCCTGATGCTTTTTACTGCTTTCTTGTTTGTTTGTTATTCTAATGTTAACTTTGCTAGCAGAAAGACACACTGGCTTTAAACAATTTGCATAGATGAATAAGACTTTTGCACAGTATTGTATGACCGATCTGGATTGCTTTGCTTATGATTAGCCATGATATTATTGTTTTGCATATCAATTTGCTGATCACACAGTAATATATTTACAGTGTGGCATTCATTCTCTTTCTCTCTCCCTCTCCCTCTCATCTGTCCATCTGTCTTTCCAGCCTCTGTAGCTGTGCGCCGTCTCATCGGGGTAACCGAGGTGAACAAAACAGGTTCCAGCTACGGCAACACAGAAGCCAAGAAAGAGAATTAGAACTTTTCCACTTGTCCACCACCGTATCACTCACTTTGCCGTCACTGCTCGGGCATGGAGTTGCCCACCTGTGCAGTCATGCTCCTTTTTAACGAAATAAAAGAAAGAAAAAAAAATTATAACTATGACTGAATGGGGGGAAAAATGAATTTAAAAAAAACAAACAAAAAAAACAACCATCTCAACATGGAATTGAAGCATGTCGGGGGTTTGGGGAATATAGTTAATTGTAACTTTATAAACTAGAGTAATACTTATTAATTCTGACAGTTGTTGCAAAACGAACAAAGTGTAAAAAATAAAACAATACAAATGCGAGATCGCCAGTGATGCTCATCTCCCTCGTTTACCTAGAGGGTAGCCTGAGGCAGACCAATGAGGTGACACTAAAAAAAAAATAGGTGATTGACGGCTTGTTCCTCCCCTCCCTTGCCTTCGTCTTCTCTTACTAGCTTAAGACCCAGCAGTCCTCAGGGGTCTCCACACAGCCACGTAGTGTCGGTTTTTCTATTTAAGCCACTTCCTATAGCTGGACACCATGCAAGTGCTGTCCCAGATGCTCAGCATTTCTCCCGTCACTGTGTATATTCCCCGGCCCCCCTGCTATGTCCAGACTCTGCACGGCTCTGCAGCTGTCCCACCCACCGTCCACTAGAGATGCTATTAATGTGACGTCCCTGTCCTCTGTGTCCGAGTTTTGGTCGAGAGCTTGACTTGAAGCTACGATCGAGAACTCTAGAATCTTTATCGACACTAAAACGAGTGTGTGGCACGAGTGGGTCGTCCCGTCCAGGCCAGTAAAGCACAGGTGACGGCCGACTCGCTGCGTCACGTTCGAGTAAGATCGAGTGACCTTGGTTTCTGTTACTGATGAAATCTGTAAGGCTCGATTGGTAAACATTAACAGCAGGTTTGATATTTAACAACCGGGGTTGATGCAAATGAATGCAGTGAGTAAGGGGCTCCCCAGTGGCATGTGAGTCTTGTTCAGTGTCCCTTTTGACCCCTGATTCATTCGCATTGTGGGTAGTGTAGTGCAATAAGAGATGTAGCAGAAGGGTCCTTTATGATTCCATGTGAATTCAATCTTATGTTTCTTTAATCTCTGGTTCTATGTCTATCAAAACCACAAGAAATGGGATTGTCTGAATAAAGACGAGCATTCAGTAAAGGATTCAAGAGACAACAGTGATGGTTAGTGGACAAGACCATGTTCTCTGGTCCTAGAATGCTTTCCAACAAATCAGCAGTGCAAAGCCAGTTAAGCCAGTTAAGCAGTTTGGCTGACGGACAAATGGACCAAGAGGATAAGTGCATAAGATTCAATCCAATCCGGTTCAATTTCGTTTCTGTAGTTTACTCACTGTGACAAATGGCTGTGTAGCACATGCAAATCTGAGTCATTGGATGATCGGCTTTTTTTTTTTTTCTTCTTGAGTTGCTTTGAGTTGTAAATAAATTTCAGGAATTCCTCCTGGATGTTGACAGTTCTCCAGTAACTGTTTCCTATTAGCGTTCGACTATAGCAGTGTAATTTATTGGAGGTTTGGCGGGAGAATATTAAAATGTCACTATAGCGCTTTATCAGGCAACCTACCACCTTCCCAACACAAACACAGAGTCCAAATGCATAGCAATAAATTGTCATTTCCACATTCTTGTAATGTTAAACGTCCAAAGACCGTTTCCATATTTCTTATCAGTTTAGCATGTGGTTTTTATTGCAGTGAGGGTTTTCAGATAGATGGCAGATGGTTGTCCTTGGGGTTCATGAGTTAGCTTGCTAATTTTTTGGTTTACTTTTAAGGTACAAGGTCAACTTTCGTGCTACTTTAAGTAGGACCCAGTTAGCTCACTAACTCATGAGCACCACTTTATTTTATACCGCCCAGATCCAGGCAAGCCTTAACAGAATAGTGCAGCTTCTTTCGATTGGTGTGTGCATGTAGAGAGCCCTTTAAACTCTAAGCTGATGAATATGTTTAGGTAAACGCACTGAGGCTAACGAGTGCGTTTGCATTGTGCAAGTTTTGTGCAGATGCGTGTACTTGACTGTGAATATGGACTTTGGTCAGTAATGTTTTAAAGCATAGGTGCGCAACCCTGGTTCTGGATCCCCCCCCCCCCTTCTTCACACATTTAATGTTTTTCTACTCTTTCAGACTAATTCCAATCTTTGAGCTGCTTGGTTATATCAGGTTTGCTCGGAGCAGGGGAAAAACTAAAATGTGCAGGGCTTGGGGGCTCCAGGACCAGAGTTAGGAAACATTGATTGATCTGCTGATTTATGCATAATTTGCACATGTGTGTGAAAAACTGTTAGAAAACCTGCATAATGCAAATGCACCCAAGAGCGAAGGGTATGATTGACCACCAAGGTCACTGTTCATAATTTCAGAAATGCATGGGATATCGGGCCCATAAGAGGAGCAGACTTTCTTTTCAGATGTTTGTTTGTTTTTGTTTTTTCCCCCAAGTGTGTTGGTAGAGAGTTGCTATGATTATCTTTTTTCCCCTCGAAGCGTCACTTGACATAGTGGAGCTGAAGTGCAGTGTAGAGAGATGGTGATTATACACTGGAGTTCCTTTGTTTTTTAAGTATTGAAGTGTTTTTTTATTATTCAATTGCTTTGTATCAGCTTTTTTTTTCTTTTGGGTCTGATTTTGAGTCATGTTGCTCAGAATGAATTCTCTCACTGTCAGCTTACAAGCAAAACTGACCCAGAATCAGACACTTTACCAACCCCCCACCCCACCCCCCCCTTGAGCTGAGTTTGAGATTTGTGTGGGAGAGAAAAATATTTTATTAGGAGTGGTTCTCACTCTGGGATTTTATTTGTGAAATGGGTGTGTGTGTGTGTGTGTGTGTGTGTGTGTGTGTGTGTGTGTGTGTGTGTGTGTGTGTGTGTGTGTGTGTGTGTGTGTCATTACAGCATACTCAAGAAGTTCTGTTATAGGGGAGGTTTAGTATGTCAATGAAGACTGCATAGAAATATTCAATTAATATCGTCCATTAAAATCATCACAGCGTTTCTCCCGTTTTTTGTATTATCTAATCAATTAAAGAATTGAGTATGTGATAGGAGCTGATGTTTCCTCATTTTGTGAAAAATCTTGACTCGAGTTACTGAAGTTTAGGACTTCAAGGTTTGTTTTTTGAGGGTATTTTAAATAAGTTGCTCCACGTAAGTCCTTACTAATTTGATCTGTACATCAATCAAATAGATCAATGAACAGAATCCTTTAGAACTGTTAAAGCAATCAGTACTGATTAGGTGTGGCACCATAACATTTTGACCGGTGAATGTAGCCATTTTATTTGACCAAAAACCCTCTAAAACTATCATTAAACAATGTTTTCAGTCAAGTATTCATAACCATTTGATGTGGGATGACTTTCTGTGAGGCGTGGTTTTTTTTGTTTTGTTTTTTTGGTTTTTTTTACATCAAACTTCTCACATGTCTGGTTCCTATCACCAGTGTCAGGTTACAGTTCGTCGGGTTTAAGACAATTCCAGCTAAATATGAGTCATGAACTTTCATTTCTTCATGTAGATTACACTAAGTGGACAAACGTATTGGGACCCCTCTAAATGATTGAATTCACGCATTTCAATCATACACATTGCCACAGGTGTTTAAAATCAAGCATATCTAGATGTTTTTGACCACACCATGCTTTCCACTTTGTGTACAGAGTTTAGGATAGACCCTTTTCTACTCCAGCATGACTGTGTCCCAGTGCCCAAAGCAAGCTCCATAAAGACAGGGCTGGATGTGTTCGGTGTGGAAGAACTTGACTGGCGACACAGAGTCCTGATCTCAACCCCATCCAACACGTTTGGGATGAACTGGAACGGAGATTGTGAGCCAGGCCTTCTCGTCCAACATCAGTGTCTGACCTCATAAATGCTCTACAGAATAAATGGGCATAAATTCCCACAGAAACGTCAAAACCTTGTCGAAAGTCTTCCAAAAAATGGAAGCTGTTATAGCTGCAAACACTACGGAACACTATGTACTTAACATGTGCTTAACCCTACCTTAACTCACCCCTGAAAATACACCAAACTCCTTAATTTGAATTAAGTGGCCATTAATTTTTGAACCGATGCCTTAATTTGACCTTAAATATAAGGCATTAATTCAGGAGGTTCTATTATTTAAGGGGCAAATTTGAAAATGAAAGGGGAAAATTCAGTAGTTTCGCCCCTTAATCAGCCTTAATCTGTGCAATTCCCCCCTTAATTGTCAAAATGAAGACAATTTTAAGGGGATAACATTAAAAGGTTTGGTTTCGTAGTGAAAGGGGGATCAACTCCATATTGAAATCTGTATTTGAATGAAATGTCATTAAAGTCACTGTTGGTGGAACGGTCAGGCGTCCCAATACTTTTGTCCACGTTCTGCATGACGAGTCGTGAAGTTTCTCTATGAGCCGGACTCGGATCATGGGGTTGTGGAGAGGGGGGGGCACGACACGCTGGAGCGCTTGAGGCTGATCAGCTGACGAGATGAGGACGTGTTGTTGCTTTTTTCTGCAGATTAAGCTAAAAGCATAAAACAGCTTGGAGAAAGAAGACGTGTTTCACTTTTGTACACCAAACGGACTCTGGCTGGCTGGTGGAAAATGGGACATTGCTCTCTCAGGCAGCAGATGGAGGCTCTGAAGCTCCTTCACGGTCTGAATGGGAGCAGAACCGTGAGGAGAGAGACTGAAGCACCTTCAGGAGAAAACTCCTTCACCCAGAAACCTCTGACTATCGCCCAGAGAGCCAGACAGAGCCAGTTCTCGCGACTGGTCGAAATACTCTCTCAAATAATATCGATAGAGCAAGACCTGATGGGGGCTCTCTCAGACGATTTGAGGAGTTTTCTCCTCCGACACAAGGTAAGATGCTTCAAAAACACACCTGAAGCTCTTGCTGTTTGGGTTCTCTTTAGTTTGCGTGGTCTCTCTGCTCTCAGGACAGTGTGGACCTGAAGAACATATGTCTGAGGATGACCCTCAGCGAGGCTGGCTGTCAGTCCGACAGGGACCTGAGGGAGCTGAGAGTGGTCCTCCAGCTGATCGTGGACAACTTAATCTCGGCCGTGCGGGAGGAGAACAGTTTGTCGTCTGTGGGGGTCGTCCGAAGACTGATGGGCATCTCCACCACATTTCCAGACATGTGAACAGGCGGTGGTAGACTTCACATGCTCCTTACTAAGTTGCTGTCAAAACTAATTCAGCGTAACACACAAACTACCTCCGTTTTTTGGGGGTGTTTTCTTTGTTTATAACGCTAAAGAAACTGTTTAAATCAGAAAACTTTATTGATTCCAGAGGAAACTGCTTATTTTACAACTGCACAGACAAGAACAATATATGAGGTCTAAAATAACAGTCCAACAAAAAGTAATACTCTATACTATAAATGCTGAGGTATAAATAATACAGAAAAGTGACTTACTGCTAAGTAATTTACTAGTAACACAAATGTGAGTCAGCATTTTTCTTGAGTTTGCTTTGCGTAATACATTTTCAGGATTTCCTCCTGGATGTTGACGGGTCTCCAGTAACTACTGACATTCAGTAGTGTAGTAGTGTCATTTACGAATAGTGGTTTGGAGTTCACCACTGTTTTATTTATTCATTTATTTAAAGAGTGTTTTGGTGTTCATCCCATAATGTGATCTGTTACCCTGTATAATGTGTGTCTTTTGAAGGACAGTTTGAGGAAATAAACCTTTACTTCAGGCCACTGTGACCTCCTGACCTCTTAAAAATAGGGTTTTTCAAGGGTTCTTTAGTAAAGGCAGTGTTTCTGTATAGAACCATTTGAATGCTTAAATGGTTGTCTGCATGGTAACATGGTTTTTTTTTCTCTGTAATGGAAAACCTGTTGAGTATTCTTCTTAAAAGAACGGTGCTGTATAACAACTAATAATATTGTTGATAGAACCTAAAAAAAAAGCTTGATAAAACTTAAAAATTGCTGACAGACGTCACAGACTCCTTTTAACAGAAACAGCAGCCTGTATTTGTGCGATCATATTTCTGGTATTTTCTGACCGTGTCTGCAAGATGTCAAACATACTTGTGGTGCCATTGCCGTGACTGTGCAGCCCTACAGGTGTAACAGGTTCGGCACCTGACGGAGCGAAGCGTATGTCTTTTGCCCTGACTCATTTATTTGAATGGGCAGCGCCTAATAACAGTTAACACCACCCAGAGAAAGCTGCAGTGTGACTTCTATTATAAGACATTTAAGAGTAATTGGGACTGGTTTTACTACGTGTCCGACCGGCTTCTCCATGTCTTTGGTCTGGATCTAAACTCCCTGCAACAGTTTTCGAGGGAAAAACGTTCTGGTTTAGCTGTACATTTGTCCAGACTTGGTCTGTGTTTATAAAATCAACGTTAAATGTCACATGATGGGCCATTTAGAAGAGGTGGGATTATTCCTGTCGGGGTTTCTTTGTGTTCATTTCAGCTACTTCACATCTGTGGCCATGAATATGGTTTTTGCAACTTCTAGAAATGGTCTTATTGGTCTATGGAGGTCTATGGAGTAAAATCGGTGATTCTGCTGCATCTTTCTGAGGCATTTTACTTCACAAGTATGAGGTTACAGTAAATTTCCTCCAACAGTTGAGTAAATGAAGGATTCCAGTTATGTCGAAACAGGTGCTCCAACGCACACGAGGTTCTCGAGTTAACTCAGAAATGACTGGTGGGGGAAAACACTGTCATCTCTGTAGTCTGGGATGAATGGCCCGTGCTGTGTTTGTCTGAAAGGGCAATAGTAAATGGCCTGTATTGTTTTTATGTTCAGCAGTTTGTTTAGTGACCACTCGTTCATTGTGGACTGCAAGCATTACTGTCACGGAAGAGCTCGAAACGCCAGCAGGACAGAAATGCTGAAGATTTAAGACTTTTCATAAAAGAAACCTACCGCAGAACGCCATGTAACACGAATGACTTCAATTAAGATTTTTAAAGAAAGCATTTTTCTTAAATGAGCATGATGAACCTAAAGTTTAAGGAAGCTCCGCATAATGTAAAAGTTCTATACTAATTAATTCTACTACCGTTTTTTTTTTTGGGTTTGTTTGTTTGTTTGTTTGTTTGTTTGTTTGTTTTCCCCAAGAACTGGGGACAGAACCTTTCGTGAATCTTTATTATTATGGGTGTATTTTTTATGAAAAATGGCACATTTTTCACATTATTGCTAATAACTATTCTATTCACTACTGAATTATACTGTGTATATTAAAGGTATATCAACTAAGCACCAAATGGTAGATGTTTTTAAATGTTTTTTGATGGTTTAACAAAGTTTTATGCAAACTGTATTATTCATAAGCTTAATGATTAAAGTATTCATGGTCATTTCTTCTCGGATTCTGTCTTCACATTTAATCATCACTTTAGTGGTGGAACATGCTTTTATTTATTGTACATTGAAGTGTTGGGCAGTTTGTTACCTGTTTAGTGCAGCTCTGGTTGTGCCGTTGCCAATCGTAGCCACTAGATGTCGCTATAAACCAACTTATGAAAACAAAAGTTGGGCATTCAAGGAAACAAACGTAATAATATAATTACCCTACATTTATGAAAACCACAAGAATTTATCATCTAGCTACATATGTAAAGTGAGTAGATGAATAGTTTGTACAGCTGTGTTTCAGATACATGCATGTGCATAACTGAGATGGGCGGAGTTACCTAAACCCCATGATGATATAAAAGTGTTGGTGAAATATCGACTCATGCAGAAATAGAAGTACCTTATCAAATAGCAGCAGGAGTAGATGTACAAAACTAGCAGTTAAAACGCTACTTAGGTACTGAGTAACATGAACTGCAGTGAATCCTCTTACTGCACCCAACATCTATCGACACAGGAACTGTAGGTTGTGAGATTATTTTCTATTTTGAGATATTTTTTGTTTTCAATAAAAAATAAACATCTAAAGTCAGAGGTGTGACCAATCACAAAGCAGTACAGATGTTGTCACCAACATAATATACCCAGAATAAACACAATCAAATAATGTGTGACTAATTATAAATTACTGAGCTTTAACTTAGGAAGAAGTTACTTGTTTTCATTTGAAAGTACTCTGAAAATGACTAATCCACCAAATATTTTCTTGAATACATGTAATTTACCAAATGTAACTACTACCCATAACTACTAACCTTCTGGTGGACTAGACTGACTGCATTTTAACCCAGGTGTGTATTGTTAACTTGAAGTGTTATCAGTGAAGTGTAATTGTGTAACCAATGATGTTTGCATATTCTTTCAGTCTTTTACTATATATATATATATATATATATATATATATATATATATATTAGTATGTATATATATATAGTTGTGGTGTGTGTGTGTGTGTGTAGAGCAAGAGAGCAAGATGTAGAAATGGATAATTATAGTAATACATTAAACACTGACTACTTGCCTTGCTAACCATTCGTGTTACATTTGATAAATAAAAAAAATACTGAAATAATATTAACATTACTAAATGAATAGTAAAGATTTTGTTAACTCCTGTAAGGTAAGTTTGATCTGTGGTAGTGCATTAATGTTTCGGTTCTGTTTGGCTTTTGGTCGCTAGGGGGCGCACCGTACACACATTGCTGCCCCGCTCCACAGAGCCGTTTGAACCTGTGCTATGACGTAGTTGGTTTAGTTTTTGGAGGCCTGTGCACTACACTAATGGTTTTCGAGCTGGACACTAAACATGGCACATTTTTCGTATTTTCCTCGCATTTGTGCTTCATACTGATTTTAATAAGCACGTAGTGAGTTGTCTCTGGTGTTTACAGGAAAGAAAACATCAAACTGGTCCCTGGATATTGGCTTTAAAGATTGGATCATCAACATTAAAACCAGTGACAGGATAAGGATTCTCTCATTACAGCGGCTAATGTCAAGAGGTAGGATATTTCAGTCAGAAACTGAACAGTCATTTCTTCCAGTTGTTGTGTTGGAATGTGTAAGGATCTGGGTGGTTTTGGCCAGATTCTGACTGAATCAGAGCATCTCCAAAATGGCAGGTGTTGTGGCGGCTTCCCAGTATGCAGTGGTTAGTACTTACCAAACTGGTCCAAGGAAGGACAACTGGTGAGCCAGCAACAGGCTCTTGGGTGCCCAAGGCTCAGTGATGAGCATGGGGAGTGAAGGCTGACACATCTGGTCCGATCTTTCAGAAAAGCTACTGTAGCACAAATGACTAAAAAAGGTTAATGGTGGCTAGAATTGAAAGGTGTCAGATCACACAGTGTATCACAGCTTGCTGTGTATGGTGCTGTGAAGCACCAGACCAGTCAGAGTGCCCATGCTGACCCCTGTCCACTGCCAAAAGTGCCTACGATGGCCACATGGGTATCAGAACTGGACTATGAAGCAATGGAAGACGGTGTCCTGGTCTGATGAATCACATTTTCTTTTGCATCATGTGGACGTCCCAGTGCACATGTGTTGCCTACCTGGGGAAGAGATGTCACCAGGATTCACTAAGGGGACAATAAGGTAATAGCAGAGGCGGTGTGATGCTCTGGGCAATGATCTGCTGGGTCCTGATATTCATGAGGCCGTTACTTTGACCAATTTTCACAACTCTCGATCTAATTGAGTGTCAGAGGGATGTGCTGGACAAACTAGTCCGATCCATGGAGGCTCCGGCTCACATTTTACAGGACTTAAAGGATCTGCTGCTAATGTCTGCTAATACCACAGCACACCTTCAGAGGTCTTGTGGTCTCCATGTCTCCATGGATCGGAGCAGTTCTGATGGAACGAGGTTGACCTACACAATCGTAAGCAGTTGGTTGTAATGTTACGGCTGTTCTGTGCAAGTAGAAATGTTACACTGTGCGTCCAAATGTTTGTAGACACCTGCTACATTTCTTTGCACTTCAAGGGTATTTATAGCAAACCTGTCTCCTCAGTAACCACCTCTACTCTTGGAAACTCGACTTTACACACAATGTTTGAACGTGGCTGTGAGGTTTTGATTACATTCATCCACAAGAGCTTTAGTGAGGCCATGTATTGGTGACGGATGATTAGTTCTGGCTCACAAACTCAGATCTTTTCTGAAGCTCCATTACTCCAGAAAACGCAGCCCAATGTGGGGGGTCTTTATACACCTAAAATGATCCTAATGCTTCTGGTATATGGATCCATATGGCTTGTCCAGAAGATCCCATTCTACTGACAGTGCTTTTCTATGGACGCTTGACTGTGTGTGCGCAGAACTGAACTAAAGTAGCTGTATTTACTAATTAGAACCATTCTTCTACTATATATGTGGGTGTTTAGTTCTTTTACCAATAATTACAGTTTGTCTATTATATCATTTGCATAGAAATTGTATTATAAGGTACTGGGTTCATCCGTTCGGATTTGACGTCTTTTTCTTCCTTTTCTCCTCCTCTTTTTTTTTTTTAATAGCTATTCTCACAGTAAGATTCTCCGCCGACCAATATATCTTTGTCATGCCTTTGTTGTGGCCGACGAAGAAAAACATACTTTTGCAGCTGTTTACACTTACGACAAAAGTAGTTGCAGTAAATGGTGATTGCTGTATATGTCACTTCAGCTGAAGTGGCGGTGGCTTGCCCGCTGTAATGAAGGCCTGTAGCGCAAAACACACACGGATGCTTTTGTCTGTACATGCAGATCTGTTGGAAAACATCACAGCTGATCACAGACCAGAAGCTCGTGTGACTATGAAGCTAGTGGTTCTTGAGGACAACCGCAACCTCGCAGAGGTTTTTCAGTGTTCGTGGTGCTCATGTACACTGTACAGCAAACACGTTTTGACCTAGAACCCGTTTTCCCCTGCAGAGGTGTAACCATAGTAGAGTATCACACTGCACTTTTAAAATTAAAGGCTTACTCTCAATGGATAGTTCTTCAAAGAACCATTTCCTGCTAATAGTTCTAGATCCTTCTTTACGGAACGTCCACATCATGTAAACATATGAATAGAACCATATTCCCAGGCGAAGGACCAGTTAGTAGCCTTTATTTTTAAAAGGACAAAAAAAATCTAATAATTGAAAGAATTTTTGTAATTTTTGTAAATAAGATGCGAGTGGGAAGAACATTCTTTAAGGAACCCACGCATAATATAAAGATTCTAGTAGGCCTAGAACCAGTTACTAACCTTTATTTTTAATAGTGTACTTTCTATAAAAAGCCTAGAAATCAGTTTTTATTTTAATAATTGCAAGAACCTTTTAATAGGTCGTTCTTCAAAGAACCGTTTTTGTAAATGTGTGTGAGTGAGAAGAACATTCTTTAAGCAACCTACACGTAATGTAAACAAGAACCGTCGACTAATCTTTATCTTTAAGACTGTACTTTCTATAAAAAATCAACATGGAATCACTTTTCATATTAATAATTGCAAGAACCTTTCGACCGACAGCTCTTCAAAGAACCATTTTTGTAAATAAGATGCGAGTGGGAAGAACATTCTTTAAGGAACCCACACATAATATAAAGGTTCTAATAGGCCAAGAACCAGTTAGTAACCTTTATTTTTAAGAGTGTACTTTCTATGAAAAATCAATCACTTTTCACTTTTATAGTTGCAAGAATCTTTCAATGGATAGTTCTTCAAAGAACCATTTTTGTAAACATGTGTGGGTGTGAAGAACATTCTTTAAGCAACCTACAAGTAATATAAACATTCTAATGGAACCAGGCCGAGAATCAATCGGAAACCTTTATTTTTAAAAGTGTACTTCTATGTAAAAAACCTAGACGTCACTTTTCGTGTTAATTATTGCAAGAACCCTTCAGAGAACTATTGTTGTGAATGTAATGTGTGAGTGTGAAGATCTTTCTTTATACAACGGTATTCCTAGGCCAAGAAGAAAAAAAAGAAAGAAAAAAAAAAACAGAGGAATCACTTTTCATATTGACAATTGCAGCTGGTTTAGTGTAGTGAGTAACAGAGCCGTCCTTCACGCAGCAGACTGAGTTTTGATTACTCTTACTGTGAGTTACCGACACCAGTAAGAGTCCTTGGACAAGACTCGTAACACTCCATTCGTCTGCGACCTGATTCAATCACATGTTGCTTTGGGTAGTAATGTCTTCTGAATGTAGTGGCTGTTGCTTTATTCAGTGACGTGCAATATTAATTATTTTGTACTGTACACTAAAATATAAAAACAATGTACCGAGATGATCTATTTATAGTGATTTCTTGATGGGTTATCTGCCTTGAGATTTAATCCGAGTTTTCAGATAAGAGGCATTCTGGCCCTTAAGTAATTATACGGCATTCTTAGTCATTATAGGATCCTCAGCGTACTGGAACATTCACAAGCATCTAACATTTCTTACAACTTCCTGCTAACGTTCGGAAACCTTAAGAGAATCGTAAAGTGTGAACAACAAATTCTGAGTAGTTGTTAACACATGTCTGTTTTATGTTACTGAAAACAGTGATTCCAGTCGTTTTAACTCCATACTGTCAAAGCCAAGGCTCCCGAATGGTTTCTTGGATGGAATGTATGGATCTATGAAAGCCTTTAACTGACGCAGGATCGTTATGTGAACGTTCTTTAAAGTTCCTAAAGGTTCTGCATGCTTTATAAAACCGCACATGGGAAGGTTATAAAAGTGGCTCGTCAGTGCCATTGCTCCAATGAACTTGTCTCTTATTTAGTGTAGATAGAGATTATAGTACTGATTTAGGAACAGTGCGTCTGTTCTGTTCGAAGAATGTTTCATCAGGTTAGCAGCTCGTGTCTTGATAGTGTGGGCCGCTGTTCAGCCTGCATATGGTGTGTGTGTGTGTGTGTGTGTGTGTGTGTGTGTGTGTGTGTGTGTGTGTGTGTGTGTGTGTGTGTGTGTGTG
>JBBJLS010000082.1:21307558-21324689 GCA_037577275.1 Bryconaethiops microstoma
GTGACAATTGCGCTAAATGATGAAAAATTGACACCTCTAAAATTGTTAAGCTGATTTTACAAACGGCACCCCATAGTGGGCTGTCATCGAAGAGGGGCACCTGGGGAGCAATGTACCTTAGTACCTCAAAGGGTGCCTCAGTGGTGCCACTAGCAGTCCTGGGATTCGAACCAACAGCCTTCTGATTAACTCCCTAACCACCAGCTGCCCCATTAATAACACCCTCAGGCGAGCACGTTAGAATGTTAAACCTGGTAATTATCACAAATAATCGACTACTAAAGTATTTGATTTTGGCAGCCCTAATATCCACCTATTCAGCCTTCAACAGTTTAGCCTCAGATCCATAACATTCATCATCAGGAGTGTTTCAGCCTGGACTGAGGCACAATGCAGGGCAGTCAATCAGAACAGAGCTCATTTGCATATGTAAGTCTTAAAGCCACAGTAACAAAAACAGCATGATTTAAAAGATAAAGAGAGGTTGGGTGGAAAATGGTCATGTGAAAATGTATTAGTACATAAACCTCAACTCAGCGATACGTTAATGTTTTGGTACCAAGTGGACATCTGGATTAAAAGGAAGGATTTGATAGGCTATGCAAGTTGTTTGTTGTAGTTTAGGCCACTTTTACAGCGATAACTCCTCAGACAAGCATGTTAGGGTAGACTTTACTCAAAGAAACTAATTCTACTCTTACAAAGCTTTTCTCTGTGTCAGCTCAAAGCAGTTTGAGCGCCTGCACAAACTGACACGTCTACAGTATCAGGTCTGGACTTGTCTTCAGCAAACAAGATACACCACTTCTGTTTGCTTTACCTTCATATGAGCTAGCTAAACCAGTCATGTGCTCTCTCTCTCTCTCTCTCACCCTCTCTCTCTCCCTCTCTCTCTCTCTCTTTCTCCTTCTCCCTCTCTCTCTCCCTCTCTCTCTCTCCTTCTCCCTCTCTCTCTCTCTCTCCCTCTCTCTCTCTTTTTCTCTCCCTCTCTCTCTCTTTTTCTCTCCCTCTCACTCTCTTTCTCTCTCCCTCTCTCTCTCTCTCCCTATCTCTCTCTTTTTCTCTCCCTCTTGCTCTCTTTCTCTCTCCCTCTCTCTCTCTCTTGCTCTCTCTCGCTCCCCCCTCTCTCCCCCTCTTTCTCACTCTATCCCTCCGTCTCTCCCTCCCTCTCTCTCTTTCTCTCTCTCTCCCCCCACTCTCTTTCTCTCTCTCTTGCTCTTATTCTCTCTTTCTCTCATATTCTCTCTCTCTTTCTCTTTTATTATCTCTCTCACCTTCTCTCTCTCTCTCTCGCTCTCTCTCTCATCAAGACCCTTGAAGTTTGCCTCTGTTTCAGCTTTTCTTCTGTCTAGGACAGTTAATGGCAGTTAGCTTTCTTCATCCCTTCCTTTTGGCCCGTGAACAAGTGCTCCCTCCCTCTGCTCATTTGTCACTCACTGTAAATATTTTGTCAGGATGCCTTTTACAGATGGGTGTGTGTTTTAGCCTGACAGAGGAGGTCACTGGAGATGGACCAGCTAGATTAACTATCGTGTTCCTCATAGAGAAACATTTCCAGTGGGCCTGGCTGATGGATATGAAGAGCCCAGGATTGATTTGGACTTGCGTTCTGTCAGGCCTGCCAGTGGCACAACTTCTAGCCCAGTAGTTAAATAGTACTTATTGTGCCAGTTAAAGATGTAACACGTGGCGGTGATGTGTTTTGACCGAGGTATTTTATTTGATTTTATGTGAAGAAAAGGGCACCAACTCTTTCATCAGTAATCAAGTCATCCATTGCTGTAACTGAAGAATAAAAAAGGAACCAAACAAAAAAAAGACAAAGAATTTATATTTATTATTTTAAAAAGGTAACATCGCAAAAATACAAATTTGAAAAATAAGTAATATTTTTAAACACTTCATTTTGCTATTGTGAGACATTCTTTGGTATGAGAATGGCACTATGTAAATGAAATGTATTGTTATTTTTGTATATACTACATACCTAAAAATATTCAAAATGTGAAGGTTTATCAGGCTCTTTTTGCTTTTGGAGACTAGTATAAAAATGTAAAAATATGAATTTTCGTGATTGCCAAAGAATGACAGATTCATTTTAAGTGAGTGAGGATTTTTTTAAGTGAGTGAGTGTCACAAAGACAGTCCTTTTACCAACCTTCTGAATTACAGAATTACAGGAATTACAGGGGGTCCTCGAGTTACAACAGTCTTGACACACGACGTTTCGAGTTTACAACGTTACAACTCTGTTTACACCTTTAGCCTCGTACTTACGGACTTCGTGGGCGAACTAGTTTGGTTGCGTGCTGCGGAAGAATACACAGTAACGCGGCGTGTGAGTGAGTGAGTGAGTTTTCCTTTTCCTTTTTCTGTGGCTTAGTTGTGTTTTTATGATTTACAGCTGTGTTAGAATATGTAAGTGACTTAGACTAGGGTGTGTTTTGACTAACACCAAAATTCAGGTTACATCACTGTTGAAGGAACGAATCTGTGGCGTAACTCGAGGAACCCCTTGTACCTTGAGGCGCTTCTCCACTGTGTGTGCGGAGGGTCCTCTGTGTTAAGAAATTACCGATTACGAAGGCAGTCCTTTAACGACTGCTCCTTTTATTTTATCTTTCTGTGGTAGCTCTCACACCAAAATATACCTTTCACCGAACACCATCCTCCCTTTAAATATACCAGAAGCCCCTCTTCTAACTAACGCTTGGGCCGTACCATCATCCCAGTAGAGTTTACCACACGCTTTATTGCCACGCAGCATCTACGGTACCATAATCATCACGTTTCCGTCTTCCCACATACATTATCACTTCATCTCGGTACCTCACTAACGTGTTTTTTCTCTTTTACAGAGAACATCTGTAGCCCCCCCCCTTCTAGATCACTGTCGCAACAGGATCCAAGGACTCCCAGGATAACAGGTAAGTACATTCACCTTTTCCATATTTTCTGATAGAGAATAATCTCTCCAAGTTTACCTGACAAACCTAACAATAAGTGACTTTACTGTGTGATGAGGCAGATCAAACGAAGCGTGGTCTGGGTCCGGAGCCGAACTAGCCACGTTTATTGTGAATTAAACAATTCTGCTAGCAGTTAAACACAGTCAAGATCCTGAAGTGTGTGTTTCAGGCAGCACTTTTAAACTTTTACATTTACCCACTGATGTGATTTATGTGATCCTGTGGAGGCAGACCAAAAAACATCATGCTAGTTATTCATGAAATAGGCCGGAATGATTCTTGGGCTCTGGCCATGTCCAATGATGTCACTGTGCTTATGCTGAGTTTCTATAATGTATGCTGACTTAGTCACACACACACACACACACACACACACACAGTCTCACTCAACCAATTTAGTAATATGTTTAAAGCGTCATTTTGTATGTTTGTACTTTTTATGTGCAGGGAAGACATAAAGCATATTGCTCCATTGAGAGGAGACCCAGCGAATGCGTTTTATAAGGTGTAAATGTTAATATTACATCACTACCCATGACCAGGCCTTTTTCCACAGTGGCACTGACTTCTAGTCTGGGATTTCTTTCTCGGTTTACTTTCGAATGAAAACACAGAGATTATCGGTGTGATCTGAGCTGGTCAGAAGTGGCAGTGCAGAAATGGGCACGTTTGACCCTCTGAAATAACATTATTTCTCCGTCCCTCATTCTCGCTCAGTCCTGTTTCTTTCTCAACTGCTCTCTTCTCTCTGTGGTCTCTCCTCTCAACATCTTTGTTTTCTCAGCAGCCCGTGAAAGATTTCTGCCCTAAACAGTCTCGGAACATGAGTTTTGTTCCTATGGGACACGCTGTGTTTTTAGTCTACTCCCCGTACAGAAAAAAAACGAAAGAAAAATAACAACTTACACACTCTCACTCATACAAATCATGTAAACGTTCTCTCACGGCCATAATTGAAAGAAACACAGACTATGTTAAGTATGGACTCCTGTTTTTAGGAGTTCAGACCTCAAAAGTTCAGTTCGGGTGTCTAGACTTCCGAGGACGGGAGGATGCAGAGCACTCAGTCTGACTTCGCGTTCTTTGCCGACATCACAGCTCAACTTGGCTAGAACGATCCTCCATCTAACCTACGTGATATTTACCAAAAATACATATCATACACCAAATTGCCTGCGTTTTTTAAAAATAGTTTTTAAGTAAATTTATTAAAATATTAATAATAAAAAAAATTGACATTCATGATATATGGCTATAAAAGGGCCAGTGGAAGTAAATACCTGTGGGAGTTTGTAGTAGAAGTAGTTTGTGTTTGCTGGGTGAGGAGTCAAGAAAAGCTGAATAAAATGTGTAGTACTGGATGGTCTGTGGCTGCCATTGCTGCTACTTTGTGTGAAATGTATTCTCGAATCACCGACTGCCCAAATATACGTAAGCCATCGCAATAAAAACGTACGAATCGATGACACTTTTTTCTTCTGTACTCAGCAAGATGTGACCCTTGAATTGGAACTTGGGCCGTGATTGATGAGTTTCTCGTGAACGCAAGTGCACACGTTGAGAAACACTCATAGTGCGTCATTTGGGGTTCACAATAATTACTTGCATAGTTAAAAGTCATGGTCAAGGTTTAAACTTTCACATGCAGCTTTTCCAGCTCCAGGTTCGGTCGTAACCTTGCTGTACCGGTCAGTGCGATATACAGTATCATCACTGTTGTAGCAAAGCCTCGTATCTCCAAAACGTTAACTTTATAAGGGAAGTTAAAGAAAGAAGGAAATGTTCTTAACTTTGTATGTTTCAAAAATAATGAAAAAAACCTACATTTTTTAGACCACATTCTTTGTAAGTTGTAATTATTCGGTAGTTCTGGCTGCATGGATGGGTGGCCTAGTCATCAGTACTGAACTGGTTTTTATGCTTGGTCCTGTTTTATTTTTTTTTTTTTTTTGGCACTTAGATCCCATAATTTCTTCTTCCAAACTAGTTTGGATTATTTTATTTTGTTTTTATGCAGTACATACTCACCGTCACATCAGAGCATTTTTGTGAAAATTTCATGATGAATGGACTGATAGAAATGTTCTGGAACAATCATGTAAGCTACATTAACTTTGCATCAATCAGAATCAGAATCACTTTACTGATCCCGGAGGAAATGACTTACTGTATTAACATATTAAAAAAACGTGGTTAAAAAATGACTACTAAAAGTTCTACTGCTAAACATTATTACTACTAAAAGTATCTGGTCGACAAGATCAGATCATCTGGTATTTTTGTAGTGAACAGGCCTGATAACCTTTCTTTCCTCCTGAAATATGATGTTGCTCTCCTGGGGGTATGTATGCTACCACCCTCGCCCTCACGGCTGGCCTCGTTTTCCTGTATCTCTTTTTACAGACAACACAGAAAGTGAAGGTGCTGTAGAGAACTTTCCAGGTGCTTTTAGATCTGCAAGTCACATTTTCTTAAAGCTGTAGTCCTATACTGCTGCCCAAAAACAACACACCTTTTGAAATGTTCGCCACGCCACTGCCTAGAAAGTGCGTGATCCTTACTGAAAAACTCTGGGTGCCAATTATAGGGCATGATGATATTTTCATCATTTTGAGATTCGGAAATTTCACAAGAAAATTACACCCTGTGGTCGTCTTGGACTACCGATTATATTCTCTTTTTCACAGCTCTGGTTTGACTAAAAAAGCGAATAGCTGTTCAGGTGATGCTAGGCCTCCGATTTCAGGTGGGATTTGGCGGAGGCGCACCCATGTTCCCCTCCGTCTGCCGCGCGCTCCGGGACAGGCCGTGGTGTCAGATGCGCACATGAATCACAGTGATTTAGACTTGTCTTTTTCAATCCCCTTGAGTAGGTCATTCAGTGGATTAAGTGCAAGGCGGCGGGACAATCAATTTTATCACAATGGGGTCCGATCCAGGGGAGGACGTCATCGCCTGAGAGAAGGAGAGGAAAGAGTGCGTCTGTTTGTGTGGGTGTATGAGTGAGTGGCGCTTTCACATATTTCTTAAATGTAGGGTTAACCTACAATGTCAGAATTGACATAATAGTCCTGACTCACTAATACAAAAACCACACTCCTTCTTTTTTTTTTTTTTTTTGAACTGATAGAACAAAACCATTGGTTTTAATCTCTGACGTTAAGATGAGAGGTTTAGGATTAGGCGCCGAACCTTCTTAATATATACAGGTCGTTATATATTGTCACTGTCGGTAGAAGCCTTGCTTTTTTCATTATTTGAAAACACCGGCTGCCATTTACATCGTGTGATAATTTTATAATGGATGAATCAATGAATCAATGAATACATCCTGTAGTCCTAATTCTTTAAATACTTCTTTAAAGCTCAGTGTGTAAAGGACGTAAAACCTGGTATGTTCCCATGGTAGCGCTTTCACTGCATTTTTAAAAACAGTTGATCCTGCCTCGGCCTTGTACGTGTCCGATTGAAGGCTCTGCCGCCCGACCTGGACGAAAATCTAGTGGAAACGCTGATATGTGTCCAGTGTTTGTGTGTGTGAGAGAGATAATAGCAGGAATAGCTGCTGACGACTGTACTCGCCCATCGTCAGTGCATTGTGTGGGTTCTCCAGCGGCTTCCTGTTATCATCGACCGGCTACACTGTCTCTCTTCGACACCGTCTGGCTCGTAGCGTGCAACCCAAATGCCTTCATGTTCATGTAATCTCTAAAACAGTGAGCCTGGACGACGCTTTGACATCCCTCCAAGGCATGTCCTCGAGGTGAGATAGGAACCAGTGACCAGCAATAACAGGAAGAATGTTTCCCAGTTTAGAAATACTTTGGATAGTTTTGCTGGCCAAGTCTTGCTGGATTGTTACTGGTGGCCAGTCGCTCGCATTGTTAAGGGTAACCTCGCTGGAATGTCAAGGCAATTATTTTTCTCTATGTACGGAAAAGAAAAGGAAAGGGGACGTGGGGGAGAGAGAGAGAGAGAGAAAGAGAGAAAGAAGGAAAGGTGCATGTGATTTCTGTGTGGAAGAATCAGACGGTTAGTCATGAATTCCACAAGTCATGGAAAGGACCTCACAGAGAGAGAGAGAGGTGGAATGGTGGTGGGATGTGTTCATGTCTGAATATTTGTGTGATAAAACGCATTTGTTGAGGCTCCATCTTTTCCAAGTGTGATCCTTCCTAGGTGAGTCAGTGGCCGTTGTCTGTTTGTGAGGTAATGAGACTCTGCTAGACATCCAAAGCCCAGTAAAAGAGAGTTCTGAGTCAGGCTTGACAAGTAATGGAGAACCCCCCCCCAGCCCCCCAGTCATGGGAAACTTCTCCTATCGCCCAGACAGAGCGACTCAGCCACTGTATTAACTTACACTAATGTGCACCATTTCTCTGAGACAAAGCTGCCAAATATCACGGGCGCTCAGTCCAGATGGAGATGTTTCGCTTGATTTATCACTAGAAAGGAGACAAAAGAAATCAGAGGCTGGAGTGATTCAGCCGCCATTCATATTTGTTTGCTATAACTTACCCAAAAAATGAACTGGATTGATGTCACGGAAGAGCCACTTTTGGTTTCCTAAGGAACGCTTCAGAGGACCGTTCTTGAAGGAATCATTTTTGAGATGTGTGAGAGTGAGGAACCTCCACATAAAGGAAAGGTTCTGTAAAAGTGAACGCTATTTTTTTAAGAGCCATTTAGGAACCTTTAATTAATCTACGCACCTATTTTTTGTCTCTTGATACTTATCCGATCCCAGTGTTATATTAAATCACTCGTGCTTCATTACAGCAAAGTACAGAAACATAAGTAAAGGTTAATGTGCCACAATGTACCGCTCTGTTTAAAATTGTATAGTTTAGAGTAATTTTGTTTTAGAAAGTTTAGAAACTGATACTATTATGACTTAATTAATGACCATGGCTAAAAAACTAATGTGAATCAATCCCATCTGGATTATATTTGATCCATTTGTTAAGGTCAATATCTGCATAAATACCAATCCAGTCTGTCGGATCAGAGCACCTTCGCTCCCAGAAGTTGAGGTAACTGTGGGTGATGACAAAAGCATGGCATAATATGGCAAGAATGATCATCTTCACTGAAACAAAAGGAGAACTTCTGTTAAAACTGCATACTCTATAACTTTTGACCAATCCCTCATTTGTTTATAAAATAAAGAGATATATTAATATAATTTGAATTTGTTAAACTGATATTTTAGTGTGTGCAGTCTTGTTTTGTGATAAGAAACAATATCACTCTGAGTTTTGCCATTTTATTGACTTATTGAAGATTATAGCTAATTGAAAAGTCAGACTTTATATAAAACGTAAATTCAACATGAATTTAATGAAGTAACTAGCGTTGAATTCATCTTGTACATTAGATTTGAATATCATAGCTAAGGTAAGATAAAATAACCCTTTATTAGTCCCACTGGTGGGAAATTTGCAAAAGAAAAGGAATAATCCTACATTTCTAAGGGTCTATTTTAATGTGGTAGGGAAACACTGAGATTTAAGTGTAACTGGAGGTACTTTAGTGTAGCCAGTTAATGGCTGGCTCTTGGTACAGGAAGGACCTTATATGGGCTGCCAAATCCCACTCCTACCATGGGGGTGGCATGGCTGTTGGATTCATCTCTTTTCATGTTTTCAAACCATCCACTCTCGCTTCAGCCATCTATCACTTCACCACACATAACTCTCCCTGGGTAGCCCTTTTTACCCACGTAACTCTTTCTTTCTCCTCTTGCCTTTTGCTGTGGTACCGCGCATTCCCACAGTGCCTGATCCATTATATTCTCAAACCTTTCAATAGATGCACATGTTTTACGGCACTAAACAACTTCCATATCAAACAACCTTGTAACCTCTCTTGTCTTCTTCGCTTTTAAGCCCTTCGGACTTGCCAGCTGTCCTTTACATTGTGTGAAACCATTCCAAAATTGTTTGGAATAACATTTTGTTGCATTTGCGCACATTAAGGTTAAGAATCTTTCCGCTTCCTCCTATACATTAACTATTTGGGGTAATATTTCGTCTCGCCTTCCTGATCTTCCTCTGTAATGTTTATCCTTTTTGGCTACTAGAGGCTTAATACGTTTTATGTTTACTTTCTATAAACAGTGTTTCTGCCTGATAATGTTTACAGTACTGTGTTAGATTTCATTTAATGTCATTATTTTAGATGAGCAGGACAGAACTAAAAACATGAATCGATACCACAATATGTCGGGTTCATAAGTCATTCTCTAGCATAGCGCATCTGCCTTTAGGATGCATGTAACTTTGTTAATGCAAACTGAAATATAATTGGATACTGTGATCTATTCGGAAAATGTTGTGATATTGAATGTTATCAGTGTGCCCCCGGCCTAAAAACGACCTCTTTCGCGAACATTCAAAGAGAGCTTAGATGAAGGAAGTGACATTCGGAGCTGTCCCGTGAAGGACGTCTAGTGGTGACTTAGAAAAGCTTCAGTGTGATTTGCTGGCGTATTGCTCTCTTTAATGACCACTTTGGGCTCCTTGGGCCTTTAATTTCTTCATGCCGCGACCCTCCCGTTGTCTCCTGTCGGGACAGTTTGGGAGCACTGCAGAGGTGGCAAAAGGAAAAAAAAAAAAAGGACAAAGGAAAGGGGGGAACATAAGGATTGCTGCAATAGTAGCCGGAGAGACTTAGCAAAACAGTAATTAGCCTCAGCAGTGATGAAGTGTTGAGTGCCGAATGCTGTGCTTAGGGAGATGACCCTTTATGATCTGATTTCTAAAGCTCATGCTACAACAACCCAACACACACAAACATCCTCGTGCTGCAGAGTAAAAAACACCAGTGATAAATTTGATTCTGCAGTCTAAAGTTACTCCTACAGAGCTGAATCATATTTGGTTCAGGCCCGTAGGAGTCAATTCGGCACTGGCGATTTTACTGTGAGGCTGTTGGGTTTTGGAACGTTGCAGAAAAGAACTGTGATGGCAGAGGAAGTGGAGTGAATTGGAGAGAAATGTTCTCACCTTTTCCAGTTAGGCCCAGTCATGATCAGTTTGGGGGCACCAGCTCAGCATTACTGTGTTTGGTTTTTTTTTTGGGAAATGACAGGTCACTGTTGTGTGGGCGCTTTTGTTCATTTACCGATGGTGGTGGTTCTTTGGAGGACGGTTTTTGTAAAAGAGCCTTTTTGAGTTTTTGTCTGAACGTGAAGAACATTATAAGTCTAAAAAACATTTATATGATGTGAAGGTTCAAGAGGAATTGTTAAGAAAACACTCAAACTATATTACCATATGTTACATTTCTTTAAGCCTACAAAAGATGCTTCAAACTCACAAATCTCTTTTTTTTTTTTTTCCAAATGCGAATGAATCCAGAATGGTTCTCCTGTAGATTTGCTCAAATGGCTCTTCAGGTGTTTTTAAAAATAGTTGCATAGAACATCTGATATTTACGATATACTAACCTGGCCACAACTACCAGGATTTTGTCAGTTCCATTCACATTGGTCATAGTCAAGATATAGTCACTGGAAATGTCAAGTTTGTCAAGTTTCTGCCACAAAGTTATCAGGAGAAGAGTGGCAGGAGTGATTTGTGACAGGCAGGTTCCAGTTAGAGTGAAAGGGAAGGTGTACAAGGCGGTAGTGAGACCGGCTATAATGTCTGGTTTGATGGTTTTGAGACAGCGGCACTGAGGAAAAGACGGGAAGCAGAGCTGGAGTGGCAGAGTTGAAAATGTTATGGTTTGCATTGGGAGTGACGAGGATGGAAAGGATCAGGAATCAGTTTATTAGGGGGACAGCTCGAGTTGGACCTTTTGAAGGAAAAGTCAGAGAGGCGAGACTGTGTTGGTTTGGAGAGACTGAGTGTGTTGGGAGGAGGATGCTGAGGAGAGACTGAGTGTGTTGGGAGGAGGATGCTGAGGAGAGGCTGAGTGTGTTGGGAGGAGGATGCTGAGGAGAGACTCTGAGGTTGTTGGGAGAAGGATGTTGGGGAGAGACCCTGCATGGAGCTGCAGGGAAGAGGAGAAGAGGAAAGCCTAGTAGGAAGTTTATGGAAGACGGCGAGGAGAGATGGAAACGGAGACGGTTGATCCTTTATGCCATAGAAGGCGAGCCCTAATCAGGAGCAGGCGAAAGTAGACGGGAATCTAACTGCCATTCTGAATTAGTCTAAAAACCTACATTAAGATTGGCCACGCACACTTGAACCTGGGAATCTGCCTTTGTGCCTGCCGTGACTCGGGAGAAATGGAGGGGCGTGACAATCACCATACAGGGCACCAAGTGTCATGTTGATTAGTGAAGTCTAAGTTAATCACATTTTTGATAAAAATCAATGAAAACCAAAAAAAACCCAACAGTAGCTCATAATGATAGATGAGGCATAATACATTTACATACAGTAAATGTTTAAGAATATCTTTATTCTTTTGGAGTCAGCTGATTAATGTCCTATAATAAACTCTGTTGAGTATTTTATTGTTACTTATTGCTTCTGAGAAGCTTAACTGTATTGGCCATTGGTCAAACAATTTCCTTCAGGATGAATAAAGTATTCTTGATTCTTGATTGATTGATTGATTGATTGATGTAAACAGGAGATTTTGAGTTCAGTTTCCCATCCGTGGCCATGAAGAGGGCAAGGTTAGCCTTGATGTTTCTGGGTCAATAGGATGGCCCTTCTTCGCCATCTGTTAGCTAGAATGTGAATGTGACATAACAGTGTTCTCCTCTAAGCAGGTTGAGCTGTCCAATGGGACCGTATTAGAGGCCATTTGAAATGGTGTGATTGTGCTTCATGTGACTGTGTGCAAGCCTCCCAAAGTTAGTTGTATTGTATGATTTGGGGAGCCATTTATACTGCATTGAATTGGACACTGGAGAGAGAATTAGGAAGGAAAAGCAATATCTTCTTTGTACACCTTTGTTTATACTATACAGATATAACTGTGAGGAGATATGGCGTGAGTTTGAGGAGGCGGTGGTCCGCAGGAAACCTTGCAGTGTGAGGGTGAAGGATTACCAGAGAATGTTTCGGGCGGCTCCACAGACTCTTCCTTGTGACAAAGTGAGTGTCAATACAGAAATGCAATAACTAAATTAGGCCTTAAAAAGGCATGAAAAAATGTTTTGAACCCAAGACTGCTATGCTTGATCTTTTGAAGGTGTGTTAGTTACCACTTCCTTTCAACCTTTAGACCAAGAGCAGCACAGATTTTTGCTGGCATTGCAACAAATGGTAAATCACTATCATATGGTGAAACAATTCCTTATATGGAAGTTCCCCCGGTTATGTTGCTACTTGAGGTGTCAGAAATCATGCTGAGCATTATTTGGTGTTTCTATATCATGTATTGTAATTTTAAAACCATGTAATAATAACTGCTACTGTGGTTTTAAAAATTAATCTGAATGCATAAACAACATTAGAGTTATACTGGACAACATAGCTCCTTTGAGCTTTGATTTGTTTTAGGCAGTTCTGAGGCCGCTACTACTTCTTATGCAGTGATATAGTGATATTAATTTTCTTCTTTTGGCTCTCCCAGGTGATAAGGTTAGGAGAGCCAAACTCTGAAACTACTTCAGGACATAAAGCTCTGTTTTACCTAGGCACACATTGAACTGGCTTCAATTACTTAACTAACACTGTCACGCTGCAGGATCCCCTTCTCCTTGCATGCAAGGCACGAACACACACACCACAGGTATACGACGTGCATCATAATGTTTTTTATTTTTAAAAAGAAAGGAACATAAACAAAACAGGCTTGAGAGCCAAACTCTAACTATAGCTACAGTAATTTAAAGGATACAGGAGAAAACGAGTATGAGGACGAAACAAGAACATCAGCATAGAGACCGGGTTGACCGACACTCGAAAACTAAACACAAAGCCCTTAAATACCCAGACACAACAAAAACGCACCAATGAAAAAACCCCAACACTTAAAAACTAAAGACACCTAGGTGAGACTAATAAACAAAAGAAACTAAAAACTTTAACAAGGGTGGCCCCTAGTGGCCACCCACCGTCATAAGCCCCCAGCCCTGACAGTACCCCCCCTCCTAAGGCACATCCCCCGGGGGGGCCACAAAACACCAACAGAGGAGGGGAGGGAGGCGGAGGCAAAGGGAAGCATCCTGTGAGCACCACTCGGCTGCGTTCACCTGGATGACCTCCTGGCCGGCTCTCCGCTCGGCCAGGGCGGTCCGGGTGGGTCTCATGGGACGCTCCCCTTTGAGTGTCCCAATACTAACTTGGGAGATCCCTGCCGGGAGCCCCTCGCAGTCCTCAGGGGCGGAGCCCCCTACCGGTAGCCCCTCACTGTCCTCAGGGGCAGAGCCCCCTGCCGGGAGCCCTTCACTGTCCTCTGGGGCGGAGCCCCCTCCTGGGAGACCTTCCACAGGGAATCCCCTGCTGTCCCTGTGGGCGGTGCTCCCTACCGGGAGTCCCTCCCTGTCCTCCTGCACAGAGCCCCCTCCTGGGAGCCCTTCAGCGGGGAATCCCTTGTTGTCCAGGGGGCGGAGGCCCCTTCTAGGAGCCCTTCCTCCATTCTGGGGTCTATTTTTCTACTAAGAGCTCTCCCAGAGCTCGCGGAGACCCCAGTAACCCCTCCCCCCCAAAAAAAAATTCATGGGAAGGCCCCTGGCTCCTGTGGCTGAAGCAGGCCCCTCTATGGCTGAAGCGGGCCTCTCTGTGGCTATAATGGGCTGTTCTATTACTCTAAAACCCTCTGGAAGCCCTTGTGCGGCTAACAAACCCTCCGGAAGCCCTTGTGCGGCTAACAAACCCTCCGGAAGCCCTTGTGCAGCTAACAAACCCTCCAGAAGCCCTTGCGCGGCTAACAAACCCTCCGAAAGCCCTTCTCTGGCTAACAAACCCTACGAAAGCCCCTCTTCAGCTAACAACCCCTCTGAAGACGCCTCTGCGGCTAACAACCCCTCTGAAGATGCCTCTGCGGCTAACAACCCTTCTGGGCTAAGCTGCTGGGTGAACGGGTTAAGCTGCTGGGTGAACGGGCTACGCTGCTGGGCGAAAACGGGCGTCAAGGGCTCTACTAAGAGGCCTATAGGCTCCTTTAAAGGACCCAAAAGGTCCACAGGTTGTGGGCTCTGTGCTGCCCCGGCCATGCTACTTGGAGCTGGTACCTGAAGCTGGGGAGCAGGCGTGGGCGGCTGCTGCCATCTCCAGGGTGCCGGCACGGGTCTCCGGAGAGCAGCTTCAGCGCTCGTGAGCGTGGTCTGTTTGCTTGCAAGCGTGGTGGTCTCGGTCCACGCGAGCATGCTCTCGTGGGGCGTAGAGCCGGGCTGCTGGGCCTCGAGGAAGAGAGAGACAGGCTGCATGGCCTCTCGGAGCAGAGGAGGACTCAAAAGAGCCACCGTCTTTGTTGCCTTGGCTCCAGGACTCAGGGCGGGCCTCTATGTCCGCTTCCTCCTCGCTGGCGGAGGGGCTCGTCAGTTGGCGATACCATAAGCAGCCATGTCTCGGGCGATGAGCTCCTGAGAGAGCGCGGAAAGTTCCCTCAGGAACCACTCCTCTTCTTTGGGCGAGCAGGCCCGGACTCCAGTGTCCCTTGTTGGTAGGTCGGTCAGTCTATCACGCAATCTATCCCCTTCTCCTCACATGAAGGGCATGAACACACGCACAACGGGTAGTCGAAGTGCATTTTGATGGTTTCTTTATTTTTAAACAGAAAAGAACAATGAACAAAAACCGGCATGAGAGCCAAACTCTATAACTATAGACAAAACCAAAAGGAGACACGAGCAAAAGGACCACGAAAACTAGAACGAAAACAGGTGTAAGAACCGGGTAACCAATGACATAAGCGTAGCGACCGGGCTGACCGACCCCAGAAACTAAAACACAAAACCCTTAAATACACAGACCCAATGAAAAAGAACCAATGACAAAACCCATGTACTCAAACAAAATGACACTCAGATGGAACTAATAATCAACACTCAAGGAAACAAAAGACTTTCACAAGGGTGGCCCCTGGTGGCCACCCACCGTCATAAGCCCCTAGCCCTGACAGTACGCCCCCTCCAAAGGCGCACCTCTGGGGCGCCCACAAAACATCAATGGAGGAGGGGGGGAGGCATAGGCAAAGGGAAGCGTCCTGTGAGCACCACCCAGCTGTGTTCACCTGGATGACCGGGTGGGTCTCATGGGACGCTCCCCTTTGAGTGTCCCAATACTAACTTGGGAGCTCCCTGCCGGGAGCACCTCGCAATCCTCAGGGGTGGAGCCCCCTACCGGGAGAACCTCACTCTCCTCAGGGGCGGAGCCCCCTGCCGGTAGCCCCTCACTGTCGTCAGGAGCGGAGCCCCCTCCTGGGAGCCACTCACTGTTCTCAGGGGCGGAGCCCCCTCCTGGGAGACCTTCTGCAGGGAATCCCCCGCTGTCCCTGTGGGCGGTGCTCCCTACCGGGAGTCCCTCCCTGTCCTCCTGCACAGAGCCCCCTCCTGGGAGCCGTTCAGCGGGGAATCCCTTGTTGTCTAGGGGGGCAGAGGCACCTTCCAGGAGCCCTTCCTCCATTCTGGGGTCTATTTTTCTACTAAAATCTCTCCCAGAGCTCGTGGAGACCCCAGTACCACCCTCAAAAAATTCATGGGAAGGCCCCCGGCTCCTGTGGCTGAAGCGGGCCCCTCTGTGGCTGAAGCAGGCCCCTCTGTGGCTATAATGGGCTGTTCTATGACTCTAAAACCCTCTGACAGCCCTTCTGCGGCTACTAAACCCTCCGACAGCCCTTCTGCGGCTAACAGACCCTCTAAAAGCCCCTCTGCGGCTAATAAACACTCTGAAAGCCCTTGTGTGGCTAACAAACCCTCTGTAGACTCTTCTGCGGCTAACAAGCCCTCTGAAAGCCCTTGTGTGGCTAACAAACCCTCTGTAGACCCTTCTGCGGATAACAAGCCCTCTGAAAGCCCTTGTGTGGCTAACAACCCCTCTGAAAGCCCTTGTGTGGCTAACAACCCCTCTGTAGACCCTTCTGCAGCTACTAAACCCCCTGAAAGCCCCTCTGCAGCTAACAACCACTCTGAAAATGCCTCTAACAACCCTTCTGGGCTAAGCTGCTGGGCGAATGGGTTAAGCTGCTGGGCGAACGGGCTAAGCTGCTGGGCGAAAACAGGCTTCAAGGGCTCTACTAAGAGCCCTATAGGCTCCTTGAAAGGACCCAAAAGGTCCACAGGTTGTGGGCTCCATTCTGCCCCAGCTGCTGCTGTCTCCAGGGTGCCGGCACGGGTCTCCCGAAAGCAGATTCAGCGCTTGAGAGCGTGGTCTGTTTGCTCATGAGTGTGGTGGTCTTGGTCCACACGAGCGTGCTCTCGTGGGGTGGTGAGCCGGGCTGCTGGGCCTCGAGGAAGGGAGAGACTGGCTGCGTGGTCTCGCGGAGTGGATGAGGACTCAAAAGAGTCCCCGTCTTCGGCGCCTTTACTCAGGGACTCAGGGCAGGCCTCCTTGCCCGCTTCCTCCTCGCTGGTGGCGAAGCCATATGCAGCCATGTCTCGATCGATGAGCTCCTGAGAGAGCGCAGAAAGTTCCCCCAGGATCCACTCCTCTTCTTTGGGCGAGCACACCCGGGACTCCAGCGCCCCTTGTTGGTCGGTCGGTCAATCTGTCACGCTGCGGGATCCCCTACTCCTCGAAAGCCAGGCACGAACACATGCACCATGGGTAGTCAACGTGCATGATAATGTTTCTTTTATTTTGATCAGAAAGGAACATAAACAAAACAGGCTTGAGAGCCAAACTCTAACTATAGCTACAATAATTCAAAGGGTACAGGAGAAAACGAGCAAGACGACGAAACAAGAACATCAGCTTAGTGTCCGGGGTAATCAATGACCTACCTGCCATTTTTTTTAACCCACCACCACCCCCCCCCCCTTCTTCAGAGGACAACTTTTTTTTATTACAAATTTGAGAACAATACTAAGTAAAGCAACAATCATTGTACATCAGCAATCTGCCCCAGTTTAACATCAACACATTGGGGTGTATGTGTGTATATGTGTATACATGTGGGTTGGGTGTATCATCATGTAATAATAATAGCAATAATAATAATAATAGTAGTAGTAATTGTTTCAGTTTCAGTTTCAGCTTTATTTGTCATATGCATGTTAGCACAGGGACAACATTGCAATGAAATGTGATTGACGA
>JBBJLS010000082.1:21353173-21363548 GCA_037577275.1 Bryconaethiops microstoma
CTTAACCCCTTCCAGGTTGCCCGTTGTCCACTTTTCACAGTTTTGCCACACCGTTTCTAACCCCCAGGCCACATACCCTTCTCTGTCTGACCCCCCCCCCCAAAAAAAAAAAAAAAAAATTCTCTCATTGCAATCACTACCAACCATTAGACCTACCCCATCCACGTTGTTGCCCGCTTTCGACTTTTCACAGCTCTGCCACCCCATTTCCATCCCAGTCCACATACACACTCCGTCTTACCCCCAAAATACCCCCCCACCACCACCACCACCAGACCATCCCCATCCAAGTTGTTGCCCACTCTCGACTTTTCACCGTTCTGCCACCCCACTTCCACTACCCCCTCAGTCCACACCCTCCTCCATCCTTCCTTCCTTACCCCTCATATTCCCTACCCGCATCACCACCTCTCCACCACCATCACCTTTCCACCACCACCATCAACTTGCCCCGTCCACGTTGCCCACTTTCGACTTTTCACAGCTCTACCATCACACCCCACCTCCCAAAAAACCCTCCAGTCCATATACCCTCCTCTTAACCCCCCTCCCACCACTACCACCACTACCAACCACCACCGACCTGCCCCGTCCAAGTTGCCCCGTGATGTTTGCTGTTGTACGGACGAGTTCAGATCCGTCTGGCCGTTTGGTTTGGTCTCACGGGTGGAGAGAGGACTGGAGGACTGGGGCTATCTGGACACGAGGTCGATACGCACCGCTCTCGCGCGCGCGCTCTCTCTCTCTCTCTCTCTCTCTCTCTCTCTCTCTCTCTCTCTCTCTCTCTCTCACCGTCTTACTCCAAGTGCTACCGCTCCGCCTCCTCTTTTCGCAACATTGACGCAACGTATAAATGCTGGAACAAAAGGACAACTTCCTTGAAGCTTGGCGTAAGTGCAACAACAACACACACTCTCTCTCTCTCTCTCTCTCTCTCTCTCTCTCTCTCTCTCACACACACACACACAAGCGACCGGGAGAGAAAGAGACAGGGAGACACGGGAGCGTTTTGGTTGGGCGAGACTCAGTGGAGAGCCTGTCCGTGTGCTGGGATATTACAGCGTGTTTTTTGTTTGTTTTTGTTTAAATTTCACTGTTAATATTTGTTTTCCCGCGCGGCTCGAACGTTCGACGCGCACGTCACAATGGGGTTCTCCAGCTTTTCCCGCCACCACTGCAAGTAAGTATCAATTATTCTCTATCTGTGTGTGTCTCTCTCTCTATTTCCCTCTCTCTCTTTCTCTCTATGTCTCTCTCTCTCGGCTCGCTCTGACAGGACCGAGCTCCCGTCGCTGCCTCTGCCCGGGCAGTGTTTGAACGAGGCTGTGTGTGTGTGGAGAGAGAGAGAGATGAGAGATGGAGTGAAAGTTGCAGCAGCCTGGTTTGTTTTTGAGCAGCGACTCGTTATCGAGCTTTAATCAAAATTCCTCCAGGGGCTGGAGGGGGAGGTAAACAAGCACGAGCACAAACACAGTTGTTGGGCGTAAAGAGAGAGAGAGGGGGGGGTAGAGAGAGGCTGAAGAGGAGAAGGAGAAGGGGGGGGGGGTGCAATAAACGACTCAGTTTTGAATGATCACACACTACGGAGCTCCGTTTGACAGCATCTACAGTGGAGCCGAGTTGTCTCCCGTTTTATTCACATGGTAGTCTAATTCTTGTAGTTCTTTCTCTCGTTTCAATCCATCCTCGGGTTTTTTCCCCACCATAGTATCTACCGGTTTTTTCATTGTTGTCATTGTTATAATGTTTCTAAGAGACTGTCTGATGTGCATCGACCGGCTCTCTCCGTTCTCTCCATTTCACTCCCTCCCGTGTCGTGTCGTGCCTTTAAAAACGATTAGAACCACACGTGTTGCTCGTTGTTTTTTTTCCCTCCCTGTCTCCCTCGCTCTCCCCACCTCCACCCCCACTTGTCTTTCACTGGCAGCCTTTCTTTTTCGCACGATCGCTTCTATACCTTCTTGGATTATTTTCATTATTTTGTGAAATCAAGATCCCTTTTTTTACTTTACGAACAAAGGAGGAGAGGAGGTGGAGGGAGAGAGGGAGGAGAGGAGGTGGAGGTGGAGGGGGGGGGGGTAAGCTAGATTTTGGTTTGGTGGGCTACAGTACGAGAGAGGGAGAGGGGTGGACTGTTTACAATAATAACAGGATAGGAGTGACGTGGAGTGACGGACAGCAGGCTCAGCCAGAGGAGAAAGTGCAGAGGCACCGACGCCGTGCTAAATTTGGACGGGAGGGAGGGAGGGGGGAGGACGAGGGGGGGTTACATCATCGCCCACCGGCTCCGGAGGGGCGGGACATCCGGCCGGGTTTGAGTTCGTACCGCTCAAGCTCCAGAGTGGCCTCGTTGTTTTCAGAACCGTCTCTTATATGCACATATAACTCAGATAAATCCACACAGTGGGCCTCCAGATGAACTGAGCTCACCTTTAGAATGGTCCTATCTTACTGAGCTGTCTTAAGTTGCCTGGTTGATTTTTTTTGTAGCACAAATACTTTCCCTCGTGGTTCAAAACCGATCAGATTCTGCTCTTTTGCTTGAAGATCTCTTGTTTATAGGGCCTCCCTGAGTGTTACGTCAGAGGTGCACGTTTATACAGTACCATAATGCATTATTTTTTATTTATTCAGCATTCAACATTCACAATCAGGAAACAGACTTACAGTACACACAGCTTGGTGTTTTTGTTCACATGAATGAGAATAAGTGATAAAAACCAGAGACTAGACTGTGTAGTATTAGTCCCGTCCAAGCATTACATGCAAATGACAGTGAAAAATGCAAGAGGTGTGACTGGCTTAGACCACGGATAGGCGTCGCTTACTTTGGTGTCGTCTAATGTAACATTCTTAAATCCATAAATGAAAATACGTGATAAAAAAATAGATGCCTGACAGCTAGACTATAGTTATCATCGTATTCAAGTATAACATGCAAATGACGATGATATACACATGAGGTTTGACTGGCTTAGGCCACAGGTAGGCGTAGCTCACTTTGGTGTCATCTAATGTAACATTCTTAATTTCATAAATAAGAATATGTGATAAAAAAAAAAAATAGATGTATAACAGCTAGACTGTAGTAATTGTCTCATCAAAGTATAACCTACAAATGACAGTGATGAATGCAAAAGGCGTGACTGACTTAGGCTGCAACTAGTCGTCACGTGCTTTGGTGTCGTCTAATGTAACATTCCGAAATTCATACATTAGAATAAATGATGAAAATAGATGCATGACAGATAGACTGTAGTTTTTGTCCCATCAGAGTATTAAATGCAAATGACGATGCAAGAGGTGTGACTGGTAAAGGTGACTTAGGCGACAGCTAGGTGTCGTCTGATGTAATGTTCTTACATTTATGAAAACGATAGCTGTGGGAGTCAAAGAAACATTCATAATATGTAATGTATAATTAGGACAATGTATAACCTGTGTTCTTGCAATAATTAGGATCGTTTATTTAAAATAAAATCTGGAAAAAAGAATGGACCGAATTTAGCTTCAGATTTTCAGTATAACGCCCCACTGTTAGCTTTGTCCACAGCAATTTTTGTGGCACTGATAATTCAGTGTATTTTGTGTTAGTGTCGAATCTAACTAAAGTCTTTTATATAATATTTTACGGCTGTCAGATACTTTTTTTTTCAGCCGGGGCCCTGTAATCAGAAGGTTGTCACATTTGTAATTCCACCCCCCCCCCCTGCAGGACTCTAATTGGTGAAATAAACCAAATAAACCAGCATGAGTCAGCGGTCATGTCTTGTTAGGCCAGCTCACTTAACAGAGGTCAAAGGTCGCTGTTGTGTTCTCAGGCTTGACCTGCAGGCGTCTATTGGCTTTTGATGGATGCTGTCGCTTAAGTGTGCAGTTTTGGCCTCGATAAAAGGGGAGGGGGGCCATGTCGCCCCACTGTTGCCCCCTCCCACATTGTTTAGGGGAGATCACAGGGGTGCAGCTGCTACAGACAACTTTAGCTGGGGGAGGGGTGTCTGAGACCCCTTGAGAACAAAACCTTTTCTCTCTCTCTCATACACACACACACACACACACACACACACACACTTGCTTGCCCTTTACAACTACCCCTATTCTCACACAACAAAACAGCGTCTGACAAGTGACGGGGTGCAAGAAAGTTCACTTGACGTGTAGCAGACCTAGCTGCCTTTTTTCTGGTATGAGCAGCGCAAGTTTGACATATAAAGCGGGAAAAAAAGGGGTTCCCAGAAGTGAATATAGCTTTAGGTCTCTTGTCATCACAACTCAGTAGGAAAATAAGCGTGATGCAGAAATGTAAAGGACACTTATTGATATAGAATAATAATCACTTGGACCCTTTTTTGCATTGTGATGTAATTGAACTGCGTTTTGGAATGTTACTAGCTCGATATAAGCACCTTTACGCTTACTGTGTAAGATGTAGCAACAAGATCTCATGTGTATTAGACACGTAGGTTTTAACATCCCTCTGGATACATGACAGTGTTAGAACCATGGAAGTTATGGTTGTGTACTGAACCAACTTTCTGCTGTGTAGAGGAGAAGTTCTCCGGTGTGTCTGGAATCGCTTTCTCTGAGTTGACTGAATGCAAATAATATACCTCTGAAATGACAGCCTGAAACACATCTCAAATATCCACTTGGTTAGGAGGGAATGTACGAGAAGTGAACATGGCTGAGCATTGTTTGCAATGATATGGATTTTTGGATACTGACGCTTATGGCTGCGATCGACCGGTTTCTTCTTCACACAGTTTTGCAGAGAAATTGTTTTTGTGCTCAATTAAGATTCACACCGAAATCCCAAACATTCGAAGTGAAATAGCGAAACCGGTTCCCGGTTCTGTGGGGAAATTTCGATTCTTTTCTGGTCCCGATGAAACATACAGATGAAACATAGTCTGTGGTTCGTTCACTGATAAAAGCAAGAGGTGTTTAAAAAGAATGCTTGTTTTTTTTTTTATTATTATTATTTTTGATGTGAAATATTAGACGCATGTAAATTACAGCACTGCCAACGTATATTTAAAGTTGCTTTTACTTTTTTACTCTCTTTTACAGTATTAAGTTAGCAGGCGTTCGCGCGAGTGCTAAGATTGCTAATTGGATTGAGGTCACCAGCTCTCTTGAGTGTGTTAATCGTGGACAGTGGTGTAAAACCTATTCTGTCCTTTCGGCCTCTGAAACTGAACTGAAGTTATTATTCAGTTATTAATTTTAAAATATATTATGCAGCAACGACTGTAAATCATTCGGTATCATATATAAGTCATCACGAGAGTGAGGGCCTGAAGTGTGGGTCCACGAACGGCGGGGTTTAAAGGTTTAAAAGGTTTAAAAGGTTGAACACAAAAACACCGTAGCCCTAAAATATCACATTCATTTGTCTGCTGTCTGTCATAACCTCTCATGAATATGCTGTGGGAGCTCTTCTAGAAGTGAACATAGCTTTCAGACTTTTGTTGTCAGACCTTTATTCTCACTAAGAAATTGAGATGCGGATTTAATCTGAAGGACTTGGACTGGTACTACCATTGAGCGGACCTGATAAACCCGCTGCAGAGGTTAGTCGTACTATCGGCACACATGTTCAGCTGTGTCATGCGCTGCACGCGGCCAGGAATTACATCAAGAGAGTAATTTCTGTAATCAGCCGTTCACACAAAATGCTCTCCCTCATTACTACGTCATGCACCAGGAGTGTGGACACGTCCTAGAGTCAGTCGCATTGTTTGCATGGCTGTCTGACTTGCTGCATTAGGGCAGTAAATTATACGTAGCCTGTAAGATGAAAAGATGCACGCACAGGCATCAAGTACATACATGCCCTCATCCTGATAGGATGAAAATGGGCCCTCAGTATTTTCCACTTTTTTTCAGTATGTTACATTTTTTAAAAAGATGTTAGCACTTGGAAACACACAAGTGAGCATGCTTATGTAGTTTTAACAGTGAGAGGTGAAGAAAATAGAAATAGATGTAAAAATTGATTAATAAATATGTAAAGGTGTTTAAATAATGCTTTTTTTTCCCCCTCAGTACCCATTTTCCCCCCAAGTAAAAGCTGTCTATGAAAAAATGGAAACAAATGTATTTCTCATTAAAACAAAGCTGTGCGTTCAGTGCACACTGAGAAAAACAGGCTTATTGTTTAAATCTACCTTTTAATTGTGTACTATAAGAACATGTATTTTATATAGGCTATTACATCCATACAATGATGTCATATGTAGGTAATGTGACTTATCCATTCATTTATATTACTCAGCCATGAATAGTGAAAAACATTGGACCTGTCCCTGGTTACATTATGATTTGAGAGAAGCCAACTCCAAGGCCTGTAGATTCTATGCACTTTGACATACAGCGGATTGCAAGACTGTACAGGGGTGGACAAAAATATATTTTACTCACACCTAACCAATGTTAGAAAGAGAAAGCATTAGTCTGTGCCTAGCAGCCGGTTACACGCGTTGTTTGGCGATGTCAGATTGCCTGCAGCAGCCTGCAGCCACCTCTGGTGTGTCATAAGCTAATTATAACAAAGTTAGTAGTCACATCAGTCACGCTTTTACTAGTAGCTTTATTTCAGTAAGGATAGTTTACATCAACTGTGTCTGAAGAGCTTTTGCTGAGAAAATTTGACCATTACAGAAATGCACATTTGACACTTATGCTGTAATCAGTCTGTCAGTTTGGTGGTTGGGCAGCATCAATATATCAATACTTTTTTTTTTTTTTACATTTCCTTTTCAGAATTGATATTTCTATATAAATATCAACAACTCTTATCTTCTTTAGGCAACCATTTCAATACATATTTATTAAATTGATCTAATACAAAATGTGATGTGCATTTTAGGCCAAGAATGTAAAAAAAAGAAGTGAAAATGTGACATTATGCAAATATACAGCAATAGACCTAACACTGTGTTATTTTTGTGCCTCAAGTGTTTCTTTAGGAGCACTTTTTTAATCTAGATTAGGTCAGTGACTGCCTAGCTTGCCTAAGATGAATGTAAAGGCTTAAAATACATTATACTGATGTCTGTATTCATAGTTTATTACTGTAGAAATGGCAAAAAGCGCCCTTTTAATCTAAATAATATCGCCCATCTCCATAGTGCTGGCCGTGCACTCTGATATAATGATAAGTCTTGTGAATGGTATGGCCTTAGTAACTCAGAGGTCAGAAAATTAAAAAAAATAAAAAGCTAGAGGTTGTTTAAAACTCTTACACTGTCTCTGGATGTGAGTGCTCACTATTACTGAGGAATATACCTCGAAATAGGGCTTTTTTTTCTTCTTCAAACAAGTGATTAAGTCTATAAAGTAAGAAAGATGTAAAGAAGTGGCTGCAAAAAAAAAAGAAAAATGAAAAGGGGGGGGGGGGGTGTAAATAAATAAAGCATCTTTTCCACCTTCAAACTGCTCACCTGTCCCCACTGTGCTGGCCATGCATGGTGATATAAAGACAGGTCTTTAGTAACTCAGAGGTCAGGGAAAATTTTTTTTAAACTAGACAAAAAATACAAAATAAAAGAAATAAAAATAGCTCTTTTTTTTAGGTCTTACACTGTCTCTGGATGTGGGTGTCCTGTTCCTGAGTGCTATAGGGGAGTAATATACCTCGAAATAAGGCTTTTTTTTTTTCCTAAACAGGCGATAAAGTAAGAAAGACATACAGTGTGATATTATGACAGGTCTTGTGAATGGTATGACCTTTAGTAACCCAGAAGTCAGTTAAAAAAAAGAATAAATAGAACAACAGAGGTTGTTTTATGGCTCTTTTATGCTCTTCCACTATCTCTGGATGTGAGCGCTGACTATTACTGAGACATATACCTCGAAATACTTTTTTCCCCCCCATGCACTGTGATATAAAGGCAGGTGGTGTGAATGGTATGGCCTTTAGTAAGTCAGAGGTCAGTTAAAAAAAAAAAAAAAAAAAACTCGACTAAAAAACAGAAATAAAAAAACTGTTTTGTTGCACTTTTAAGCTCTTATACTGTAAATGGCCTTTAGTAACTCAGAGGTCAGTAGTAACAATGAATAAATACATAAATAAATATTTTTTTTAAGTTCTTACACTGTCTCTGGACGTGAGTGCTGCCTATTACTGAGAAGTATACCTCGAAATAAGGCTTTTTTTTTCTTTCAAACAGGCAATAAAATCTATAAGGTAAGAAAGACATACATGGGAAAATGTGATGGCATGTGGTGCAAAAAAAAAGAGAAAAAGAAGGAGAAAAAAGCGTCTTTTGCATCTTTTCCATGCACCGTGATGCAAAACCCAGTCTTGTGAATGGTATGGCCTTTAGTAACTCAGGGGTCTGTAATATATAAATAAATAAATAAATAAATACCTAGAAGTTGTTTTAAGCTCTTACACTGTTTCTAGATGTGAGTGCTGACTATTTCTGAGCAATATACCTTGAAATACAGCTTTTTTCAAACCGGCAATATGTAAATGAGAAAATGTGGCTCCTGGTGGTGCAAAAAGAAAGAAAAAAGAAATAAGTTTGTATCTTTTCAAACCACTTGCCCATCCCCATAGAACCGGCCATGCACTGCGATATCGAGACGGGTCTTTAGTAACCCACAGGTCAGAAAAAATTTGATAGATAGAAAGATGGATAGATAAATACATTAATTAATTAACTAGATGTTGTTTTATGGTCTTTTTAAAGCTCTTACACTGTCTCTGGATGTGGCTGCCCTGTTCATGAATGCTATGGCTGGGTACTATTCCTCAAAATAAGGCTTTTTTTAAGGCTTCAAAAGTAAAAAAAAAAAAAAAACATAAATAAGAAAGTGTGGTGGCTTGCGGTGCAAAAAAAAAAAAGTGCATCTTTTCCATGCACTTTGATATAAAGACAGGTCTTGTGAACGGTATGACCTTTAGTAACCCAGAGGTCAGTAAAAAATGAATCAAAATCTGGACAGCAAAACTGAAATAAAACAAATAATAATAGCTTTATTATAGCTCTTTTTTGCTCTTATGCCGTCTCTGGATGTGGTTGACCTGTTCTTGAGTGCTAGTCCTGAAAGATGCAGTAAAGTAAGAAAAGTAAGAAAAGTGGCTGTCTGTGGTGCAAAAAAGAGAAAAGAAGAAAATCAAGAAGTAGAGAAAAAGTGTGCCTTTCCACCACTCCCCCCTCCTCATAGTGTTGGCCATGCATTGTGATATAACGACAGGTCTTTAATACCTCAGAGGTCAGGGGGAAAAAAGGATAAATAAAAAACTAGAGGTCGTTTAATGGCTCTTCTAAGCTCTTACACTGTCTCTGGATGTGAGCCCTGACTATTACTGAGAAATATACCTCAAAATACTTTTTGTTTTCATGCACTATGATATAAAGACCGGTCTTGTGAATGGTATGGCCTTTAGTAACCCAGAGGTCAGTAATAAATAAGTAAGTATATAAAGAAATAAATAGAAAACACAAACAAACAAAACTAGGGGTTGTTTATGTCTCTTTTTGTCTCGGGATGTGAGTACCCTGTTCCTGAGACATGCGATAAAGTAAGAAAGGAGAGGAGAGGTTGCTGCTTGGGATGCATAAAAAGGAGACAAAAGAAAAGAGGACAGAAAAAAACGATAAAGGAAAAAAAGAAATTAAATAAGAATAAAAGAGAAGAGAGAGTGCTCTCCTCCTCCTCGACCCCTCTGCAGCTCCGTTTTCCCGGCATGCTCGCGCGCGGTGGGCGGCTCCTCCAGATTTGAATGAGGAGAGTCACTTTCGGCGCCATTTTCGACTGAGCAGCCCCGACACTAACAGCACGAAGCGGAGGAGCCGCAGCCGAAAACACCAAAAACACCCCGAGACACGCTCCAGAACCGCAACCCAAGATACCGGGGAGAGAGAGAAGACCCAGGGCTATCGTTCGACCCTACGGGGGCGGAAGAAGAGAGATAAAAAAGAGGAAAAGGAAGAAAAAAGTGACCGGTTCTCCGTACACCGAGAGGAGCCGTGGGAGGAAAAAAGGCTGTCTGTTTTTCAGCTGCGTATGTGGAGTGAAGAGAGGGGGGGGCGTTTTTATTTTGAAGAAACAACAACCAAAAATGAAAAAACGACGTGGTAAAAATCGTCAAAAAAATCAATAATATAGCCGGGAGTGTCATTGTTCTGTCCGGACGGATTTTTCACCGTTTCGGCTGTTTTTTTTTCCACCCCTGGTTTTGAGCGGGAGAGACGGATATTACAGAGCTCTGGTGCAGCAGCAGTCTTCCTTCCTTCAGTCAGTCTCCGTGTCTCTCTACCTCTACTCCTCTCTCTTTCTCTCTCTATCTATCTGTGTGTCTATTTCTATTCTCTCTCTCCGTCTCTATTCTCTTTCTTCGTCTCTGTTCTCTGTCGTTCTC
>JBBJLS010000082.1:21376924-21394341 GCA_037577275.1 Bryconaethiops microstoma
GACTGGAAATGAGAGACTCTGAAAGTCCTTCAGGAAGCCTGGAGAACTGTTCCTCAACAACACATTAACATACAAGACAGTCTGGATCCCTGGAAGCAGAATATGAAGGAATGAGGGGGTTCAAGACTTTTGCACAGTGCTGTTTAATGGGGATTATTGCTACCGTGTCTGACTTTAGTGTCATCATAAGAGACGTTTCATCACTTCATCACGTATTCATGTTATTTTCTGCAGCTCTTCCCGGCGTCTGAGTGCTCGGTAAAAAGCTCTGAATAATTTCAGAGTTTGGCGCTGGGTGAAAACACACCGGATCCAGACACCGGGGTCCGTTTTGGATCTAAAAAGGCGACAGCAGAACTTTCATTTTCGCTCCAGTTCAGCAACTGTGTGTTTTCTCATGGTCGCATGAACCATGAATGAGTATTTTAATGCACTCTGTTAAATTTTTCATCCCACATTTGTCATTTAGCAGATTAGCTCAGTAACTCCTGGATAGTTTTACTGGGCCTGACGCTCTTTAAAGATCTGAGCACCTGCTGGTGCATCTCCTCAGATCCATGTTCTCGCATGGTTGTGTGAACCAACCAACTTTAATGCATTTTTTGTGAATATTTAATGCTAAATATGTCATTTAGAAGTTGCTTACTTAGTTGGCAATGAAACAAAGTTATATTCACTTTGGAAGGAGCTCTTCTCCAAATTCCTTCAGGACTGCGTCTTCCTAAGAGCTCCAAATTTGTGTCGGCCAGTAACGTAACCGACCTGCGAGCACTTCAGAAAAACACACTTATTATGATATAAAAGAACATAATGTACATTCTGATGGTCATTATTGGAAGGTACGTTCCAACAAGGCGTCTTATTGTGCAAAGCGTTGCCAAATCGCCACGGCAACGAGGGCTGGCATTGTCCGAGACATATTGGCATAAATTTCTGTTACAAACGACTCATAGATATAAAAGATAGAAAAGATATGAATCGGAAAAGGGTTTTTTTTCGTATCAAGAAATATCGAACCTACAAACCCTGGGACGGCCCATTCAGGTCAGGGGACTTTTCTAAAAACGTATAATTTTTATATGTAGCTGCACTGTGTAAGAAAACCGCCCGATAACTTGATGAAACAAGGTTACATATTCGTGAGTTAATGGAGATACATTTATTAACTTGAACTCTTTGAGTCTGGATTTATTTATTAGGCAGGTTTATTTCTGCAGTAGTTTCATACAGATGCACGTTCCGTGTGATTTACAGTAAGAAAATAAGAGCATAAAACAGTGAGCAATAAAAGTAACCACAGAATAAATATAGAATAAGTCATTATCACCACTTCTGTCACTATGTGCAATAATGGATTCGGTACAGAGGAAAACTCCCAGCCGCTATTAGTGATAATTAGTCAAGACTAATCTGTAGTATTTATATCCTCCTCTCTTACAGACCACAGCATTTTGTGTATATATTGTAGTATATTTAGTACAGAGTATATTTTATTTAGACTTCATATTCTGTTCTTGTCTCTGTGTCTCTGTGTCATAATCAGTTTCCTCTGGAATCAGTGAAGTTTTCTGATTCTGAAATTAAGTTCAACAGAAAGCAGTGTAACAGAATACAACAACATCTCTTTCTGCAGTCTGTCCTTACATGACTGCATGAACCACAAAGAAGTCTTTGAATGCTTTATTTTTAATATTTAATCATAAATTAGTGATTTAGAAGGTGCCAGGTTTTCTTCTGCAGGGCTTTGAAGGTTCATCTCTTCCACCCGGATCTGGAACGCTGAAACAGAGGAAGAGGAAAGTTGGGAGGATGGAGGGATCATTAAACTGCTCGTTTATCACAGATAACCGTGGCGACTGCTGTCGGGTGGTTTAGATTCAGGATTCAAGAAACACAGAGGGTTGAAATATTATTCTCTGAAGCAAATAGTGTAAAAAAAAAGACAAAGACGGACAAAGTGCAGAGTAAAAAAAAACTGCTGCAACATTGTATTGCTGCATCAAAGCATAAAATAGCAAAGTACAAAAACAGGCAGGTCGTGCCAATAAGTGTGTGTTCTGAGGCAGAGCAGTTTTTTTCGCAGCATGTTTTTAATGCAGTTTTTGGAAAGTGTCGGTGCAGTGAGTTTAGTTAAAGTGTCTTGTGCTTGTTTATAGCAGTTCAGTACGAGGTCAGACCCGATGTCTGGTGATGGTGGTTCTGATACTTCTGAACCTTTTCCCAGACATCGGGGGGGGACAGTCCGCGTGAGGGGCGGGTGGGGTCCGCGTGAGGGGCGGGTGGGGTCCGCGACATCGCCGCAAGTGGGGTCTGAAGAACAAGAACGTTGTTCTATGTTCCACCGTGGAGAAACATCTCCTCACCCTCTGTACGTGTTCACAGCTGCCGAGGACAATAAAGGAGCCTTGAACCTCGAACCTAGTGCAAATAAATGAATGAGAAATTTGAAAAGACTGTAGAGAGATAATAAAAATACTGAAATAAGTTCTATTCCAAATGAACTTATTGCAGTGAGAAACCGGGGAACGTTGTGTAAACAGAAGAGAAGAGTGTCCGAGTTCTCCTGGCTGATCTGGGATCTGTACAGAAGGTCACACTGTACAGTGCCTCATTATGAAGCGGCTGAAGGCCACCGTCTCGCCTTTCTCTTACTCTTTCTTTCTTTCCTCTTTGAAGTGTGGAGAGGAACGTGCAGGTCAGATCCTGATCAAAGCAGGAGCAGAATTATTCACCTCCCAGGACTGAGAGTCGTCTCCAAAACCAGCACAACAAAGACGGGCCGGACCTCGACCTGCTAATCAACAGGGGCCGCGTTTAAGACCTCATCCTGATTTACGCCCTTCTGAAAGACCATCTAAAGCACGGCCCACCCGAGCCCCTGCCAGCGTCGGCGCTCCAGACCCCGGCTCCTGTCAATCACAGGCTCCGCTTCCTCCCCTCCCTTCGCCCCTGCCGGAGCCGGCCATGTGCTTTCCGTCATTTCTGGCACAAAACCGTTAAATCCCTGATATTAAACCGTTTATCAGGTCCCATTACGAGCAAGATTGCGCATCGTAATTAATTTGTCATTTTGAGCCACTTTTCATTTCAGCATCACTATTCTATCGACGGCCCGACTTTCCGCAGATCCCGGAGTCTGGAGAACATCCCGGCATTCACCCAGCAGCTGTCAAAAAATAAATAAAAAACAGCAACTTTGTCAAACTCAGTTAATTAAACACGATTAGAGCAGGAGTGAGGATCGTCATTCTCAAGCAGATCGTTACATTTTATACATCAGGACTGTAAAATAAGACCTAAATACCAGATTTACAGTTATTTGGACTCGTATTGCAGTACATTGCAGATGCTTTGGTTCATCACTCTTGGGTCCAATGGGAACAATGGGATTGGCTCATATTATTGGCCCAAGCCAAATTTCCCTTGGGGCAGTAAAGTCAATCTTGAAATTTGATTGGCCAGGATGTTCACGGCGCAGAGTTAAAAGCATTCCAATTGGTTAGAGGGTTAGGGTTAGTGCCGTAAATAATCAACAATATTGCTTTAACGATTAACTGTGCGGCTCCGACTCCCATCCGTTACTGTTTACTGGGTTGAGTCTTACAGACTACAGGGGTGGTGGAGGTCTAGTGCGTAGATTCTTGCCTCTGGACCAAAAGGTCATGGGTTCGAATCCTACCTTCAGCACCACCACTGGGTTCCTGAGCAAGACCCTGAACCCCAAGTTGCTCCAGGGAGACCGTCCCCTGTAGTTAGAGAATGGAAGTCGCTTTGGATAAAAGCGTCTGACAAATGTTGTTAATTGATTATTAGTGTTTTTTCTTAGTAGTGTTAGATCAGCACCATGGTCTCTAGCAGTATAACAGCAAATGTCATTCCTGGCCCTTAACAGGCGTGTGGGGAATCGGGGTAGCGACGCAGAAAGCAAACCTTAACCAGGTCCCACTGGGTAGGGACGCGCACAGCTTGGTGCTGAGGCAGGACGGAACCGTGTACCACAACAACGAGGAGAAGAACCGGCTGCCCGCTAACAGCCTGCCGCAGGAGGGAGATATAGTGGTGAGTTTCCAAGGCCTCTTTGCTCTTGGGAAGCTGTCACTCATTACTTTATAGTTGTAAGTATGGGGGTGTTAATTGTCTTTTATCTATTATAAATGTGTTATGCAGGGTGTGGGAGGTAGTATTGGTAAGCTTAAGTGCATCCTTTTACACGCACACTAGTGGAAGAGTGACATGTAAATCTAGTAAGCTACAAATCAGTGCATAGCACTTACTGCTGTTTTAAGTACATCATTACATGATATGTTAATTAAATACAGCCCACAATTTGCAAAATGCAATCTCATTGGCCAGTTTCTGACCGCATCATCACTGCTGACTATTCCCAAAACAGCAGGGACACTGACATGGCAGTGTGTGTGATGTACCAGTGTATCAGACACACCCAGAAATGTTCATGCGTGATTGGCTCTGTGTTCAGAATTTGACCATTAATGAAGGGCTTGTGGATGACTGATGCAAACTGTATAATAAAGAGACTGAGAAGTGCAACTACAGTTGTGTGCAAACGTTTACATGCCTCTGATCAAAGTACAGATTTTGTTTTTCTTCGTAGTTTATTATATTGGGAAAAAAAGGAACGTTAAATGTGCCATAGCTTTTGTTAATGACACGTTTTCTGTTTTACTTTTCTCCATACGTTAACAATTAAATGGTAATTGACTGAGTGTTATTTGTAGAAACATGTAGTATGAGAAGGGACATGCAAACCTTTTGCACTTGACTGTATGTAGTTTAGCACTTGACTGTAAGTTGTTTAAGTAAAATATTTAATTGTAGAGAAATGGGGCTTTTTATATGGTGGTGGTAATAGGAACCAGTGTTGCAATGATTAGATATCTAATGACTTACTGCTATTTCATTATTTATTATTAAATGCAACCAATAATAATAATGATAAAAAAATATATAAAAATCTCTGGTGTGCATGTATTAAAAAAAAAAAAAGTATATCAAAACCTTATCTAAAACAGTGTCTTGAGTGTTTGACTGTGCATTTGAAACCATTTCGTGAGCTTTTAGTGGCAATAAATGCTTCAGACTTCTGGTTCACCATCTAAACAAACCCGATTTGATGGGTTTCTGTAGAATGGCAGATTTCACAAACCGGTCAGTTTTAAAAATTTGGTGTGATCTCCCTTTAATGAAGCCTCGGAACTGTCTCTTTCTGTATCTGTCTTCATTTGCAGGGTGTTACTTACGACCATGTGGAGCTGAATTTGTACCTGAACGGGAAGAACATGAACTGCCCAGCATCTGGTATTCGAGGAACCGTTTTCCCTGTAGTATACGGTGAGCCAGGCTGTTGTGGAAACAGTCATTTATATTTCCATGATATGCATTGCATCAGCAGGGTCCCAGGAGACTTTATTAGTCTTTTCATTCATACACTGAACCATGAAACTTTGCAATATTAGCTGTTCTGGAAGCAACACTGAGTTTTCAGTATCTCTGTTAATTTATCTGCTGAATAACATGCATATTAGTCCATATATGACACTTAAGGTATATATAAAAAAAAAAGTTGTTTGCTGATTTTGTGACAAATTTGCGTACACATTTAACCTACCGCTGACACATTCACGTTTGTAATGTTGATGTTGTAAAGAGCGTTTTAGCCCAAGCTGCCTTTTTTAATGAGGCACAATAAAGGACAGACCATCAAAACACACATCAGTCTCACACGCACAATGACCAAATATTGTTTAATTATAAAGAATGAAGAGAAGATGAGAAGTAAAGTAAAGTAAAGTGGTCCCTTATAGTCACGAGTGAACACACCTCAGCAAAAATTCTCTGTATTTAACCCATTCACCAACTGAAGCAGCGGGCAGCCGGGAGCACAGCGCCCGGTGAGCTGTGTGTGGGGACGGTATCATGCTCAAGGGAACCTCAATGGTGCCACTAGCAGCCCTGGGATTCAAACCCACAACCTTCTGATTTCAGGGGCAACTCCCTAACCACTAGGAATTTTGTCTCTTTTTGATCTATTATGCCACACATTATAACATTATAAGTTAATGGATTTCAGGGGGAGAATAAATGCATCATTCTCATTGATGCCTTATTTACTTCTATGTCTGATTTTGAAACTTTTGGCATTTTAAACTGCATTCTTTAACTGTTTTTTCTTTCTTCTTCTCATGCAGTGGACGACAGTGCAATACTGGACTGTCAGTTTAGTGACTTCTACCATCCTCCCCCACAAGGCTACCAAAAGATTCTTTTCGAGCAGCAGATATTCTGATCTTCGGGGCACTTTGTGAACATCAGCTGACGCTTTACTCTGTTCAAAAGTACAACTTGCCAGTGTTTTGTCTTCAGTGATTTTCTTCGCTCATGTAGAACTGATCCATGATGGCCGTCAGGACACTCCACTTTAGCCCTGTTTGTATGTACTTTATGGCCATTATTGTTTGGACTGCTTAATTGAATTTAATTTATTTGATAAAATCCTCCAAATTACTTGCCCTTAGCTTGAGACTACAGAGTATATGCTGCTTGTTAAAAAAAACAAACAAAAAAAAACACTCTTAAAAGCAGTTGATTAAATGTTCTCATGCAGTTCTGTTATCATTTCTTTAAAGTTGGACTTCAGGGTATAAACAGATGAAATATTATAACTGACCGATTATTATAGCTGACAATGACTAGATGCATTTCAAATGAATTTTTAAACCAAATCGAGAATTACATTTTATTCTGTATATTTATGTTTGACAGAACCCTCTGGAATTTAACTGTTCGTACTGTAGAAGTCTTACTGTTGAAGCCATATTCTAATTGAATATTTTCGTTTGTTTTTGCCACAGCCACAGAACCGTAAACCGTAGTTTCACCAGATATCTCTTCATCTTTATCACAGATCACTACATTTTCCATATTGTGAAACTTCCATCTTATTCTATATCGTGATAAGATTGTTTCCATTCCTTTGCTTGACTGACATCAAGTAAGATGTTGAGATCATATTATGAGAGTGGCAGAAAAGACGTAGTGCCTGTACTGAGTATTTTATACCCAAAGTAAGATATTCTGTTGTATGTAGATTTGAGTTACACTATTCTTCAGAAACACCATAGCCTGGGTGATAATACTAATGTTTTGTATGCACTAATCAGTCACGTGTTGTTTGTGTGATGTTTGTAAAGTAATAAAGATGATGCTCTTTGGTAGAACCAATGCAGTTTCATTGGCTAAACAAACTGTTGGAAATCAATTACTGCATTTCAATGTCTGTTATTAGCCACAAGTTTGTTTGTTTTTTTTGTTTTTTTTTGGGGGGGGGGGTATTTGATAGGGATGGCCAATACTAATAAAGTAATAGCAAGACTAATACTCTAATAATACTTTCAGATGCCTTTCTGTTCATTTTTTTTTATGTCTACAAAGCATTGAATGTTAAAATTAAAGTACAATTTGTTTAAATAAACTACCACAAACTTCAGGGGGGTGCAGATTTGTTCCATGTGGCTCTTGAGTTTGAGTATGTGTATCAGAGCAACTTGGGAAAAGTACATTCTATGGACAAAAATATTGGGTCACACCTTAATTATTGAATTCAGGTGGGCCTCCTACTTCCAGCGAAGGGCATAATCTTAATGTTAACACCTTTGTGATGAACTGGAAAAGAGATTGCGAGCCGGGTCCAACATCAGTGTCTGACCTCATAAATGCTCTACAGAATGAATGAGTGCAAATTCCCACAGAAACTAGGATCTTGTCGAAATACTTCCAAGAAGAGTGGAAGCTGTTAAAGCTGTTCCTGTTCATCCCAAAGGTGTGGGATGGGGTTAAGGGTACACCAAGCTCATCCAACCATGTCTTTATGGACAGGGGTTGACGTAAATGATACGCAAAATCCGCACCAGTTTTCAGTCTTCACAGCACAAATGCGTACCTAATTTGTGACTTCATACTGCGCGCACCCCACCTCCCCCGGAACGACGCCAAGACACAGACCCCGGCTCGCACACCCCCCCTCCCCTCGCCGGGACCACGCCGATACTCCGACCTCTGCGTCCGAGACACAGAGAACAGTTTTCATTTTGGTGCGTACCCGTCAATTCATGTAGGTATTCATTTGAGTACTACAGCAAAAAATTGTCAACCTCTGTTTATGGAGCTTGCTTTGTGCACTGGGACACAGTCATGCCGGAATAGAAAAGGTTCTTCTCCAAACTGTGTCCACAAAGTTGGAAGCACGGCGTTGTTCAAAATTTCCTGGTATACTGAAGCATTAAGATTGCCCTTCTCTGGAAGTAAGGGGCCTAGCCCAAACCCTGGAAAACAGGTGTCCCAATTAATTAAAATAAATTAATGACAATTAATTAAATTATTGATCAGGCGTCACAAGACCTTTTGTCCATATAATGTATATGTGTGTGTGTATGTGTGTGTATATATATATATATATATATATAATATATATATATATACACATACACACACACACACACACCCACCCACACACCCCTGCACACAGTGAAGACCCCTATCGTTAGAGGGGGTCGTCCGCTGGAACACGCGCAATGATTTACGCACTCTGACGCAAGCACGCGGGGCTGCCTTTTAGCTTGGTGGCTAAAGTTCAGGAACGGGTTTTTTCTTTTCTCGGGACCTGTGTGTGTGAGAAAGTATGTAAATGTGTGTCAGCTCGGAAAAGTAGCGTGCTCCTCGTAGAGCATGTTATGAGTGAGGGGAGCCCTGAGAGGAAGAAAAAGCAAACACGATGAGTCTGAAATAGCCATTTTGGTGCGTCTCTGATTGAAATCCAGTCTCTGGGCTCCTCCTCCTCCTCCTCCTCCTCCTCCTCCCGGCTCCTCCGTCCCCTCCCTGCCCCACCACGTCCTGTCACGTCTGGCTGCTGCCCCACCACCACCAGAACCACCACAGCTCGCCTCCTTTCCCAGTGTTTCCAGTGTCTAGTGTCTTCTCCCCCCTTTCCAGGACTGTAGACAGAGAAACGCACTCACGGAGCCATGGCCGAGAACGCCGGCTTGGAGAACCACCGCATCAAGAGCTTTAAAAACAAGGGGCGAGATGTCGAGGTACGTCTTTACCACTTCTCATCCAATCTACACACCCTTACGAAGTGTTCCCACTCGGTTCTAAACATATTATGTCTCGTTTTGTGCTCCTTTTTTTACCCGAGTTGGGTTTTAAGTAGGGTCCGGAACACCCTCCTCCTTCTTCTCCACCTCCTCCACCATCGCGGGCGAGGCCTGCAGAACAGGCCTGTTTAATTGCTTCTAGGTCTTCAAACAGAGCATTTTAGACCTCCACTTTGAGGAAAAACATCTGCAAATATTATCCAGACTGTGCTTGTTTAGTTCGCTCCCTTACAGAGTCCTCCAGGGACCGAGGAGAACGAGTTTAGGGCTCTTGGAGCCGGATCAGCCCTGCTAATGTTGGTTAGCAACCAAGTAGCCGGTTCGCTAGCTCGTTAGAGAGCCCAAACATGAGAAAATAAGTGTCTCTATACTACGGAAAGATCTTGAATGAGATTCTTATAGTACATTTTAAGCTCTAAAACAGCTGCATGGCACGAAAAGAGTCCTGGCACCGATTTGTATTTAGTTTTGTGCCGGCGTTCATGCTATCTGGCTAGCTGAATGCTAGCTGGCTGTGTAAGAAAACCGGGCTGCCTCCATCGACTGTGCTGTTTCAAGTAATAGTTACTTTTTGAGGCTTTTTAAAAGATTAAATGTTATGTTAATATTCAAGGATGGTGTCATTTTCGTGACTAAAAAGTTAGAAATTCAGGAGGTAACCGGCGTTAGCCGGTTTTCACCAAAACAAGACTCGACAGGAGGCCCTGATTCTGATTAAGGTTTTTATACGCCTACAAGCACAGAAGTGACTGCTGACGTTTGAGGATGAGGTTGTAGGATAAATCGGTCGTATGTGGTGATAATCCCACTGAAAACATACACGATTTGGACATAAGTATTGGGACACCCATGTTTTTCGGGACCCCTTACTTCCAGTGAAGGGTATTCTTACTGCTTCAGCAGGCCAAGACATCTTGGACAACGCCATGCTTCCAACTTTGTGGACACAGTTTTGGGAAGGCTCTTTTCTATTCCAGCATTACTGTGCCCCAGTGCATAAAGCTATAAAGACATGATTGGATGAGTTTGGTGTGGAAGGACTTGACTGGTCCACACAGAGTCCTGACCTCAACCTTACTCAACACCATTGGGATGAACTGGAACGGAGACTGCGAGCCAGGCCTTCTCGTCCAACAGAGTGGAAGCTGTCATAGATGGGGGTGGGGGGTAGTGGGGCACCTTCAATGTTGTTAAAGTCCCTTATGGTGTAATGATCAGGCGTCCCAATACTTTTGTCCATATAGTGTTGAGGCTGGTCGTCAGTCATGTAAACAAGAGAACGGCGAGGAGGTGCTCGTTTTACAGCTTGAACATTTATAGTGCACAGTTGTGGTATAGTGGTGTTGGCTCACTTCTGCTTGTTTTTCAGGCACTATTGCCCCACACTGTTAATCTCGGAAGTGAAGTGTTCTAGTACAGCCAGCTATCCATTCATAATCCCAATTGAGAGATGTTATTTGAGACTGTTTAGTCTGAACGTTCCCCACATTCAATCCAGCACAGCCCATGTATTGGAAGTTGTTTTTTCTGATCTGCTGTACACATGGCCCAAGATGTTGTGTAAAGCAAGAAGAGCCATGGCTACTTTTGTTTCAGCTATTTCAGGAATTTCAAACGAGTCTCATTCCAGAGTTCTTGCCCTGAGAGCAGGCGTCTGTATACAGACGCTCCGCTGGATTAAGAGGAGAGGCTTCGGATGTGGCTGTAGGAACTGTGGGATACTTTGGGTCTGTAGTCGTTCAATATGTTGAATCGGGGGAGAGATGCAGCCAGTGGATCAGCATTTCTCTAATCCACAATTTAGACTTCGGTAAGGACAGATAAACAGTCCTGACTAGAATTTGGTTGTAGTATTTTGTACCCTGAGCCTTATCCTGATGTCTTCATTTTTAGTCTATGAATAACAGAACACTGCTGGTACGTTGCTGAAATGGTTGGACGGACTAATTATAAATAGAAGCAAAAAGGAAAATCCTAGCATAGTGAGGTAACAGGCAGTCTGGTGGTTCTACATTTCTGGCCTGTGGGAGCTGATTTTTTAAATTTATTTTTTGTTCGAATAGCCATTGAAGCCAGCAGGATGATACAATTTTGATCATGCTTGAAGCTTTAAGATGCAAGCCTACTACAGCGGGGCTGCACAATATATTGTTTCGTAATTGTCATTCTGAACCGTTGGTTTGCTGATTTCACAGTATGCAGATTAGCCCTTGAATCAGTCCCATTTTTCATTGTGTTGAACAGCTGTGAATGTTTTGATGTCTATAATCTTGTTACCGTAAGGGTCTCTTAATATATTGAATTATATTGCAGTTAGAATATGTAGCAGTGAAATTGCAATACAGTGTTTTTACCATATTGTGCAGCTCTACTTGACAGTCATACTTTGTTTTTGAGCTTTTGTCGTTGATAACGCCCACACCTCTTCAAAGACTCAACCAGCTTCTCTAAGTCTGGAATAAAATTGACATTGTCATATTTAGACCACATTAACAGTTCCTGTGTAGCATCTGTTAAGCACTACTGGAGGATGTTTGGGTTTAGATTAGTACTACTACTTGCATGGGTTGCTCCATGATTGCTGCTGTGTTGTGACTGGAGAGAAGGCTCTTTGCACACAACCCTGCGCGTTGGTTGAAACCTTCAAAAACTAGCTTGAAGAGGTTTATGATTTAAGGTACACTATGTGGACAAAAGTATTGGGACACTGGTTTTCCGGGATTGCAAGCCAGGACTTCTCATCTCTCATCAGTGCCTGACCTCATAAATGTTTTATGGAATGAATGGACACACATTCACACAGAAATTCTCCAAAACCTTTGGAAAGCCTTCCAAGAAGAGTGGAAGCTGTTCTAGCTGCAAAGGGGGAACCATCTCCATGTTAAAGTCTATGTATTTGAATGCAGTGTCATTAAAGTCCCTGTTGGTGTAATGGTCAGACATCCCAATGCTTTTGTCTGTATAGTCTACTTTAGAAATGGAGGGCCTGGCTTAAGGCTAACCAAAATTGACCTGTGGTAAAGTTATAAACCCTGGTGCAGCCTGGAGTTTTCATTATGAGGTTGCTTCCAGTGCGTCAGGTGCACCAGCATGTCCTCACAAAATATCAGCGACCTCTAATATATACACACACACACACATACTGTGTCATTATGTTGGTCTCAGCAGTGCCAAGCTGTCAAGTCACTAGAGGAAGCTTCAGGCCTCTGGCCCATGGTGCGTTTTCCCACTGCTTTTTTGCCCAGCTTTCAGCCTGCTGTGACTCATCACACACACACACATAAACACACACACACACACACACACACACACACACACACACAGTGTAAATGAATGTATTAATCTTTAATTCTCCTGGACAAAGGACTGTCCTTCCAAGACATCTTTGTCATTTATTAATAGGACTGATACCATAGATTTTATTAGTAAATTAGTAGTTATTTTAATGATAATTTGAGTAAGTAGAATTAAAGGCAAAATAATACACATGGGCATGACTGAATCAGAATATCAACATACTATGTACAACCGTTTAAAGAATCCAAAACATTTCATGGAAGAAGGTCCACTTTCAAATGATTTTGTTAAATAGTGATTATGTGGAGAAAAATGTTAGTGAACAAGTGTCTGTTTTTATAAGAGATCTGTAGAAGAATCTAAATATGTATAATCATGTACTGTATGTTTTAGAGCAATCATTGAAGCCCTTAGTTGCAGTTCATGTCTAATTTGTCTTACATAAGTGAAAACAAAAGGGGGAGAAAACCACTTCTTTAGAGGCATAGGCTGTACTCAAACGATCTCACATTGAGGCAAGCGGATGTTTCATCCCTCAGCTTGTCCTCTTGACCCGGTACACAGTGAAAAAGAAACACACATGGAATTCCTCTCACACTGGAAGATATTTACGCAACAGACCTAATTAACTGTCAGCTTCTCCTCCTCCCTCCTCTCCACTCACACACTCCTAGGGTTCATGACGTAATACATTTCAGTAAATATTCTTCATGCTGATTAGTAGTGCTAAGGTTATTTAATAATACAGTATTTCCCAAATTCTGTACAATACACTGGTGGTAATTTTATGCATTTTTGATTCAGCAAGTATAAGAAGTAGCTGAATATGTTAATATTTCGGTTTTTAGTTTATCAAAGCATTCATCATGATGAAAGAACACAGAAAGCTGTACTAGATAACATCTTAATCGAATTTTTTACCCAGACACTAGTATGTTAGTCATGATCTGATGTGATACAATATAACATGCTGTACGAATACGATATATTGTTACACCCCTAGTATATTTGTTAATCGGGTTTCCTTAATAAAGTTAATGAACCCATATCTTCTGAGGACTTTTGATTGGGCTTTTTTGTGCTGTTTCTTAAATTTTCACTGTCAGTTATGTTGTTTTTGTTATTTTGTGTACTGTAGAGCCTTTTTGGATATAATGCCTGTTATGTAACAATGCTGCCAAATCTTCAACTTATTTAACAGTGTTGTAGTGCAACACAGATACAGCTATACTGATATAGACAGTGTACCGATCAGGACTACCAATGCGTAAAGCTACGAAACCCTTAGCTATTAACAGTAAAAACAGAACAACAGATCAACACCAAGTTTTTGGTTTCACTCATTAGAGAGGTGAAAAGAGTCATGAAAAATGTACTAGATGTCTAAAACGCTGTGATTTCACATTTTATTTACTGAATGATCACAACTGTGAATGGACAAACTAATATCACAGCATTACAAAAGGATTTAATTCTGGAGTGCTGATTTTGATATACAGTAAAAATCTTTTCTTGTGACCTAACCAATAATTAACCAATAATTGAATTTGTGGGAAAACCCACAAATTCTTGGAAACCGCAGATATCCTCTGCAATTTTTGGCTTTTTACATGGCAATATATCATATTTCATGCCTTTTAGTGCTAAATTATTAAGAAAAATATAATTTGCTAATTTTGTAACAAATATTAGCATAAATTCATCTACATTTCCATATAAAATATGTGTCGGGGGTTTACTGTGTTTCTCCTCTCTCTCTCTCTCTCTCTCTCTCTCTCGCTCTCTCCCTCTCCCTCTCCCTCTCCCTCCTTACAGCCTTTAATTGCCCAGGTCCATGGAGGGGCTTTACCACTTTAACATGAACTGAGATACCAAGGCATTTCTCTCTTTCTTTCCTTCTCTCCTTTTCTCTCCCCCTCTCCTTGTGGCCTTTAGATCGCCCAGGTCCATGGAGGGGCTCTGCTGCTGTAACATGAACTAAGATGCCCAGTCATAAGACCAAATCTGATCTCCCCGCGTCCCCCTTTCCCCCCCGCACATGTGGAATCTCTGCATGTTGGGCTGCGAGTATATTTCCAGAGAGCCTTTTCCCCCCTCCACTCTCATTCCCTGTTTGGTTTTCAGCCTTGTCTGGGTAAATGGCTTTGACCCGTCAGAAAGGTGGATAAATCTGCTCTCATTGATCGGTCTTCAGGATTTATTTCCCATATTTGACAAAAACAAAGGAATGTAACCAACCAGGCTCTCAAGGCACACATTTTTAGTCATTTATGATAAATAAATAAATAAATAAAAATCACTCATAGGTGCTCATAGGTTTTAATGCCATTTAAGTATGACATTATTGGTGAATTCACTGTTCCAGCTTATGAAACCCCAGAAAAAAAAAATCCTTTGTCAAAATACCTTCATGTATCCTATTATTCATTTGCTATATAGCCAAACCCCTACCATGTGCACAATTTTTTATTAATTTTTTTATTTTCATAAGTCAGTGCACCAGAGATCGCTAGTTGTTTTTTTTTAACCTGTTTGTAAACTATCACTTATTCTCCCATTAAATCTAACTGGTTTGTGAATGAAGTTGTCCTTCGGGGCTCGCTTGGCCTGCCCCTTGTCAACATGACATTCGAGGCTACACGAAATGTTCCAAAAAGCATGTTTTGATCGAGTAATGGCACACAAAGCTCGTCCCTTTTGTTGGTTTGTGGTTTTGTTGAGCAGTTTTGACTGAATCTGCTCAGCATGTGGTTAGTTAAATGGACCCCTCTCTGCACTGCTGAGTGACAGCTGGGGGTATCTCCTGTCACCATGGCTACCATGGCTGGTTGCCTCTTTGTTCTGTGGAGTGGCCAGACTGAGGCTGCCATTCGTCTCTTCATTGTGGATGCACCATTACACCTCATTCATTATTAGGTGCTTATTCTCTTCTTAGGCTGGGGCTATCCTCAGAAAACACCAGAGGCAGGAGTGCATTTGAGATTAAGATCATACTGTTACAAGCAGCAAAACTGATTTGGGACCTCCCAACTTCTGTTAACCAAACTTTACAGGCTAAATGGACATAGTATTATGATACAAGTTAGCGGGAAGGCATAGCATATTCCAAGCAACTGTGTATATATTGGTCTGGCTCATTATGGGTTTGAATTGAGGTACCCTTGAGTAAAGGTACCGTCCCCACACACTGCTCCCCAGGCGCTCCTTGTTGGTGGCAGCCCCCTGCTTCACTTGGTGAATGGGTTAAATGCCGAGTAAAAATTTCACCTTGTTCGCATTGTGTGTTGTGGCGTGTTCATGCAAAATTATAAGGGGCCACTTAACTTGATTTACATTATAACATTTCATAATCAATCTGTTAAGAGCAATTCTGAAGTCTAAAATGCTGTGTTGATATTGGTCAAGGTTTTTTAAGAACCTTTTTATAGCAGTAGAATTGACAATTTGCTCTTTCTGCTCTTTCAGACTATGCGGCGACATCGTAACGAAGTAACAGTCGAACTAAGAAAGGTAAGTGGTGTTCGGCCTCCTCAACAACTGCTGTTTGTGTCTTTCGGCCTCCTCAACAACTGCTGTTTGTGCTGTTTGACTAGCATGGAGCATACAACTGGATTGTATGTCTCAAACATTAAAATGCTGGTGTAGAATGAGGTTTTTCTTTCAAATCTTTATAAACCAAACCGTGTTGATCCTAGAGCAGTATGATCAGTTCGCTGCGAATCGGCCTGTGTCTATATCTACTCCTAATGTGTTAATACTAGGGACTCAGTAATGGGGTGAGCGATAAGGCTCTGACTTTGTTGCCTTGATAAATGTTCAGATCACATCCTGGTTGTTGTCAGTACCAAAAGTACTCACTGCTGTCAAAAGGACTCAGATCCATTAAAAAGTTTTAACAGCGACTCTCAACCGGTGTAAATGTGTAAGGTTTTGTCATGTTGTCAGGAGACCAGTTTAATCCTGATGATGCAGGGAGTCCAGCAGAGCACAGCTGGCTGTGCTTAAAGGGATGAGGTCATACACAATACACAAAGCATTATAATTAGTTTTTGACAACATTGCTTCTGCTCCAGCAATGTGAAAATGTCCTCAGTTATCTTAATATACAAAACTGTGCAAAAGTCTCAGAAAATGATATTCAAAACCTGATTAGCTGAGTGGTATGTTTTTAAAAGCTAATATTAGAATGTATACAAATAATATTAATGTAGTAAATTGTGAGTTTGTGTTTTCTGTGTGTATGTCTTTATCCAATCATTCCCAGACTTTTCTATGTGGAACCCCAGTATTGTAGTTCTAATCAAATACCTCATACCAGGTTCATCTCAATCAGTACTTCATTAAGTGAAATCAGGAGCTGCTGTTGGAATTTCACAAATCCAAGCAACGGCTGGAGGAACCGATAAGAAATCTAGAACTGATCCTCTGTTCTCACCAGCTCACAAAATTCCCAAGTGCCTTGGTTACGTCTTGCTATTATTTAATGCTTTTTTTTATTAGCTTTTATTCTGTTAAATTTTGTACTGGCAGAAAAGTCCCTCACTTCTCAGATAAATGGCTTTAAACAGTTTGCACAGGAGCCTGAGACTTTTGCATGGTACTGTATTTTTGCTATATTCCCACCACTAGCCTGTATGACTTTACTCTGTACATATCTTTATTTAATCAACAACAAAAGTGTAATGTTTCACTTTGACGGGTTTTTAAAAATCCACAATTCATTACTTGTCACGTTGCATTTGTTACCTCTCGTTAGTGCTGTGGGTTTAATTGATTAGTTTAATTATACATGCCCAATGGCACCTGAAGCCCAAAGTCTTAGTCAAGATTTCTTATTAAGACTGTGAAGCTAATCAGAGTTTCTGATGCAGTACAGCTGTGTGTGTGTGTGTGTGTGTGTGTGTGTGTGTGTGTGTGTGTGTGTGTGTGTGTGTGTGTGTGTGTGTG
>JBBJLS010000082.1:21402487-21444840 GCA_037577275.1 Bryconaethiops microstoma
TCTCTCCCCTCCCCCATCTCTGTCTTCCTCTTGCTCTCTCTCTCTCTCTCTCTCTCTCTCGCTCTCTCTCTCTCGCTCGCTCTCTCTCTCTCGCTCTCTCTCTCTCTGTCTCTCTCTCTCTCTCTCTCTGTCTCTCTCTCTCTCTCTCTCTCTCTGTCTCTCTCTCTGTCTCTGTGTTTGTGCACACCAGACTTATTTAATGCTTCAGCCTTGTCAGGATTGTACAGTTGCTCTGTACAGTGGGCACACAGATGATTATGGGGACCTAAAACACAGACAGTTCAGAATAGACCTGGGCTGTATAACCATTTGCTTTTTAATGAAGCTGCCTCACAAGATTTCCTATGCATATTCTGGAAAAAGTCAATACTTCCACAACCAGATGCATTTTCCATTAAAAAGAGATTTAGGAGACACTCCCAAGGGTCAAGCTGTCAGACATTTCACTTTATTGCTGTAGATCTTGACATTGAATTGCAGTGTTGCAGGGAGTTCAAGAAGGTGTTATTTACCCCGTTGTGCAGTTAATAAAATGTTGCGTAAAATCACTGTGGTCATAATCTGATAGTATTTTTAAATGTAGTGCTATTTTCAGGTGTTTGATATTACCCTAGTTCAGACTTCCGCAGACAGCAGGAATCTGATTCTAGCTCATCAGCTGATTGTAGCTCACCAAAGGACAGACCTTTATTTAGCAGGGGAATTGAATTATTACCCCATCCTTCATGCTGACTTATGGAAAGGGAGAACTGTTGGCGCATGATGGAGGCTCCATATTACGGAGTCTCAAAGTGCATGTTCTTGTACTTATTGATCATGCCTGGAACACGCCTGACTGGAGAAACACTCTTATTGGTATTGATTCTGTAGGGAGTTTTGGCTTTTACTGATCTTTTTTCTTTATCCATGTGTCTCTTCTCAGTCCCTCATTGCAGTTTGAAGCTGCCTGGGCTTTGACTAACATCGCATCAGGAACCTCAGCGCAGACACAGGCCGTGGTCAAATCCAGTAGGTCCACTGATCGATCTCTCTCTCCCTCGTTCTCTCTCTCTCTCTCACGTTCTCGTTCTCTCTTGTTCTGGTTCTCTCATTCTCTCTCTTGTTCTCGCTCTCGTTCTCTCTCTCGTGCTCTCGCGCTCTCGTTCTCTCGCTCTCTTTCTTTCTCGCGTTCTCTCTCTTACACATTTCTGTGCGTATTAGATCCATCTGACTTTTTTCTGTCCCGTGTGTGTGTGTAGATGCAGTTCCCTTGTTTTTGCGACTGCTCCATTCCCCTCACCAGAACGTGTGTGAGCAGGCAGTATGGGCACTGGGCAACATCATTGGTAAGTTAACCCTCTCTTATTCTCATTCCCTATACTCATGCTGCTATTTAATCATTTGTAAGCTAATTTTGCTGTACTAATAAAATATAATTATACAGTTGAAGTAGTGGTTTGTTTTATTTACAGACACAGATGTGTGATTGCATGAAGTTGGAATCCTCACTTTTAACAGAATTTTGTAGTTTAAATGACCTATAAGTGAGAAATAATGAATACATGACAGCATGCATTTGTTACAGATAAGTGTTTTGTAGGGATGCACCAACCAACATTCCGGCCACTGGTAAATGTCCAAAATGATTTAAAATGAAACTAAAATCTCCATTTCTAGTTTTTCTTGAATTTTTCTTTCATCTTCGTTTTTCTTCCTCATTTGCATTTGAAGCATGATGAAGCCTTTGCACCATTTTAAGTTGGAATATTGGGAAATTTGAATTAAACGCTGGTGAATACTCAGCTTCTGCCTCCCTCATATGTTTTCCTGTGACAGTCAACACAGGTGTGTTCAAGTGGATTGAGCGGCAGCAAACATTGAAAATGTTGGTCACGTGGAAGTATTTCCCAAAAAATAGTACCAAAGTGAAAATTATAGTCTGAAAAATATAATAATGGAACATGTAGTGTAGTTTTGTACTGTAATCATTTTTTTAATGATATTTATATCATTTAAAAAAATTAATATATTTATTTTTCTGTGGGGTCTTTGAAAGGTTTTCAGTATCAATTTTCATCTCAGTAGGTCCTTAATGTCGAGTTTCAGCCAAGACTTTTCAGTTTGCTGCATCCACTAGTGTATTGACCTGGAAATGGTCTCTAGATATTAAAAACAACTTTTTAAATTCTCTAGATTCTCTAGATTAAATTCTCAGGGGTGTTGAACTCCAGTCCTGGAGGCCTGTGGTCCAGCACGTTTTGGTGATTTCCCTGCTCAGAAACACCTGGTTCACCTTGCCAGTTAATTGTCAGTTAATTGTCAAGTTGAGAACCATCAAACTGTGTTGGACTGGAGTTTGACACCCCTGATCTAGAGGCAACAAATTGACCCAATTGTGTGTGAAAGTCCTCAAAGAAAAATGCTGATTCTTGAAAAATTTGAAAGTCTTTTCATTTTTAGGGGGAAAAAAAAAAGTTTTAGAAAAAGCTTTGACGGATGAAGAGAAAAGAGAACTGCATATAGAATACACGTTTTTGTGCGTGTAATACGTGCAGGTGATGGACCGCAGTGTCGAGACTACGTCATCTCGCTGGGCGTGGTCAAACCCCTGTTGTCATTCATCAACCCTTCTATCCCAATCACCTTCTTGAGGAACGTCACCTGGGTCATCGTTAACCTGTGCCGGAACAAAGACCCTCCCCCACCCATGGAAACAGTACAGGAGGTGAGGAGATGTTTTTGTTTACTAGGGAAATGTCTAGCACATCACAAAGAGAAAGTATTGCATAAAACGGGCTACGTTAACAAGGTCTGTTAAATCTGTTGGTATCTTTTTTGATATTTTGCCATTGATCTGAATGAAAGCGCCACGTTAACGGTCAGACACACGGCACATGCCGATACACTTATGTGCTTCATTGTTCTTTAAAAGAACGCTCATTCGTGTCGATGTTGAGCAAGATGAAGGACATACAAAACGCCGCTGTGTGCTCACATCTAGAACTGTTCGATCCAACTCTCAAGATCAATAAGGACAGCCGTCGGCGTGGCTTGGCTTGGCGCACTGCCGGTGTGAAGAACAGCAGCCGCCAGCAGTTATCACTTATGGGCATCTATCTTTGTACATTGTACAGACTAATTTAATGATTTATCTGTGTGTTCCAGCCTGTGTGATGTACAGAACAATAGCTCTCTCAATTTACTTTTCCTTTAGAGAAGTTACTAACGATACTTTTCAACTGTTTTATATCAAGTTTCAGTACGCAGCTATGTTTCAGTGTATTTGCATAACACCTGGAGTTCAGCATCACAGTCATGGAACTTATTTTAAGTAATAATTTATTTTATTTTCCAAAGTACACATTGATTTTTAGCATCGTAGAACTTCTGATTTATGCAAGAAAAGATGAAAGAGGAAGGAAAATCTGATTTTTCAGGCAATAGTGATGTAATGATGTAAAAGAATGTGTAGTTTTCTTTGAAGCACTGAAACTAAAAGGCACACATACTGTGCACACCTAGGTCTGATGCTGTACATGGGAAAACTAGGCAGCCATGTAGAACTGTGCTTAAGAAATGAGGCAAAAATAAGATTTGGCCCCCAGTGTCATTGGGCTACAGTATTGTCAGTCTGACAGTGGCCAGCACCTTAGAATCACAGTACTGTGTTTTTCAAAGGAGAGGAAAGAAATGACCAGTTTAAGACTCCATGTGAAAGAAATTTGTAAGTTATTTTTTGATATTTATTTATCTATTTATCCAGTCATTCATTCGTTCATTCGTTTATGGTGTGAATAGGTCATGACTGTGGCAAATTCATTAACGCAGGACCTGTTGTGATGTCTTGCTGCGCTCTAAGCTCTCTAAGTTTTTACACTTTTCTCAGGCCTGACTGCAACCCCAGTGAAATCCCCGCGTTACCCTGCCTGCTGTTTTAAGATAATGTGGTCCTGTAGAAATCTTATTTCACCCCAGCTGTTGCTGACTGCTCCTCTAGTCTCTGTGCACACAAACTGTAATAAACAACTCTGACCTGCTTTTGGAATTGGTGGATTCTAACAAATAATTCAGACACTGATGTTTGGAGTTTTAATATGTACTTTGTCCTGGTCTATCACTGTGATCAAATGATTCAGCTTTGAGATGAAAGGACTCTTACTGAACCACCTGCTGCTGAGAAGTCATTAGACAAGGGTGTGTGTATATGTGTGTTTGTTTGCCTGTCTGTCTGGAATGCACAAAAAGTAACAGCACCTATAAAGGCTGGTCCGATGAATACATTAGATTGACTCAGTCGCCTGTACGCCCTGATTAAAATCTCTCTCTCTCTCTCTCATGCACAGATCCTTCCTGCACTATGTGTACTCATATACCACACAGACATAAATGTAAGTAGATTGATCCCTTCACACTGAATAGTTTAAAGCATTTTTAAATTTGCATCAGACTAGGAGAATGCTTTTGCACAGTAAAAAATGTGTTGATCTCCTTTTTAATTACATTTTTATTCTTTCTTACTACTTTTTCATGTTCTTTCTTTGCCTACCCTTTCTCTTAATCTTTCCCACCCCTGTTTAGATTCTTGTAGACACAGTGTGGGCATTATCGTACCTAACAGACGGAGGAAACGAGCAGATACAGATGGTCATAGACTCAGGTGTCGTCCCCTTCCTTGTCCCCCTACTCAGCCATCAAGAAGTCAAAGTTCAGGTAAAGAAAAGAGATAATAATAGTAATTGTAGTAACAATAACAACAATTACAGATGAAAATAAGTATGGCTGTGGGGAGGCAGCATTCTCGTTTGGGGCTGGACATTTCAGATTCAGATCAGTTATTTCTCCTGCTAAATCCAGTAGCCACAGGTCAGGACACGGCACGATTTCTAATTGCATAGTGAGGGTCTTTTTCCTTGTGATGTGGGCAACATAACCAAGAGTGAAATTATAATGGAAATCAGGGCATGACTAGAACTCATGATTCAGTAAAATTGGGTTTACAATGATGTTATAGGCTGATCATTAGCTTCTCACTGAAGGAGTGCTTCCTTTTAAAAAATACCTTTACATAAAAATGAAAACTTGTAATGTTGTTTATTTCGTAATCTGCTCTGCTACAATACTGTGATGTCTTGTTGCAGTACGTTTCAACACAGCAGAATTAAGGAGTGCCTGAAAATGGGCTTAAAGTGATGCTAAAGTTTTATTGGAGTTTATTAGTTTATTAATCTTGGTCATGGAGGCCTGTGGCCCTCTTAAACACAGTAAAAGGGTCTATTGAGTTTGAGTTGTCTTAGATGGTATACAAAGTGAAAGTGTTCAGTGTGATGCTAGTGTGTTAGGATGCTCTTGGATAACCCAGCACTGACTATTTGGATCACTAAAGAATACACTAAAAATAGAAAACAGTAAAATGCAGAGCAGGAAGGCTGTAAGACCAGGACTTGGAAGAACTCTGTTAGAGCATTCAGATTGTTCTCGACTTTTGGAAGAGGCCGTTTATTAATTAGATTACAAGTTAATGGTTTGTAAACCTACATTGCCCCCCTCCACTTTCCCCACAGACAGCAGCACTGAGGGCAGTGGGGAACATTGTGACGGGAACAGATGAGCAGACTCAGGTGGTTCTGAACTGTGATGTTCTCTCTCACTTTCCCAACCTGCTCACACACCCTAAAGAGAAGATCAACAAGGTGTGTAATTGCATACAAACACACACACACACACACAATCTCAGTCTTCCCTATTGTTACAGATCAGTATACAAGTAACAGGGCGCTCATTTGAACTTTAGAATCTGAATTGGTTCATCAGCTTTTCAAAAGTGACACCACTCCCATTACTGAACAGACATATTTTTGCAGCTCTGGAATCAGACCAATAAAGAACTCCCATTTGGAGTTGGAACAATTTGGTGACATTTTGCAAAGATGTTTAAATATTGATTTTGGCAAATACAGCCTTACATTACTGAATTACCATTTGTAAATACTACTAATTTTATTCACTTTACCAAGCCCTCCTCTGTGTTCTCTGAAAAGAATATAGTTTCCCTAGATGATCACATGGAATTTGTGTGTAGATCTGGGATTCTTTATTTTATAGACCCCACCTAAGTATGTTAGTGTGATAATGTTGCATCAGTTAAAACAAGCTGTTGGAGAGCAAGTACATCAAACTGCTAGGCAAACTGATACAATTCTTTTCCTTTCATGCCCTCATCTCGTTCCAGTCCAAAACAGAACTGAAGTTAATCATTAAGCAGTTTATACATCTTGGACACAATAACCTCTACTTGTAGTTCTATGAGAATACAAGCCTTTAGAGGCTCAGTGACCTCTCTGAAGGGATGGAAGTTGATCTGCATTAGGGGAAACCCCCCTCTGACCAGGCGGTTCTGTGTGTTTTTGTCTCCCTGCAGGAGGCAGTGTGGTTCCTGTCCAACATCACAGCAGGGAACCAGCAGCAGGTGCAGGCCGTGATAGATGCAGGCCTCATCCCTATGATCATACACCAGCTGGCCAAGGTAACACACACAAACATGTCCAAAACTTATTCCATTTATTTGGGAACATATACATACGCTTCTACCAGAGGTTTGTGGGACAGCCGTGGCCTAAAGGGCGTATGACCTATAGGTCACTGGTGTGATCCAGTGTGTAGGCGCAGAGAATGTGGGCGGGGAGAGTGAATGAATAGCCCTCAACTTCTACAGCTGAAGTGCCCTTAAGCAAAGCACTTAACCCCGCAACTGCTCCCCGGGTGCTGTTGCTGTGGTGGCGGCTGCTCCACAAAGCTGCGTGCGTGCGTGCGTGCGTGCGTGCGTGCGTGTGACTCATTTGGATGGGTCAAATGCATAGATTGTCACTGCAGTTAATGTTATCCTACCTCAGGTCCACAGTCTTTGGTATCAGCACGTGTGAAGCACAGCAGCTACTTAAGTGTAAAGTCCAGTTGTCATATGTGAACACACCACAGCAGAGCACACAGTGCGAACAGCATTTAACCCATTCACCAAGTGAAGCAGTGGGCAGCCAGGACCGCAGTGCCCGGGGAGAAGTGTGTGTGTGGACGGTACCTTACTCAAGGGAATCTCAGTGGTGCCACTGGCTGTTATCTGATTCCCACGACCTTTGGATTGCAGGAGCAGATCCCTAACCACCAGAACATGAAATTTCGTCCCACTGTGTGTATATATGTGGGATGACAAATTAAATTTCATTCTTTTTTCATCTCATCTAGCTTTTCAAAATGTTCATTTTCTCTGTCAGTTTGCAGTAACATATTAATGACCAGCTGGTTTTATTTTGAGGAAATGATGTATGCCTTCAAAATAATGCCAGACCCTGCACAATTTATCTTCCTTTGGTGCCAGCACTCGTCAGCAGTCACACCTTTCAGCTGATTAAACCATCTTTGGGCCAAAAGAGAACTGTCAATTCAGTATTTAAGCCAAACCTAATCTTAATGCCAAGAAACATACCTAAAAGTTTGGCAAATAGCTGTTTTATGTCAAAACATTTGCAGCTTTTTTTTTTTTTTCCTTTCTTAATTTGAATTAGCAGCAATTTTTAAAGTTCCCAAACCTTCGACAGACCATGTATGTGGTGTGCAGTGTTACAGAAACTCAGTGGAAAGCGAGTGAATGATTTTGTGTTTGACAAGTGTTGTTTATATGCATACACCTCTTGCCTCAACTTGGCTCACCACTATAAATATATATATATATATATTTTTTTTTTTTTTTTTGTCTGTCTTTGAAAAGGGTGATTTTGGGACACAGAAAGAAGCTGCATGGGCCATCAGCAACTTAACAATAAGTGGAAGGAAAGATCAGGTTTGTACTTTAATTACTCGTCATATGTATAATGAATATATTGCGTGTAAATAAAGTCCTTTTCTCGCATAAAACCCAGGACATTGTGAGGACGCATTTACTGGTAATGTTCTGTCTTTGCGTCATTTACACTTGCAGCAACGGTAATTCATAAGGATACTAATGGTCTTATCTGCCATGAAATTCCTGGTAACAGCTCCGTCATTTTCAAATCATGACCAAAAAATTTCTCTCATTGCTTTATTGCCTTTGTTCACACAAGCAGGGGTGAGGTTTGCAGCCTTCTCCTAAAAAGCATGTACAGCATGCACTGCTATTAAAACAAAACTGAAAAACTAGTCAACTTTTTGTCACAGGAACTATTCCAAGGGTTGCTGTATTTCTCTCCCCTTTTCTGTGTCTGTACTCTAATCAACTTATGCATACATACATAATCTTTTTTTTTTTTTTTTTTTTTTTAAAGGGGTAGTTATGAATAATTTGGTTGTCCAAGTGCCCCTCTCCCTACCCCCAAAATTGAATTTTTACCTGTGTCTGCTTTTTAAATCTGATTTCCTAATTTGGTGGCAAAACTGCAGACCTTGCAAGTGCAGTGAGTGAAAAGCAGCTCTGATTGATTTCATTAGTGAGTAAAACAGCATACGCCATAAGCAATGGTAATAAAAAGAAATTCAATTGTTTTACTTAACCCCTGGCACCATCCACGTAAGAACGCATCATTAATGTGTACCTTGTGCTCCGTCCTCTGTCTTCTGACTGTGTCATGTTGGTCTGGTGAATGGCAGGTGGAGTACTTGGTGCAGCAGAACGTGATCCCGCCTTTCTGCAACCTGTTGTCGGTGAAGGACTCTCAGGTGGTGCAGGTGGTTCTAGACGGTCTGAAGAACATCCTCATCATGGCGGGCGAAGAGGCCAGCACCATCGCGGAGATTATCGAGGAATGCGGAGGTAAACGGAACACAGCAAAGAGCACAAAGTTTTTGTCCTGTGTGATGGAGACACTTTTGCTGGGTGTAAATGGCCAGTCACACAGTCTGGTATTTTGTGTTTTAACTTTGTGCTCTTGTGTTTGTCCATCAGGACTGGAAAAGATCGAAAACCTGCAGCAGCACGAAAATGAAGATATCTACAAATTAGCATTTGAGATCATTGATCAGTACTTTTCAGGAGACGATGTAAGTGTGACTTTTCTCTTTTAAAAAAATAAAATAAAAATATTTAACCTGAAAGATCTTGAATTCTGAAACTAAATGACTGTCTGATTAGCTTTTACTTTCCTTAGTATTTTACTTTAAATCTCTCTATCAAGCCTTTTGTAAATTTGTTTTAAACAGTGGGCTATATAAATGTTTATTACTAGTATTACTTATTTACTTATCAACAAAATATCCGTCCATGTCGCTGTTCATTATTTTCTATTTTCCTTCTTTCTTTTTTTCCACCCCTATTCATCTAGATTGATGAGGACCCGAGTCTGATCCCCGAACCCACACAAGGAGGCACCTACAACTTTGACCCGGCCTCCAACCTGCAAACTAAGGAGTTCAAGTTCTAACCGAGCCAAACCCAGAACTTGAAGACGGCGGGACCCCCTGCTGCTCAACCCCCCCGCCGCACCTCCCCACAATCCAACCATCACCGATCAACCGACAACCCACTAACTTGTTAAAAGCAACCAGTCAAGACGCTATAGAAACTTACAAACAAAGCCTAGCACTGAAGGATCGAGAGCGTCTCTCTCCAGCGTTACCCGAAGTCGGAGGGAAATCTACACATTTCGTATAGAAGAGGATAGACACAACGCACCTCTTTGGTCATACTGCAGTTGCCAAAAAAAAAAAAAAAAAAAAAAAAAAAAAAATTTTTGCTCTTTTTGCTCACTCGCACATACACAAACACACAGACTCGAGTCATACGTGTGCATGAACATTTCTAGAAAGTTCTAACGTTCTACCAGCCATCATATCAGCCGATGAGGAAGATGGGAGGAAAAAAAAGACGATCCCGGAATTTGAAGGCAGGGAGTTTTTCTTTTTAAGTTTCGTTTCTACAAATTTCTCTGATCAAGATGTCACAACCCCGTTGCAGAAGTCTATTCTAGAGCGCCCGACAGACACTCAAAACATCCAGCCTCTGCTGTGCTAAGCCATGTGAAACGTGCCCCTCACCCCACCCCCCCTTCTCTATGGACTTTTCTGTCCTTTTTTTTTACGGTGGGGGTTCATTCTTTTAGACATGTTTTGTGCGAAAAGGACTTAGAAGAAGCTAGCACCGATTCTTTCTGTTGTGTGGGTTTTTTTTTTTTTTTTTTTTTTTTTTTATAACATCATCATGAACCTAAGACTATTATGTACAAAATATGGGGGGAAAAAAACTAAAAAAAAAAAAAAAGAAGAAATCTGCAAATCACAAAAGCAAAACAAACGTACAGACAGGATGTCTAGTTTAGCACGGTCAAGTCACTTAATCCGCAAAGTCTCTACGGCACAAGTTACCGAGGCTGTGTCGGCGGAGGAACGCATGGCATCGTTGTCAAACATAGGAAGACGTCATTTGTGCAGAATTACAGTGTTTATGGACTTTGACACACGGAACAGGCACTGGATTATTCAGCATTGTGCTTGCAGGAGCACCTCATTCATGTTTTCGACTGCTCATAACCGCAGAAATAAGTTTCAGCACACAAGGAAAAACTATCCAAAAGCCTTCTTGACCAGGTCCATCTTTTTCTTTTTTTTCTCTCTCTTGTTTCTCCCCCCTCCCCCGCCTCCGAGGGGAGTACATTTTCTCTAAGTTAAAAAAAATAAGGCTTAAATCATTAGCAAAGAGAAACTTTGCAAAAATGATTGAACTGTGATTTTTTTTTTTTTTTTTTTTTTGTGATTGGTGGAGCTTCCACGTTTGCAGCTTTGATTGTCTTATATGCACACTTTCGAGTTGTCCCAATATATAAATATATAAATATAAATATACATATATTATTTTTTTGGCTAAACATACATGGAAAGCGACATTCGCTTAATTAAGACACAAGCAATGGAAAACGAATGTCCATGTTTTCTGTTTTTCTCAATTTATTTGCTACCAAACATAACTGTACAAACTTAAAAAAAAAAAAAAGTATCTCTCTCTTGTGTAAAGTATAAATTGAAAAGCTGCCACACATGTTAGTTGTTTGTTGGGACACTTGAGAACAATAATGACGTTGTGTTACTGATTCACAATTAATGGGGACTTTTTTGTCTTTGTTTTAACATTCACTTTGTGATGACAAACAATTGAAAGTGAAATGTTGGAAATGGGCTTTCTAACTGTTGTGACTGGACAATTGTTTTTTTTTTTTCCCCTGTGCATTTATTTGTAAAGGGATGTATGGGGGGAAAAGAAAAAAAAAAAAGGAAAATTACATTGGGACTAATGTAGTTGTGGTTTGGCTGCAGACTACTGAGGACGAGGATTCGAGGACGAGGATTCGAGGACAAATGGCAGCCCTGGCGTTTTTTTGGAATTAGCCATTTATTGTCGATGAACAAAAGAAAAAGCCTGCATAGGTGTGAAATTCATGATCTCTAGACACCTAGAAAAATAAACGAGCCACTTTAAAGAATTAAGAAAATTTTTTTGTCTTGTATCAGAAACTGATACAAGCTTGTTCCTGGTTGCAAGATTTTTACTTGCTGAAGAAAAAAAAAAAAATGAACGAGAAACAAAAGCGACTTCGCATTTTGGCCTCTGATTGTTTGTATCTTTTTATAAATTTTAGCATTGAAATACTCTTTAAGGTGGCTCATCTGTAATTTTTTTTCAGCTCCTGTGCATATTAAAGATAAAGAACGAGTTGAAATTCATTGTGCCTTTTGTTTTTCATTTCAGAGACTGAAAGCAGAGCAAATCTTTTTCTTAATAGTTAGCGCTTAACGTTTGAGGTGTTTTTAGGATGGAGTCTCTCGGGTGTCATGTCTCAGTGTCTCCGTTTCTCCGGAGTATTTGAGGGTTTGGTTTTTTTTTTCGTTTTTTTTTCTCCTTTCTCTTTTCAAGCCACTTTACGATAAGGCTTTCTGCTGTGCTCTGGACTATACAGTAATTGTTTTAATTTTACGCTGATTCTCCTGGCTGACTTGTAACTGGTCCACTCTCCATTTAATTTTGCTTTCTTTATCCTATGCACTACTACTACTACTACTACTACTACTACTACTACTACTATCCTACTCATCCCCTCTTCACCCTTCTTCTTCTCTTCTAGAAACTCCATAACGGGCCATACTTCACTCATCACTCCCTCAGGACGTGCTTTATGTATCAATTATCCTAACCAAAATAAACTTGCTGTTAGCCATCTGTTCTTTATTGCTCTCTTCTGATTCACACTTTGTTTCCTATGTCTTTAAACGCACTCTGAGTGCAGTGTGTTTTTTCCCTTTCTACCTTTCTGTGTGTGCTTGTTGACCTCATTGACTTTTGTATAAAGCTGGGTGTGTTAGTTTACTGTCACAGTGGGTCTAATTCAGTCATGTGTATCTTTGCTTTTCTTTTACTTTTGTTGGGTAGGCTTGTACAATTTGTAGCTTGAGCTATTTGATTCTTTAAGCACAACCAATGCCACCTGTTAATAATATGGAGCCTGCTTTTTTCTAGATGTGCACAAGTAGCACCTGATTGCTGTAGAAGGCCAGTCTCCCCACTCCCTGAAGCAGCATTTATAAAACAAGTATCCTGATTGGGGAAAAAAGGAGGTTTTTAAAATTGAACCTATCCAATGGGATCGTTTTTTACAGTTGTCCTATTTGTGTGGTGTCATAAGCCTTCTGCAGTGAGGTCTAGTCACTGTTTTGAAAAAATGTGTGAAGGCCACAGCACCACCTGGCAATCTTAGCATGCTTGCTGGCATGCACTACTTTGTTTTATGTGGGTGTGTTTTTGTTGTGCCCCACTTCTGAAAATCTGCCCTTAGTTATTTTTGCATATCCTTTCCTGCACTTCTCTGGCATATTAAGTGACCAAGTGCACCACACTCTGCGAACAGAAGTCTGATTTATGAGACTGTTGCTAGTATTAAATTTTAACTGGTCTACAACAGGGTAGCTTCAACATTTAATCAGCAAAGTCCTTTAGACAGTATGATTTGGTAAAATATTTAAGTTAGTTTCTGAGCAGTGATGTCTAAAATCACTTGTGTGGTGTGTTTTAAATTGGACAAGACGAAGCAAAAAGTAGAAATTTACAGTGAGCTGTTAGTAGGAAGACATAACACTTTTGTCATTCTAAAATATTTTAAATGCCTGCAGAGGAAAAACAAATAAGGTGGCGTGTAGCCCCTAATATCTATATTGCCGTATATTACTGTAATACATACATACATACACATTATAATTACAGCCTTGAGTGATACTCATCCTACTCTACTGTACATGTGATGCTAAAGCCAAGTGCTCCTCCAGGCCTCAAACCTGTTTGTTGTGTAAGTTTTGGCAGTGGACACGGAAAGGATTGATTCCTTCATTTCTGCTGCTGCTAACTTATACCCTGATTATGAAAATATAGTTTTTGTGACTTGTTTACATTTCACTATTATCGTCTACACAGCTTACAAAAGTTGAGTGAACGTGAGGCTACAATACTGCTTCCATGGCAACGTGGCATAAGAGCAGAGACTGTAGTGTTGCCCCTGCTGGATTTTGAACTACAGTGGAGAAAATACTTAAAATTGTCGCGGGGTTTTATGTACTCGTTCAAAAATGCAACGGAATATTTAAAACCTGCAAAATTCTATTCTGGTTATTCCTAAAATTGTTTCAGGGAAAATAATATAATGTAAGAAAAAAGCATATAATGTGCATCACAGACATTTAAGTCTTGCATGGGTCTGTGAGTCTTCTCACAGTTCAGATCCAGCCACTGGTGCTTCCCTCAGATGTTCTAGATGTAAACTATATGGACAAAAGTAGTTGGTGCATGACCATTCTACCAACAGGGACTTTAATGACGTTGCATGCAAATACATAGACTTTAATATGGAGCTGATCCCTACTTTGCAGCTTTAACAGCTTCCACTCTTCTTGGAAGGCTTTCCACAAGATTTTGGACTTTCTGTGAGAATTTGTGCCCAATAATTTTGTGCAGCATTTATGCGGTCAGACTCTGATGTTGTATGAGAAAGCCTGGCTTGCAATCTCCGTTCCTGTTCATCCCAAAGGTATTTAGGATGAACTGGAACAGTGTGGAAGTCGAGTTCTTCCACACCGAACTCATCCAACCATGTCTTTATGGAGCTTGGTTTGTACACTGGGCCGCAGTCATGCTGCGTGGTGGTGTCCAAAATGTCTTGGTGTGCTGAAGCATTAAGATTACTCTTCACTGGAAATAAGGGGCCTGTCCCAATACTTTTGTCCATATAGTGTATCTAGATAGTTTTCCCCCTACTCAGCTGATATAATGATGTATTATAGTGTCATGTGCGCTGTCCAAGGTACTGACTTTTCACTTTCCAAAACGGCTAAGTGAAAAACACCTGAAGTGTCATGATTGGTGTTATACATTTCAACAAGCAACATAACCTTAAATTCTTGTCTCAGTGTTTGTTTTTGACCCAAGACTAGAATATGCTGATCACGTTGTAATTTGCTGCAACCTGTGGGATTTTATTTTAGGTATTTTATATTTGTATCCTCAGTATTGTTAAAACTGAAATACTTGTACTCTTACTAAAAATGTATATTCTTAGTTAGACCAGGTGTGTCCAGTCTTATGTGTAATTGACCAATGTGTGGCTGCAGGTTTTCATATCTCCTGATCACGTTTTAATACTGAGACAGTTGCTTATAATAAGTAGAATCAGGTGTGGTCCTGCTTTATTGGAATTATATCCTGCAGCTACACCGGTCCTTTTGTGGATACGATTAATTGAAACACCCCTGATAAAACCTTAAAACAACTCTTGTTCAGACTACTCCTTTGTTAAATAAGTTAAAGTAAATGTATTCATTTATTCATTGCATTAAATAAAATTTACATCAATGTCAATTTAAAATGCCCACAATTATGCAAATGTGTCTTTGTGTGAGGGTAAGTACTGCCACACCACATGACAAAAAAATGAGCTTTTAATTCATTTGCTAAACCTTTTAGGTTCATATACTTGGTTACTTTGTCATCAGCAGCTGTGTGCATGTACATAGTGTGATGAGACAATGTTTCTTTATGGACTACGGTGTAGCAACATTCAAGAGTGCAAGTCACGACAATAGACAGTTGTAACAGCAGTGTATGTAACAGTATAGTATGGACGCTATGTAAACCTTTCAGGGTGCTTAATGTTGCACCATAAGTATGTTTACTTATGGTGGAAGCAGTTAGCAGCATTGAACAAAGTGCAAGGAATGACAAACAATACAATAAATAGACAATATAATAATCTAACAATGGGATGTGAATCTGAGACAATACAGTAAGTAGGCCACACATAAGTGGGAAGTGTATGTAAACCTTCCAGAATATATATATATATATATATAATAAACCTTCTGATTGCAGGGGCAACACCCTAGCCTCTAGGCCACCAGCTGCATCAGCTGAGTATAATGTTTAGCTCTATGCTGTCACAACTCAGACTTTTACTTCAGTATAGTCAGTGTAGTTTTTCTACTTTTACAGGCCCTGATTAGGACCAGAGAGTGACTATACTATGATTCCACACCAAAACAACAACTTTTTGGCGCCAAAATCTGGACTCCGCCCATCTCGGCTGGGGGGCGGGGCTACGGTGGAGAGACTGCAGCGCGAGCCAATAGGAGTCGAGTTCACAAGCTCGTCACCAGGTAGATTCTGCTTTGACCGTTAAGAACCGAAGTTCCAAAGTTCTTCAGTCGTGTAACAAAAAAATATATAATTATATAGAGAGAAAAAAAATGTCTAAAACTGTAAGTGTAGACGAGCCTGCTCTTTTTACACAAGTGACTGTAATATCTCTGCTCGCCTGTACCGCGCAGTTCGTCGTGGGCTATGTTTTTGCACAGATTTGGGGCAGAAAATGTTCTTCCACAGACAGATGGGTCCTAGTTTGGTTGTTTTACGATGCCATCGTCCACATTACTCTGGTGAGTAATACACTATGAACTAAAGTATTGGGCCAGCTGTTACAGCTACAAAAAGAGGGCAGCTCCATATTAAAGTCTATGTGTTTGACTGCAATGCCATTAAAGTCTCTGTTGGTGTAATGGTCAGGCGTCCCAATACGTGCCATTTTCACATTATTCTAGTGAGTAATAATTTTAACTGCATTTTGTCACAACTGCACCATCACACTGTTTCTCATCTGTGGTCGTTTTCTCTGGACAGGAAGGCCCATTCGTATACATGTCCCTGATTGGAACGGTTGCAACTTCAGATAGCATATTCGCTGAACTCTGTAAGTATGGCTGTATTGCACTGTTTTTAATATAAATCTACACTATATTGACGTATTGGGACGCATGACCATCACACGAACATGGACTTAAATGACATTTCATTAGAGTACATAGTTTAATGTGAAGTTGGTCCCACCTTTGCAGCTATAGCTTCCACTTTTCTTGGAAGGATTTCCACAAGATTTTGGAGTGTTTGCGTGGGAATTTTGTGCCCATTCTTTCTGTAGTGCACTGATGTTGGACGAGAAGGCCTGGTTCACAGTCTCTGTTCCAGTTCATCCCAAAGGTATTGAATGTGCTTGAGGTCAGGGCTTTTTGTGGGCCAGTCAAGTTCTTCCACACCGAACTTATCCAGCCATGTCTTTATGGAGCTTGCTTCGTGCACTGGAGCACAGTCATGCTGGAACATAAAAGGTTCTTCCCTAAACTGTCCACAACGTTGGAAGCACGGTGTTGTCCAAAATGTCTTGGTATGCTGATGCATTAAGATTAGCCTTCACTGGAAGTAATAGCCACCTGAATTCAATAATTAAGAGGTGTGTCCCAATGCTTTTGTCCATATAGTGTAATTATATTGGTTAATAAGCTTGAACTGGCCCATTTAGATTTAACGTAGCACTTACTTCACATAAAGGCTATGATGGAATCTTACGGCGACATCTAGCGGTGAGTGTTGGTACTTTGCAACCCGCAGTGGTTTGAGCATTTCATTTTGCATTACTTCATTCTGTAACATTTGCATATCTTGTTGGAAATTATCCACAGGGAAAGAATATGGTAAGGCAGACCAGCGTTGGATACACTCAGACCCAACTATTGTGTCTCTGGAACTGCTTACGGTTGTCTTGGACGGGTTTCTAGCACTTCTATTGGTTTACGCTATTGTTAGAGAGAAACACTACAGGTAAGATAGTAACAGACAGTAATTAAACAGTAACAAATCTAGTTAGACCTAACCTGTGCAGTTTTCATGTATTTTGACCTCTCTAAGAGAAATTAGTAGTAGTTGAGTGGCTCAGAAGTAAGTGCTTTTCACACTGCAACTGAGATCATATCTACAAAATCATTAGTCTTGGTCTTTGAGCCTGCCTGTGCTAATTTGATACCTGTGTGAACTTTATCCCCTGCCCTTTCTCTGTTGCAGGCACTTTGTCCAAATCGCCCTATGTGTATGTGAACTGTATGGAGGCTGGATGACCTTTTGCCCGGACTGGCTGATAGGAAGTCCTAACCTGAACACTAGTAATTGGCTCTACCTGTGGGTTTACCTTGTCTTTTTTAATGGTATATGGGTGGTGGTGCCTGGAATGCTGCTCTACCAGTCGTGGAAGGAGCTACAGAGGTACCATAACAGTGTGAAGAAGCAGAAATAGCTCCGGTGGATGTTTATGGATGTATTTTTGCTCAGTTATTTAAATATTCCGGTGATGTCTTTAAAAAAAAAAAGTGATTTCTACAAAACATTACTGTGAACGCACATTTACTGCCGTTCGTTGTTATAGCATAAAAAGTATTAGTCAGTGAATGAATGTGGGTGTAGCTGAAACACATCCATTAATGTAAATGTATTTGAAACACACCACACAAAAGGTTTAGTACAATACAGCAAAACTCAGTTATACAGTTTTATAATCTCACTTGTCATGCGAATTTCTTTGCTCAACAGTATTATCCTATAATGACAATTCAGTTCATGAGTATATTAGCATGATCAAATACAACAATTAAAACACCTGGCTCTTTGTGCAGTGTTTATTAACATCAGGAAATTTCAGTCTGTTATTGGGTAGATTAAATAAATCTCATCCTGAAGACTCTTTGGTGCCACATCTCAAAAAATTGCAGTAAATCATTATAAAAATGTGTCTTTGAAGATAAACGCATGTCTTTTTCCTACATTTATCTTCCTTCTGTCAATTTACAAAACAAAGGCATAATTTGGCCCTCGTCTCTACTTCTATGTATGTACCACATAGAACCACAGTATTTATCGAGGTCATTATAATAAAATAAAAAGTAAAAAGGGTCTGTGGTGTTCCAAGCACTTCCATTTTCTAAAACAATCTTATAGTATGAAAAAAATTACATTTGTGTATATCCATCTTAGTGCAATTTTCTATAGTGGATACTAGTGATTTCCTTTTCAGTCTGATAGAGTAATACAAAGGCTAGTATCCCAACACCACTCCTGATATTTCTAACTTCTTACCTTTAACCTCTCAAAACATTTGGTTTCAAAAATAACATCAATACAGGCAGTATCAATACTTAGTGCTTTAAAACAAAGGCCCATGATTGGCCCACATAAATTCGTAGTTTCATAGTAGTTACTAAATAAAATGTCTTAAGATAAACAGATAAATAATAAAATAATAAGTCTTGGGTTCACAAGTTAGATACTAACAGAATATTCATACTCAATGCTTTTGTTAAAAGAACTTTTTCAATCTTGTCTCTCTCAATCCTTCTGAATGAGTCGGATCACAGATTGTAAAGCTTGCTGGAGTCCCAGTCCTTTCAAAGCACTACAGGCCTGGATCTCCCAAATCCTGTCTTTGTAACTCTCCATATCCAGCTGCTTGGACACCTCATTGACCGTCATCACGTTGGGCAGGTCTGATTTGTTGGCCAGGACCATCAGGGGGATGTCTTCCATGTTTTGGTCACTAAGGACCTTCTTCAGAGCCTTTTTGGCCTCCTCCATCCTGGAGTGGTCACTGGCATCCACTACAAACACCAGAGCCTTGCAGCCCTCTAGGTGGTACATCCAGTTGGCCCGCATGGCCCCCTGCCCCCCTACATCCCAAACAGTCAGTGATGTCTTCTTGTCCAGATCCAGTGTCACCACGTTAAAGCCTATAGTGGGCGAGGTTTCCATGACGACCCCTCTGTAGAGCCTGTAGAGCAGTGTGGACTTCCCGGCTGAGTCCAGACCCAGCAAAGCCACCTGTCGAGGCTTGTGGAACTTCTTTGAAAACAAAGCCCCCATTTTAAGATCCTTTAACCTTGTCGTCACACACAAAGCAGAAGAAAACATGCAAAGCTGTAGTTTGCTGCTAACCACCAGTTGGCCTGTACCTGTCCTCCCATCGAGCAAAACAAGTTCATCCACATTTTGAGGCGAAGGTGCGTCTTCCATTAAACTGAGGACATTTTAAAAATAGTTCCCAGTGAATATTTGAGTTGAAAAATCTCAGGAGGCCCCTGTTTATGTTTTATGTGAAAGAATAATAGGTAAATGTGTAAACAGTATAGTAGAAAATGTGCTGCTGGATAGTTTCACTAAATGGACTTTAAAGTACTACTAATAAAAAAGTATTGGGACATGCCTCTTAATTATTGAACTCAGGTGGCCCATTACTTCCTCTGGAGAGCTGCTTTAGTGCTTAAGTACACCAAGACAATTTGAACAATCACATGCTTCCTTTGTGGACCCGGGTTGGGAAGGCCCTTTTCTATTCCAGCATGACTGTGCTCCACTGCACAAAGCAACCTCCATAAAGACATGGTTGGATGAGTTCAGTGTGGAAGAACTTTCCTGCCCTGCACAGAGCCCTGACCTCGACCCCATCATACACCTTTGGGATGAACTGGAACAGAGATTGTGAGCCAGGCCTTCTAGTCCAACATCAGTGTCTGACCTCATAAATGCTCTACAGAATGAATGGGCACAAATTTCCCCACAGACAAAAATCTCCAAAATCTTGCAGAAAGATTTCTAGTAAAAGTGGAAGCTGTTGTAGCTATAAAGGGGGACCAACTCCATATTGAAGTCTATGCATTTGAATCAAATCTATGTAATTAAAGTCCCAGTTGGTGGAATGGTCAGACGTCCCAATACTTTTGTCCATATAGTGTGCTTGCCAAAAAAGGTACTGATCCAAGTGAGTGGGGCCATAATTGACTCCTTACATAGAAATTTGATTTGGTATTTTTCCTCTTCAATGCACCATTTTCACTCAAAAACACGTCTTTCTGCATGACTGCAATTAGAGAAATGATGACGTTCCCCTTTTAATTTCAATCCATATTTTTTGCAAGCTGTAAATGTACCTTTTCCCTTTAACAAATTGGATATGATGTAGTTCTGAAGATTATGTGATACTTCAGTGATTCTTCAGCTTTATTTTTCATGCTTAAGTGTTTTTGTGCTTTGTTTATAAGGGCTTTTCTTTTGTGCAGGAATCGTGTTACAGGGGTGACGTAGCTGTGTAGTTGCAGCTTAAAACTGTGGCGGTGGGAGTCTTATTAGAGAGCGAAAGAGACTTTAATGAGGACCAGACCTCTCCTCTGCCTGGTAATGCTGTTCCAAACTCCTCTTGTACTTTCTTAGGTAGGTCAGAGTGTCTGTTTTGTTTTGTTTTTTAAAAAACACTATCTTCATTTTTTCTTCTCTCAGTTCTCCTGGTTACCCTGATGGAGCGATGCTTTAGGTCAGTATCCAAGACAGCTAGTCTGGCTAACTTGGAAGCAACAGCTGCAAACCAGGCAAAAATAGACATTTTTCTGATTTTGCTTACATTTTCAGTTCGCAAAATAGTTTATAGTACTTGGTAAAAGGCTTAATTGTCCTGACATCGTGGGCCTATCTCGATAAACAGCTTTGCAGTGCTGCTTTAGCTTGCTAGGCGGCTAGCTTGTTGGCTTGTTTATCCAGATTAATTGCAGTCAGGCTAACTTGGACAGCTGGCTACGTAGTAAACAACAAAAACACTGTATATTTTAGTCCAGAGCTGAGTTTTCTCTCGCTTTCGAGAACTAGCTGGTGCACTATTGAGTGTTTTGAGAGGCTTCTAGCAGAGCAGCAAATGCACCTACATTTACGGTAGTAGTGGTCATTCTCATTGCACATGTTTTTTTGTGCAGTGTTTTTTTTGTGCTGCAGCGCCAGCTTAAACACAAGTTTGGCCTCATTACAGATTTGCATAGTCTTGAAGTTATCTGAGTTGATGTTTCGAAGTGTAACACTTTAATTATGCATCAGTGTGTAAAGAGGAGGTAAGTTGATAGTAGTCATTGTATCCAGCCTCAGTGCCAGATGTTATCATCAGATGTCATGAATTTCAAACTGTATTGTGTTGTATATCGAGTTAGGGGGGGATCTATCTTTAGTAATGTTATAGGGAAGATTATTATATGAAAATTTTACTTCATTCGTGTTGTAGCTTGTGCTAAGTTTTTTTTTTAAATTCTTTATCTTTGTGTGTGTGTGTGTGTGCGTGCGCGTGTGCGCGCAGTATCAGCGTCAGCAGTGCCAGTAGTTGCAGTGTGTCCTCCGGTAGCTGTGCTGGCTCAACCCCTGCCCTTGCCCCTGCCCTTGCCCCTGCCCTTGCCCCTGCCCTTGCCCCTGCCCCTGCCCCTGCCCCTGCCCCTGCCCCGAAGTCTCTCTCTCCCATCTCCCAGAGCATCAGTAGTGTAGCCATGGTGGACGTCAGCAAATGGCCTCTCTTCACCCTCATGAGTGCGCAGGACATTGCCACTATACGGAAGGCATGCGTCTTTGGAACATCCGCTAATGAAGCCATCTACATCACCCATGATGATGAGGTGAGTGGCGTGATTTGCGTGATGTACCCTTTCCCAAAAAAACCCCAGCATGTTGCATACTTACCAGCACCCACCTTGACAACAATGTCGTAAACTGTTAGAGACCAAATTGGTCTTTTTGAGATTACATAACTCTGTGTGGTTCAGGGAAAGTGTGTTGATTAAGCCGTGCCCTTGGCACAATGATAACTGGTGATTAGAACCTTCCGTTTCTTGTTATCTGTATTAGCTTTGGAGCACCAGTGTAAAACTAAACAGCAGCCTTTAGACACCGAATGTCTTGTGTACATTTAAACTGATGATATTCAAATTAGAATTTAGAGAATTTAGAGAACTTGCCTATTGATCTGCAGTAATTTGGCTTATATTGTACCAAAAAAAAGTGTATAATAAAAACAACATTTCAAGTGTCTTGTCTTATGCACTAGGCATTCATTGCAGTTTTAATAGACCCAGAGGAGTATCTGGCCTAATTGTGTGTGTTCTGCAGGTATTTGTATTTGGGCTGAACTGCAGTAACTGTTTGGGCACAGGAGACAGTCAGAGCACCATCGTCCCCAAAAAGCTCGACTGTCTAAGTGGAAAAAAGGTGGTCAGTCTCAGCTACGGCAGTGGACCGCACGTGCTACTCACTACGGAGGGTATGGCTTCTTTTGCAAATATCATCACAGTGCTGTATTTCTCAATGTTTTCTAAACATTCATACTTTAAAATGGTACTGTCAGAAAAGTAATACATTAATTTACTGGTTATTCTCATGTTTGCATAAAACAGTTTGTTAAAAAGACAAACAATGAAAATGGATACTGTATTTCTCATGGTAAGAGAAAGCAGTTAGAGAATCATTTCATATAGGTAATGTTCTAATTATGCAAACTGATGAGTAATAACAGCCAAAGAGATACATTTTAATGTAGTGTTATTGCCTTCCTGACTCCACCACCCACAATGCCATAATTTACAGTTTTCAGTTATCCTGTTGACCTATTATGACGATGATGCATCTTTTGCAGAGGGAGAGCTTTATGCATGGGGGCATAATGGGTACAGTCAGCTTGGCAACGGAACAACCAATCAGGGAGTGTCTCCTGTGCTTGTGTCCACTAACCTGCAGAACAAGAGGGTGATTGAGGTGGCCTGTGGGTCGCACCACTCAATGGCCCTCACCCATGAAGGGGAGGTGAGAGAAGATGGCAGACTAAGCCTGAAATGCACTCAGGCCACTTTCTTAGGTTTATTTTTAACATGACATTTACTTGAGCATTGTATGCTGCAAATATCTGCTGCATTTCATTCGTTGTTGTGAATGATAAATTGAACTTTTAGTACGAACCAATGGGCAGATGCTTGATATCAGAGTATTCCTCTAAGTCAAGAGTGCCCACCAGCAAAGTGTTTCAGATAAATCCTCAAATAGATCAGTTCGACCAGATACGTTTTAATTATCACACTTGTTTAATTTAAGTGTTTTTACCACTTATCAGTGTTATGGGATAAATAAAACGTAATAAAAATGAACTTTCCATTACTACTTCTGTGAACACAGCGGTCAGTGTGAATATTACATAATGCCCTATATTGTATTACAAGAGAATTCCTGTTGCTCCTAGTTCACATGTGACATGTTTCAATGTCTAATCCAGTAATCCTACCCCCAAAAAATCCCCATTTCCTTACCTCTCACCTCCCTTTTCTTTCTCAGAACATCCGATAGTGGGTTAGGAATATGGGTTAGTTGCATATTAAAGGCATTAGATTGGATTTAGTTTTGAAACACCCCAGCTTTCTATCCGTTAGAGGAGTTAGCTATTTAGCAATAGTGAACTAGCTGTGGGAGACATCATGCGATACAGGGGACTTATCTTAAAAGACTTTTGTTCTCTTTTAGGCCTCAGTAAAAAAAAAAAACTACCAGCATATGTTTATTTTTGTTATGTTTTTGCCATATATATGCATGGTATCATTTATTTGTATTTAATTCTGGTATGTGAACACTCATTGTCTCATTTCAAGAAAAGGGACAGTGAACCATTGCTTTAGTTCACGTGATACCAACAGAAAAGAGCGTGTTCAGATAATAGAGGGGTTCTGTAGTACATCTAACCAAATATATCACTCAGCATAAAGCAAAGTAGGTCATTTGAAAACAGTTGTCACATGTACCCTTGCATTGCAGAAAAACGGCAAATAGCGAGTTATGCTTAATGTCAGTTCTTTTATTTTAAATAGTCTGTTATTTACAGTTTTTGGATAAAGGTTTAACTGAAGTTCTAAAGCTGTAGTTTCCTGTTGGGTAGTACGGTATTTGAGATTGAATATGGTACGTTAGGTAGAACAGAAATAGTTTATTTAAAAACTATATATATATATATATATATATATATATATAAATAAAAAATATATAATTTTGTTTTTTTTCTTGGGTTTTCAGTTAAAAAGTAAGCTTTAAAAATATTTAATTTTTCTTTATTCAAGTCTTTGTTTTTATGTGATGCTTTTTCTTCATTTTTCTACTTTTGTTCACTCAGGTTTTTGCCTGGGGCTACAACAACTGTGGTCAAGTGGGTTCTGGTTCCACTGCCAATCAGCCAACACCACGTAAAGTGTCCAACTGTCTCCAAAACAAAGTGCTGGTCAGCGTAGCCTGTGGCCAGACCTCTTCTATGGCTGTGTCAGATAACGGGGAGGTAAAAACAAAATTTTACTGGCTTTCCTTAGGCTTAGAAATAATCGACCAATGAACATCCGTTTTGTTGTTGACACAGGATTAGCAAATTCCTTTTAGACAATGTGACCTTTTGGGCTGGACCTTTAGGTCCAAAGTACATTACTAGAATATATATTAAGCAGTATTTTAAAGTTTGAATTCTAGACAAGACTAGACAATAACATGACATTTTTGCACATGTTCAGCTGTACATATATTAATCGACCAACCTACTTAATCTTCTTAAAATAGAGGTTTTTAGGTGATTATTGGCCTTTATGCACTGTTCTAGGAAAATGAAACATTTATATTTTGTGGAGGTTTTTAAAACTTAAGTTTTTTGTTTTTGTGTTATTTTTTTTTAACAGAAGGATTTTATAAACCACGTTCCATTTAAAGATTTTATTAGGGAACCTAAAGTGGTTCTAGTATGGTGTCTCTCCTAAGAATGATTTATGTCTCCTTTATTTTCCAGAGAATACTTTTGTAAAGATGTTCATGAATATGTGTAATGCTGTATGAATTGCTAGAGCATGTTGGGTTTTTTTTTCTTTTCTTTGCAGGTATATGGTTGGGGCTATAATGGTAATGGACAGCTCGGATTGGGTAACAATGGAAATCAATTGACTCCATGCCGGTTAGCAGCGTTGCAGGGACTCTGTGTTCTACAGGTATGATCACACAATGGTTACCATGAGAGATGCGAAGGATTTTGATATGGGAAGCTATGCTGAGCCTAAAGTTTAGCCTAAAGTACCTTTCATACTGATCGATAATTGTCAATGGACATTAATTTTTCAATGTTTAAAACTAATAGTATTCCACAGAAGTGAACAGAACATGCAACAGAAGATGTTATAGCTCAGATTGCTAAAATTAATGTTGACTGTGAAAGACAGTTGTCCGAATACACAGTGCATCGCAGCAAGCTGGGTGTGGGACTTCATAACTGCGGACCAGTCAGAATGCCCATGCTGACGCATATTCAGTGCTGAATCCGCCTCCATTTGGCACATGAACTGGAAGAAGTTGGCCTGGTCTGATAAATCAAGTTTTTACATCTTGTGGATGGCCGGTGCATACGTGTCTCTTATCTAGGGAAGAAGTGGCACCAGGATGAAGAAGACAAGATGGTCGAGGCACGCTGCTGCAATGTTCTACCTAAACAGACCAAGTACACCCCTTCATGGCAAATGTATTTCCTAATGGCAGTGGATTCTTTCGGCATGTTAATTCCAGGATAAATTTCAGCATAACAAAGAGTTCAACGTGTGACTTGGCCTTGTAATGAACACACAGGACCTAAAGGATTTGGTGCTAACATCATGGTGCCAGATACCACAGAACACCTTCAGAGGTCTTGTGGAGTCTGTTGTTTGACAAGTCAGAGAAGTTTTGGCGGCATTTGCTTAAGAATACAAATATAGATTTCCTGTTGAGCCTTCCAGAGTCGCACACAAGGCTGCCCACTGCTGTAAATGAAGTGTGTATGAGATCCTGGCTGTGCATTTTTGCTAAACAGTTAAAAAAATAACCAAGAAAAGTGTTATAGAAATGTAAACATTTTATGTACATATACATAAACCTGAGTATTAGTTCTGTAAATACTCCTAAATATTAATGCATTAGTAGAAGCTTTTTAAAGTTTAGACAAAGATATTGTGTTTTTTTTTTAAAAATTTTAAATTATTTTATTTATTTATTTATTTAGATTTTTTTTTTTCTTTCCTTTCCTCCTTTTTTATTCTCCCATTTCCCCTGGGACCCAGTAGTTTCACGTACATCTGTTCTGTCTGTTTCAGATTGCGTCTGGTTACGCCCACTCATTGGCACTAACAGATGAGGGTCTTCTCTATGCGTGGGGAGCCAATACTTATGGTCAGCTCGGTACAGGCAACAAGAGCAACCAACTAAGCCCAGTTCAGGTCATGGCTGAGAAAGAGAGGTGAGAAAATGAACAACAAATGTTTGTGGGGGTTCTATTTATTTATTTATTTATTTATTCAGTCAGTCAGTCAGTCCTTTTGTGTGTGGTGATTGTTTTTTTTTGTTTTGTGTTTTTGGATTTTTTTTCCCGTTTTTGTTCCTCTTTTCCCATATTATTATGAGTGTTTCCTGCAGAAGTTTGTAGCTCATGTTTTTTGCACTATGGTTTTATTAGTAAACATATGCTTATTGTGACAAAATATCGAATAAGAGAAATGATGCAGTGTGTGAACTGGAATAATTAAAAGAAAACTAATCTCTTGTTCACTCTTAAACAAAACAGCAATAATTACCTTTGAGTGTTTTGGCATCCAACTGGTCACATTGTAAGAGGGGAGTGTTTATTACAGCCTTGTTTTTTTTTTGCTTTTTAAATGTACTTTTCCTCATTAAATAAGATGTTATTCAGATGATCACTAATCAGTCCCTCATAAAGCAGAATGAGGTGCTTGTGTAGGAATTTAAGACACTGGCAAGGAATGGTTGTCATACTCACAGAGATGCAGATTTAAAAATTAATTGCAGTGGTGTTTTTATTTTTTTCTGGAGCTGTATGTATAATGTATATATGTATGTGTGTTTGTGTGTGCATATTGGACACTTTCATATTCTTTCGTAATGTGGAGCTTAATTTACTTTGTACACTGAAAGCACCCAGCTTTATTTGTTTATTTTTGTTGCACTTCATGTTTTCTATTGATCTCTCAGTTTCTGCGTGAGGTCTCCGGTCGAGTTGAGCACTGGGTGTGGTAATGTGGTCACGTTGAGTTAATAATTAACAATGTTGAGTGCGTGGTCCGTCGGAGCACCAGCAGCGCTCTGCATTGTTGCATCCTAGGGCCGTTTCCTCTCAGCCTGTTGGGAAGTTCCCCCGTCCTTCCTGTTTTGAAAATCCTGTCATGGTTCTTTGTTTTTCATTCCGATTTAAAGTAAGTTCTTTTTTGATAGAACAGACATTTTCTCAAATTGTTAAATAAATGTGGACAGTGCAAATAACAAAAGAAAGTGAGCAGCTACCAGTTTACAAATAAATCAGTTTACAAATAAATCAAAATAAACAGCAGCTGTTTATTGTCTTTTACTCTTGGTCCTCTTGGCGAAGTGAACCGGCCCTTTGAATGTGTTACAAGTTGAAACAAACATTATGTTGAAGTATTTATTTGACAGTCCTGAACCAGGTTTATTCTTCATTCTCTGTGTTTTTCCTTTTTCCTTTTGTCCTTTCCTCCTTTTTTTCTCCTACCTCTTAACTCCTCCACCTGGGCCCCTTCCCTTTCCTTCCCTCCTCTCCTGTTCCTCCCCCCTCCTCTTTCCTCCCATTTGTCCAGGATTGTGGAGATAGCCGCCTGCCACTCCACTCACACCTCTGCAGCAAAGACCCAGAGCGGCCAGGTGTACATGTGGGGTCAGTGTAGAGGCCAGTCCATCGTCCTGCCCCACCTCACGCACTTCTCCTGTACTGATGACGTCTTTGCTTGCTTTGCCACTCCCTCAGTAATGTGGAGGCTGCTGTCAATGGGTGAGTCTGGACTGTCTTTTAGTAAGCACGATCTTTCTCGAGTTCTAGGACGGCTTGTGTTTGTCTGTCATTTGCCTGGCACGGATTAAGCTCAGCCATCAAGTGAGTTGTCGTTTTGCTTTGAGGGCTATCTCTACTAATAATACGAATGATGGAGTACTTTAGTGATTATAAATGCAATTTTGTAACTGATCGAGGGTGTTAAGACACCACAAATTGAAAAGGTTGCGAAGCGGTTCTTGGATGTTACAGCTTTGAGATATCTGCAGTAAAAAGTAAATGCCCTTTTTGCAACATTTTGGTTACATTGTGTCCAATCCTCTTCTTTTTTTCCAAACACAAGAAGTTTAATTATTGCCAGGGCTATCGCTATGATTTAATATTGGTCGATTAATCAAGTTCTTTTGGGATAATAAGTAAAAATTTTCAAAGATGCTGAAGCCTATAATGATCTTTTAATAACCTTTTAATCAGGGTTTCCTAATAAGAGATAGCAGTAAGGATAATCAAATATTCTTTATCATAAACACAAGGAGAATGTTTTAAACTGAGTTGCCCGGTTGTTTGTTCACTACCACATTTATTTCTCGTCTTCCATTGAGCAGAGCTGCATCATGGCTGTGTACTTAAGTTTCATTTATCTCATGTTCAGATCGGCTGTTTAGAGCTACTCTCATGACCAGAGCTGGATTAAGTAGTGTGTATCTAAAATATATTTAGCTCTAATGAAAACAAAGCTCCTCCTCACCCCTCCTTCTCCCAAGTCTGAAGTGCAATAACACAACTGTTATTCTTCTGGTAGAACATGACGACTTCCTGACAGTGGCTCAGTCTCTGAAGAAAGAGTTCGACAGCCCTGAGACTTCAGACCTCAAGTTCAGCGTAGATGGAAAATTCATTCACGTTCACAAAGCAGTGCTTAAAATCAGGTGCTTGCTCACCTCATTTCATTACACTTAGTAGTTGTTGCTGTCGTGATTTTGCATTATTATCAATATTATTATTATTATTAATTGGGGAGGGTAGCAGCATGAAAGGGAGTAAAAGTCCAGCCAAGCAGAGCTTACTACACGAATTACGTTATGCAGTGCTTGCAGTTTGGATATTCAGTGTCTAATTTCATAAGCCAAGACAATTTAATATGCCTGTAGTGTGTGTGCAGTGCAGTATTCATTTACAGTTAGAGAAAATGAGTATTCAGACAATCATGTGTTTATTATATGCACTGGATGTGTGTAATATGTCCATTTGTATGCACATGATGTCTTTTGGCAAATATACATCACAAACTGATCATGTGTTAGTACTTGGTTGCAAAGCTGTTCTTGGCATTTACAGCTTTGAGATGTCTACAGTAAGAAATAAATACTTTTTGGAGTCTTTTGGCCAATTCTCAATTTTCTGATTTGTCTAAATGTTTGTGTTAAAATTTTAGACATGTATGTCTCTGCTTCTTCTTTAAGGGACATTTAGAGTGGGGTTAGTACTTTTCATTTTTTTTTTTTTTTTTAAGTTTTAGTTTATGCTCATGAATGCTTATAGTTTTGTTTATATGTATACATATTGTCAAAAAAGTAAAGAATGTAAAATGTGTCATTTTAAAGTGGATATATGCACTGGAAGAATATTGAATAACAAGTGAAACCAAAAGTGTCCGGGCATGTGTTTCCCCTGTAAATCTGTATAAACTAAGCCCTAGAAACAAGAGCATACAACATCAGTTTACAATCTTTAAAACTTTCCTTTAATATTATTGTCGTCACCATTCTAATCCCATCACAGATGTGAACACTTCCGATCCATGTTTCAGTCCCACTGGAATGAAGATATGAAAGAGGTCATAGAGATTGATCAGTTTTCCTATCCTGTCTACCGATCGTTCCTTGAGTTTCTGTACACAGACACTGTTGATCTTCCCCCAGAGGATGCCATTGGTGAGTGCAAGATGTACCATGTGAACCATGTGATGCATAAAAATGTATATCCTAATAATGTAAAAAACAAAACCCACCTTCAGTAGTAAAGAAACCCCAAAAACTTTATTGTAGGGCTTTCCCAGTTGTTCAATTGTGCGATTATTTATTATTGATATATATGTACTATAAATATATTTACAATAAAACAATACAATAAAACACACACATATATATTATATAAATAAAGTAGCAAAAATGTCTCTTATATATTTTTAAAACCTCTTTTTCCAAGGCCCAAATATGAGTGCATTAGATAATTGAATGCCTGGATTGCTTGACTTTTCTACTTGAACAGTAAAAACACAACAAAGAAGCCTTTTTTTGTCCTTTATCTGTGCCTCAATTATTTGTGATGCTACAATTACTGAGCACCTTTCTCCGTAGGATTGCTGGATCTGGCAACCTCGTACTGTGAGAACAGGCTGAAGCGGCTGTGTCAGCATATCATAAAGCGAGGTATCACTGTGGAGAACGCCTTCTCCCTGCTGTCTGCTGCAGTCCGATATGATGCTGAGGTATAACTAACCTTGACTCATAACATGGAGCAAAGCACAGTGAGCGTTGGAATCATGGGAGCTTATTTTGTGGTAGCTCACTAAAACAGAATTTTTTGTAAGAATCGCTTGTTCAAGCATGTCACCCAAGTGTCTTTGAGGTTGTGAAAGGCACTATATAAATGTAACTTATAATTATTTCACATTACGCATTTATTATATTTCTATTTTATTTTCTTAAAAAGGACGTGTCAGATACATACAAAAATATTAAATACTGTAAATATTGCCTGAGTATCAATATGACAAAGGATCCAGATTTGTATTTTACTTTCAGGAGCACAGGGGACATGCTTGCTACCGTTATTATGATGTTGAGTCATGTTTTTGTCAAAGCTCCACTGAAGCACAAATTGGAATTCTTAGGTTTTCAGCTCCTGGATAAATGTTATTAGGATTAGCACAAAACATACGATAGAGTTGAAGGGTTTTTTGGTGTTTAGTTTTTATAAATGATGTTGTCTTCTATGTAGTCGCCTTTGTTTTAAGGAAATAAAATCACGATTAGCTGGCAAAACCAAGGCCAAAGATAAATATCGGCTAACATATGAAAGAACAATTGAATAAAAGTAAACAAGCAGCTATTGATTTACCTCAGAAAAGAAAGGCAAGTCTGATCATTTCGTCTTAACTAAAGTATGTGATTAGTTTCATATTTAGCTTGTAAACCTGGCCATAATCAAGGTTTTGTTTTTTTTGTTTTTCCAACCTTTTGCTAAAGTAGTTTGTAAAAAATTTTTCTAAATATGCTTGCAAATAGGTCATTCTGATAAATATCTCTATTCCTCAAGGATCTGGAGGAGTTCTGTTTCAAGTTCTGTGTGAACCACCTGACCGAGGTCACCCAGACCGCAGCGTTCTGGCAGATCGACGGGAACATGCTGAAGGAGTTTATCTGCAGAGCCAGCCGCTGCGGAGCCTTCAAAAACTGACTCACTGGCCTCGGACCAGCATCACGTGAGCGCACGTAGAGGCTTATAAGCCCAGGAGCCCATCTGTTACTGCAGGCAGTCATCCACGTCACTAGATGGCGCTGTTAATAAAAGCAGGTGGTCGACCTTCAAAGCAGGAAACCCTCCTGGTGGGTGTCTGCTGCATGGACTTGTAGTGCATGCGTAGGCTCAGATGGCTTCCAAGTCATTCCATTGAAGGCACCTGCACGGTTTTAAAACCTTTCTCGCTACTTTCCCCATCGGATCAATGGGCAGGAATCTGCTACATGCGTTTGAGAATCCACAGGCGCATTCAAGAAGTTGTGTGCAAGTTTAGCCAGTCTTGAATATAAATATTAGGAAATGTCCACTAGAGTTATCAGCTCTTAAAGAATTTTACATTCTCTAGGTCAGGCTTTAGAGCAGATGTTACAATTACTATTGACGCAAATTAAGGTCAGTCATGGAGCGGATCTGTTACTTTATATGGCTTCCAGTCTGGAATTTATAGGTATAATGTTACTCTTCTAAGGTTAACCTCCTAACATTTCAGCTGGAGTTGTTTGTACTGTCGTGTGAACTGAAATGTGAGTTGCTTTGGTGTGAGTCACATTTTCTTGCTGTTAGAAGAAAACCTTGTGTCTTTTAAATAATAACTTAATAGGACAAGGATAGAAGTGAAAATTAATGTCATTTTGGGCTATTTCCGTGAATTCGTTCATTCGTTTGTTCATTTTACAGTGTGTATATCCACTTGTATTTGAGTTATTAAAAAAAAAAAAAAAGAGATACAAGGTTTTGATCCCATAGCGACAATTTGTGACCTTTCTTTCTCGTGTCCCCTCTGGCAGAGTTACTGGGATCTGGTTAAGTGCACTGCATTTGTCTTTTTATAAAATCGTGTGATTGCGGATACTAAAAAGTAAAGCCATGGAAAAAATAAGAGACCAATTGCTTTTGTAATTTGTGGGAGTGTCTGTGTAAAATGTGCAGGTCACTATTGTTTTACACACTTGATTTAAAATTTAAAAATATAAATTTATTATACCTTGGAAATGTTAAACTACACAACACTTACATTATTTTTCCAATTGAAACTATTAAAATAGTGATGTTGAGAGCATAATGTGTGCATTTGTGACTCTGTTTCATCCATCAGAAACTGAATCAGGAGTGAAGCTGCTGGAATACAGCACATAGAAAAGCTGCTGTACAAACACATGGAGGCATTTATTTTTTACACAGCTCACACTCCATTAGTTCAGAAAAGAATAGACAACTGTGCATTTTATACACACACTGCCGCACACTGTACAAACGGTGAACAGAAAAAAAGGGGGGAATGGTCTCTTTTATTTTTTTTCCATGGCTGTGTATTAGTACTTGAGATAAAATGAAGCCACCTGAGATGTACCGCCTTGCGTGAGCTGTTCAGACAGTGCGAACTCCAGCATAATTAACAACGTTCTTATGGTCCTAAATTGTGCACTGCTTATCCATCCCTTAAGAAAAATACAACTTTAAATGTTTTTTTGGTTTTTTTTCGTACTTGTCGATGGTTCACTATTGCACTTTCCTTTTAAATATTTATTGTTTTTTATCTGGGGAAGGTCATTGAGAATACACCACTGAAAATGTTTTGTTTAGAACCAGGCTTAATCTGTGTCCAGATGATCTCGCGGGGCCAGACGTGATCATGTAATATATATTTTTGTTACCAGACCATGTCTGACCTGTGTCCAGATGCAGAAAGTCGTGGACTGGTGAGAGGGAACCCCTCAGTGTTCAGTAGTTACGTGGCACTTTTATATGGCTTCAGGTTTATGTGACCTGTCAGTGGTTAATTTTGGATTTATGCACAGATGCCCCCATTGCGAATTTTTCACTGCTTGTCTGTAGAAGCGAAATGTGTGAAATGTACATATTGTAAAGTTTTTACACTGTTTCGGAGAAATGATTTGTCTGCTTAAAAGTGCAGCAGTATTAAATCATGTCATATGAAAATAAAGCCATGCTTTACACTTTGAGTAAATAATTTTTTTTAGTGTCTTTTTTTTTCTTTTGCATCTTTAACCACACTGTTATGTATGGAAACTGATATTCCAGTATACAATATAGGAATCAATATTGATTAACCAGTATCAAGACATGGATGTGTTAAAAGGTTTATTATTAGTGAATTAAGTAATGATGTCAACTTTTGTGTTAAGATTGTCCAGCAACGAGTTACACTAGACCCACTGCTTTTGGCTTTGTTCTTTGCTTTAAATGTTAACAAATCTCAACTCTACATACACATTTATTAACATATTGGATTAATAGATGCCAGATCTTCAGGGTGAACTTAGAATGACTTCACTTCAAACTACCAAATATCAGATTTGCAATTAAAAATTGTAGATACACAGACTTAGTTTTCCAAGCATACACTGAATGACATTTATGTGCAATTTTAATTCAGTAGAAACTTCATATAAGAACTATAACATGACATTTTAATTTGTCAAACCGGTAGAAACATATAACTAGAATTTCAACAATTCAAAATTCAGCAATTCGTTCTTGTGAAAAAAAAAATGTAATTCAAAAATAATTTTTAAAAAAACTTCCAAATGACCTGTAAAGAGCCACGAAATCTTAGATTCAAGATTCAAAATTACTCATCACATTCACAATTGTACAGTGTGTAGTGAGTTGTGCCTCTGAAACACTCCATGAGACTAAAGGCAATATACTAAAGGCTAAAACTAAGTAATAAGATGAGAAAAAATATTCAAATAAACATTACAAGTGTAAACAGTATATGGAGTGTGTACTGTAGTGCAGTGTGCTGTATAATGCTAAAAATATTTTTTCTCTTACTAATGTTTTTACAAGTGCAAGTTGAATTTTTGGCATCAAAAAATAAACTAAAAATAGGTTATCACAATTTTTTTAAAACAATTTTACTTGATGAATTTTTACATGTGCAACTTGTTTGCACTTACTATTTTATTACTATTTTATTTTATTTTATTACATGTGCTTGAATTACAGCTTGAATTTCTGCTGTCAAAATATAGACATTAGAAATATGTCTTCGTTTACTACTATTTTTTTCTTGCCTGTGCGGCTTGAATTTCTGCTGTCAGAATAAATATAAACTGTCCTTGGGGAGCTTTTATCTAGTCTAATAGTCAAAACAGAGCCAGGAGTCCCGGGGATTTCTGAGGGATATCTGGCAACCCGGATTTAAAGGTCATGGGGGAGCTCCTCCTGCAGGGTGACGTCAGAGCGTTGTAGGAAGAGAGTGATGTGGACAGGACGAGGTCTGGTGGAGGAAAACCTTCAGACCACAAACTGATCCTGCATGGAGACCTCACACAACACAGGTCCGGGTGCAGGAGTGGAGGAGAACTGTGTGGGGGGCACAGAGAACAGAGATGTGAGGAACTGCAGCACTCAGACAGACAGCAGGGTGCAGGGTGAGGACACACACACACACACACACATACACACCTGTCACTGTTAAACCTGCTTTGTAATTCATCTCTAGTACCTCTATTACATAATTATAATGCTTCACCTGCACTTAATCGACTTCAGTTAGAACTTACCTATCTCTCGTATTACATATACATACATACATACATACATACATATATCCAATACATACATGTAGTTACAAAGGTTTATATATAAACGTATTTCTGTCTGTGTGTGTTTGTATACATATATATATATACACATATTACATATTTTTGTATTATTTGTATAGTGTACTTTTATATTATACTATTGTGTTGTGTAGTTTTTGTCCTATTGGTTATGCTGCTTCTATTTTCTTCTCATCCTGTCCACTTTGCTGCTACAACAATGCAAACTTCTGACCCGTGGGGCAAATGAAGGGTTATCTTATTTTATCTTCTTTTACTATCAGTGCCATTTTATGCAAATTAAGCTGTCTTTTTTTTTCTATGACCTTACTTAACCCATCTTTGCCAGGGGTATTAATAATTATGGGGGGAAAAAAACATGCGGAAAAAAACATGCTGAAAAAAACATGCTGATTCAAGTATCAAGGCGGTACCTTAGTTTCAGTTTTCATTTCCAGCCTGTGTGACACATAGGAATATATATAGTGCAATTTGACACTATATAGACAAAAGTATTGGAACGCATCTGTTTTTCAGGGCTAGGCTTCTTAGTTCCAGTGAAGGGTATTCTTACTGCTTCACCATACCAAGACATTTTGGACAACACCATGCTTCCAACTTTGTGGACACAGTTCGGGGAAGAACCTTTTCTTTTCCAGCATGACTGCGGCTGGATGAGTTCAGTGTGGAAGAACTTGACTGGCCCAAACAGAGTCCTGACCTCAACCCCATCCAACACCTTTGGGATGAACTGGAACGGAGATTGCGAGTCAGATCTTCTCATCCAACATCAGTGTCTGACCTCATAAATGCTACAGAATGAATGGACACAATTTCCTACAGAAACGCCAAAATCTTGTGGAAAGCCTTCCAAGAAGAGTGGAAGCTGTAATATGCGCAAAGTGGGACCAACTCCATATTAAAGTCCCTGTTGGTGTAGTCATCAGCTGTCCCAATACTTTTGTCCATATAAGTGTATTTCAGTATAAGGATGACCGTACCGTTTCAAAACTGGTAAATAGATAATGAAACATGTTCAGGCTGTTCTTATCAACAATGAAACATCTTTCTTTCAGGCCCTGGACCTAGATTATCCAAAGTTAACCTCTTCACGCTGCTGAGTCTTTGGATGGAACTTTTTCCCAAGAGGGAATCTCAGCGACGGGATAATGACTCTGTAAGTGAACTGGGGTCCTTGTTAATCCTCGTAACTCAGTATGTCAGTGTTTTCTCTTCACGTTCATGTAAGCTCTATGTTCTCTCGCTCTGACACATCTGATCCAGGTCATTAAAGGTTTTATCTAGGAATAAACTGATATGGATTAATTGGAGGATAACAATAACTGAAAAGTAACATCTTTTTGTGGCCAGTTCAGTGACCATTGAATGGTAACTTTTTTTTTTTTTTTTTGCATTTTGAAAAGATCACACTTGTGTTCGTATATGAAGCACAGTAACTGCAAGGCAGGTGTATAAAATTAATAATGGGTTTCTGACTAAATCTGACGTTACAGTTATTGTAAAAATATTTAGCTTTTATCTAGTGAAACAGTGGCAGGAAGGACTCCTACTGGGACTCTTACTGGGAAAGTGGTATTTCTGCTTAGACTGGGAATCCAACCTGTAGTCTTCTGTGTGTAGAGTTGTGCTGATCTCCACTCTGCTATCAGATATGTTCACCCAGTGAATATCAAGCGATCAAGGGTGGTAATGAGCACGAGTGGGACGTCCAACATTTTTAAATCAATATAGAGAAAAACGTGAAGCGAAGAAAGCCTGTATTTTCCTTCCTTTCAGCAAAAAAGTAGAGCTTTTTGTTTTAAGGATGGAGCCACAAAACCGTTGCAATGTGAAGTTCAGCTCAGCTTTGTCGGTTTTTACAAGATTTACCTGAATGTTGTTTTTGTCTTGCCATTAACAAAACATTTTACAGCCCATTTTGTTTGTCTGTTTGTATTCTGTTCACTTCTGGTGGACTTTTTAAAGCATCTGACCCAATGGCCTGCAATGTGGAAGGTAGTCTTATAGTCTTAGAGAAGTTATCGAATGTGTTCATTTTCAGTTCTGTGCAATTAAAGTAAATAAAAAATTACTGTTAGTTGCACTGTGAAGTCAAAACTTTTTAACCGGTTCCCAGCGGAACGAAACAGTTATTATCAAAACCTGTTCTATTATCACAAGTAACAGCATGGGTAGAACACTTCTGAACCAATCACATTGTGATACATCAGATAATTAATCTCACGGGTTTAATGGGGCAGCTGGTGGCCTAGTGGTTAGGGAGTTGCCCCTGTGATCAGAAGGTTGTAGGTTTGAATCCCAGGACTGCCAGTGGCACCACTGGGGTACTCTTGAGTAAGGCACCGTCCCCACACACTGCTCTCCGGGTGCTGCGTCTCTGGTTGCCCACTGCTTCACTCAGTGAATAGGTTAAATGCAGAGGACTCAAGTAATTTCCTTCGGGATCAATATAGTATGTACAATTATTTAAAAATTATAAAACATATTGACCATTCCTTCCCAAGGTTGAATATGCTTTTATATATATATATAAAAAGCACTAGTCATATATATAATTTTTTTTTTTTAATGTAGTATGTTGACCATGATATATATATATATATAGACCATGTATCAGCCCTTGGAAGGCAGAAATTCTTGATTAAGTAATCAAGTATAATTTTTGTTTAATATGGATTATAATGTGACTTACAGACTCGAGACACTGGTCTGGTGGTGGTTCATGAACAGAGAGTGCTGGGTCTGCACTGCTCCGGACCAGAACTTCATGCAGGCCAGGTAGCAGTGATGAGACATGGATCCAGGCTGAAAGGCTGTGAGCTCTACTTCTCCAGGAAGCCCTGCTCAACCTGTCTTAAGATGATCATCAACGGTGAGTCAGACAGCAGTTACATTCCACTCTTGTGAGTTTTCAGGAGTTTGTGAGTTGTGCCTGATGAGTTAAGTTACTAGTGTTCATCACTAGTATTGACTAGTGATGAACAAAACCACAAACATTCCAGTACTGACAATATTGTCCATTCTCTCTCTCTCTCCCTCTCCCTCTTTCTTTCTCTGTCCATCTCTTTCTCTCTCTCTGTTTCTTTCTCTCTCTCGCTCTCTCTGTCAGTCTCTGTCTAATCTCTCTGTCTCTCTCTGTCTCTGTCTCTCTCTCTCACTCTCAGCTGGTGTGAACAGAATATCTTACTGGCCCGCTGATGCTGAGATCAGTCTTCTGTCTAATGGGAGCAGTGCTGCAGAGTCTCGTCTCCAGGAGGCCGCACTGGACGCTCTGGCCGCTGAGAGGTTAAAATCCAACAGCAGACCCCACATCTGCGTTCTCCTGCAGCCTCTAGCCAGCTCCATGCTTCAGTTTGTAGAAGAGACGTCCCGGAACAGCGACTTCCTAGGCACAATAGCGGTGGACGACCCTGCTCGGGACATCCAGGAACTCTTTATGAAGGAACGCTGGAGGAACTGGGGCCACTTTTCTAGAAAGTTCTTAATAGGGGATGAGCTTCAGCACAAAGAGCTGCTCGGTAAGATGGGCCTGGAGAACTTCTGTGCCGAGCCGTATTTCAGTACACTACAGCAGCACATGAAAGACTTGATTAAAGTTTTGGCTTCTGTGGCTGCCAGTATTCCGGTTCTAAAAGAAGAATATGGGTTCTATGAGACTGAACGCTCGTCCACTGGTCAGACAGCATTACCTCAGGAGGTCGTTCGGCACTGCATCCTACAAGCCACACTGCTAGCTTATAGAACAGGTGAGGTACCAGTGATTTATTTGGGCTAATTTAATCAGTTTCAGAACGTCTAAATTAATAAAATCATGCGAATTGTCTCAGACAGGCCTTCGGGCCACATGGTCACATCTCAGAAGGTCCTGTTTTATAGACAAAATATCACCTGTCACAGAGATTTCCACCGTGTTTTTCAGCAGAAAGATGGATGAAAGGAATGTGTTACGTTTTGACTTTGTTTTTCTGTTTGTTGTGTATTTTAGATGATCCTAAAGTGGGAGTGGGGACAGTCATTTGGGCCGAGGACAAAGGGGTAAGTTGAAATAGCAGAAGTCACGTCGTGGAAGAACGTTTTTTCAAATTTTCAACAGCTAGATAAATGCTTTTCACAAGATAAATGTCTACGTTAAATGCTCATTTCTATTACTAGATTATAAAACATTTTTCATAATCACAGACAGAGCTTTCTTCTGATTGTATGTTAGGAGTGACCGCAGTATTCTAGCTTCTCAATAATTGTTCTCAAAGCAGTTTTTATAGCTATTTAATGGCCAATGTTTGTTTTTTAGACTAAATTGACAGCAATTTAAGATTAGGTTTCTCTAAAAAAAAATTCAGTGTTTGATTGAGCTACTTAACCACACAGACTTCTGGACCAATAGTGCTATGAATTTTGGAGCAGGCTGTGCATATTAGCCAGATCTACCTGATAAATAGATTTTTTTGTGCAATATTTGAGCCAGTAACCATACAATGTCTTTAGCAGTGACTGTGACTTCCAATATAATTTTGAAATGTTAGACTGGGTATTGGTTCCAGATTCACCCATTCAAGTAGATCGGAGCCCAGAATTGTGTTAACTGCCCAGTGGCGTTTCTGATGTGTTAGTAAGTCTACTAATAGATTGAAGATTATTTTTTGTTGTTTGTATTAATATTGCCAGGTTTAGGTTTTCCTTTAACTATGTCTGATTACATATCATAGCCTCTCTCTTTGAGTGAGAGTCTTTCTGTCTCTCCTTGTCGCTCAGCGGCCAGAGTGTGATGGTACAGGCGCCATGTACCTGGTGGGCTGTGGGTATAACGCCTACCCCGCGGGCTCGGAGTATGCAGAGTTCCCACAGATGGACACCAGACAGGAGGAGAGGCGCCATCGCAAGTACCGGTACATCATCCACGCCGAGCAGAATGCGCTCACTTTCAGGTGAGACCTGAGGTCAATTATTTATTCAAATGTGAGGAATTCATTCTGACTCCAGATAACAGGGACCACTTCCAGAACTATACTACCGTTATGCAAAGGGTCCTCACATTTTAAAATTTCACATGAGAATAATTGTTTAACATTTTGGAACATCCAGTGAGTCAATTTTCCAAAAACAAAAACGGAACATTTCTGAAGTGAAAGCTTGTTAGCTGCGATGGCCCGTTCAGGACGATATTGAGAACCTCGTGTTTTTTACTCACTCACTCAGTTACATTGATGTCGAGGGTGTTTTACTACACCGTAAAAAAAATTACAACCTCCTCACTGACTGACAGAATCCTGTATTGTGATTGGCTGCTTTAGTCCTGCTCCCTGATTGACTGGCAGAATCCTGTGTTGTGATTGGCTGCTTCAGTCCTGCTACCAGTCCCTTGTCATTCAACGATTTCCTTTGTTTTCATTATTGGCTACATTGTAGATTAATACTAAAACATCACCTGTTGCTCTGATGACAGCTTTGCAGACTCTTGTCATTTTTTCAATCAGATTCATGAGGAATCGAACTGGAATGGTATTTAATTAACAGGTGTTTCTTCGTCAAGAGTTCATTAGTGGAATTTCTCGCCTTCTTCATGTGTTTGATATCATCAGTTGTGAGGGTCGGGTTGGTACACAGTCAGTGATCCTATTCAACTATGGTTCTACTCCACATTATGGCAGAAACCACTTAACTAAGTAAAAAGGAACAACAGTCCATCATTACCTCATTACAAAACATATTCTGCTTTGTTTAACTCTTTTTTTTGTTTTTGTTTGTTTGTTTACTGCATAACTCCATGTGTTCCTTCATCATTTTGTTTGTTTTCAATATTAATCTACAAAGTAGAAAATAATAAAAGCAAAGAAAAAAAACACTGACTGAGAAGGTGTGTTCAAACTTTTGACTGGTAGTGTACGTTCGGTATCTTTTACCACTGGAACCGTAGATTCGCGTTTTGCGAACTGATTTTATTTGGGTCTAAAATAAAATGATAAATGTCAGAAATCGGTGGTGTGACCAATCACAGAGCGGTACAGATGCTGTCACCGGTGACGAACAAAACACATAAAGGAATTAGTAAATAACAACCTTAACACAGATCTTCACAAATCCATCGAACATTTATTTAAGTACATTTAACTGTAAATGTAGCTACAGTTTCTACCGACCCTTGATTTGAACTTTTTAATGATTTCACCACCACCACCTCCTTAGATACGCCTCTGCTCCCGCCGGCGGTCACACCGAGTGTATGTTGAGATTGTCCGGTGGTGTTGCACTATGAAATCAAGCCCCTTAATGTTACCCCTTAGAATTACCTTAATTTTGACCTTAATTTCCAGGAAATGAAGGAGAATTAAGGGAAATACTCCACAGATTAAAGCTGATTAAGGGGTAAAACTACTGAATTTTTCCTTCACCCTTTCAAATTTGCCCCTTAAATAATAGAAAATCCTGAATTAATGCCTTATATTTAAGATGAAGGGGTTTCATACTCCTACCTTAAATCGGGATTTATGGTCAAATTAAGGGATCGGTTCACAAATTAAAGGCGTTTGGTGTATTTTCAGGGGTAAATTAAGGTAAGGTTAAGCACATTTTAAGTACATTGAGTTTCGTAGTGTTGTGTGTTGATCTCCTCTCTGTGCAGGAGTGCTGAGGTGAGGGGGCAGGAGAACACCATGCTGTTTGTGACCAAGTGCCCGTGTGATGAGTGTGTGCCTCTGATCCGAGGTGCGGGCATCAAGCAGATTTACACCACTGATCTGGACAGCGGCAAAGACAAGCACGACATCTCCTACATGCTCTTCAGCCGGCTCAGCCAAGTGCAGAAATTCATCGTACGCTCACAGCCTTCACTGTCTTTCTCATTTTCAAGAGTCTTATGATACATTCAGTCACTCAGGGTGGTTTAATATGAACCTCACCATCCTGGAGAGTCATGCTGTTTAATTGCCGATATGCTGTTTATTTTAGACACTGGTTTTGTGAGGTTTTGGCCTAAAGTGTATTTTTAGAATGCATGCATGGAGTCATGGGGCAAAAGAGGTTTAAAAAAAAAGAAAAGGTAATTAGAAATTTTCTCTGCAACGCGCTACAGACACAATGTACTTAACCCTACCTTAATTTACCCCTGAAAATACACCAAATTGAATTAAGTGCCCGTTTATTTGTGAAACCGACCCCTTAAAATTAAATTTAAGATTAAGTGTGAAACCCCTTAATCTTAAATTTAAGGCGTTAATTCAGGAGGTTTTATTATTTAAGGGGCAAATTTGAAAAAGTA
>JBBJLS010000082.1:21452667-21465227 GCA_037577275.1 Bryconaethiops microstoma
TATATATACATACATACATATATATATATACATACATATATATATATATACACATATACACATATACACATATATATATGTATATATATACATATACATATACACATATACACACATATATATATACACACATATATACACACATATATACACATATATATATATACACACATATATATATATACACACATATATATACACACACATATATATACACACACATATATATATACACACATATATATATACACACATATATATACACACATATATATATACACATACATACATACACACATACATACATATATATATATATATATGCACGCACGGTGTACATACATACAACTTGCCTAAGTCTACATATAGTTTACACATATATATGTATCTACAGAGTTTACGGAGTATAAAAACAATGCACTTTATACATGTAACATTTTAAGGCCTGCAGAACTGGAGTGATAAGTTGCGTGGAAGCACAATGGAAGGGGTGCCCCAGTTGTCCTGAATTTTTAAATGATAGAAGACATAAAAATTCCACTTACTGCGTCATAGTTCTGTTCTAAATATTCTGCCACTAGAACTTTGTGTCTTGTAAGAAGGTCCTGAAAGAAAAAAGAATAAGAATGAATTTAGGAATCAAACTGAACAAGCCAACCTCACAAAAAAGATTTCTATAAAGAAGTGTTCTCTCACCTTGAAGGTGGCGAAAGCGTCAGAGGCTATGTCAAACGTTGACATCTCCACGTAGCTGAAGAAGTTGTTAAAGTGCTCTGAGTGTAGGATGATTTTGGCCAGGGGTTCGTGCCGGATGCACTCACGGAGCATGATGCCACAGTTCAGTGCCACCTGAGGAGTCTCATACCTGCAGAGGTAACAAAACGGTCACTGCATCTTTTTCCACCAACTACAACGTACACCTGAAGCTATGAAAGTGACAGTAAATGGTAATAATAACTCAACAGTGAATGACACTGAGCAATAATAACACATTAGACACCACTAATCAGACAGTGAAAGTGTTGGCAAAATAAGAAAAATCTAAATTGGGAAGAAACATTTACATCCTAAATCTAAAGTCTAAATCAATGTTACTATAAATATCATTATCAATATGAATGCAGAAGTGAAAAGGTCAGTGAAGTGAAGTAGGCTGTAGGTGAACTAAAGTGAACTGAGTGATGTCCGGTGTCTTACCCTTTGAGCAGGATGAAGAGCACTTCCTGATGGGAGCAGAAGTATTCAACTGTGGGGCTGCGGGTGCCAATCTGCCTGCGCAGGATGTTGTTGAAGATCTGACACACGTCCTTCTTACCCTACACACCCCAAAACACAAGAAATGAACAAAACAACAAACACAAACTTTGAATGAAAAGTAAATATAATACAAATCATGATTACTACACGTGCGTACATTTGTCTGAACATAAAACCTGTTTCTACTAGAACTCTGGGTATACTCAGGTTCATGCTCATTTTATTAAACATATTCTATTCACAGATCTTTGGGTATACAGCAATGCATACTACTTTCCATGTTTTGCTGTCTATTAAGGGTCTATTCCTCAAAACAGTAAAGATCTTCGCATACACAAATCAGTCACAATAACAGATCTGGGTGATATGAGGGTGTGGGGAGTAACTGCAATAATGTAATTGCTATGAGGATGGGAGGTGTTGTAATATTTAAGCTAAATCCTTCAATAAAGATAAATATTTCAGGGCAAAAGGTCTTAATTACTATTGTTTCATTAGTACAGTCAACAAATGATCATAATATCCAACAACATAAGAGTTGAATAACTGAAAACGTGAGATGCAAAAGATGTGGCAGCATTCTCAGAGTAAACATCATGTGCAGCCTCATTGACTGTAGGCCGATTTAAGGCTTCTTGCATCCTAAAGCATGTTAACTCAGTAACTACATAGAAATCAAACCAAACTGCCTGGATTATACTAAAGCTCTACAGGTGAGAACTGGAACCGGACACCTTTTATTGCCGACAGAGAATTCCCTGTTTGCATTGTTTTTGTGTGAGAAATACCAATGCAGCAGTAAAACCATCATCAATAGCAAACTATGCACCATAACTGAGAAATAATAAATGAAACACTGATGTGAAACTTCACCCATCTCCCAGCTCTAGATGAAATCACACTAAAACACGATAGCTTGAGGAATGTAGTACATCACCTCAAAGTCGATGACCTGCAGGTTCTCCACCAGTGAAATGAGCAGTCCGCTGTTGTACAACTCTTGGGCCAGCTGGGCCACCGTCTCTGTATGTGGCTCTTTGTCATTGGTGCCGTACAGGATCTCTTTCATCGCAACCAGACATTTAGACACCTCCTCTGAAGCCTGCAAGAGACAGACACAGACACCCCCCACACACATGTAATTGACAGCCACAATAAAGGCTGACAGATACCAATCATAACTCTTCACTCACAAGAAAAACAGGTCAACAAGCATTCATCCATCCATCAATCACTCAAAATAATATACAAGTGCTCGGTAAGAAGTTTATTCTCCAGTGTGACAAGAGTGGTCTGGCTGCTCAGATTAAAAAATGAGTAAGCTCTGCAAAACTAGACCTACCGCATTGTCGTGTGTAACACAGCGACCACATGTGTTGAGAGAACGAGTACGATTTTAATGATGTATGGTGGTCTTTTGGCTTTTGTTTCGTGTGTTATTGTGAGTGATGATGACTGTGGTTATAACAGACGGAGACAATGGATTTTGTCAAATTTGGCATGTGTTCATTTTTGTGACGTTTGAACCCTCAAGATATTGGCTAGTGAATTGCTAGATTTTTGCAGACATTCACTAGATGGCGATTCACCAATTATAATAAAAATGATAAACAATAACTGGGGGGAAAAAAAATCTAATTTTTAATCAAGCAGTCACCACTAAGCTCAATGAATTTATTATAACCATTAACAATTACTTTCTTTTAAGCTTCAGATGTATAACTGGGCCTAGTCTGGAAAGATGCTGTAACACCTTTGTTGAATTTAAATGTAGGAGTCTCTTCAGGGGGCACTGAACTGTTATTATGCTACATGAGTGCATCTCGCACAAAGCCCTGGACGAAATCATCCCGCACATCCACAGAGCTGAAGAAATGCTCCATCTTGTTACTTGTGCCGTCAAACAATATTCAGGAATAATGTCTTTAAAGGAGATGGAGTGTGAATGTTCATGCGACAAGGTCTATTACACTCTCTGAAAGACTTTCAGGTGTTTAGAAATGCAGCTGCTTGCTCTGAGCCTTTGATAACTGATCATTGTTTCCCACCAGATTGGAACCACGAACAGCCAGAGCCACATTCTGACTGAGAGACAAAAGGAGGACTTTGTGAGAGGTGAGGTTCTGAGAACTGTGGTAGTGTGGTTCCTTTACCCTTGTTCTACCACCAAGCAATACAATAGGGTTGGCCCAGATAATCTATGTTTGTCATGTTGGTATTTGAGTCTATATTCAGGATTTTGATATTACAATCATGTGTCAATAACAAAGTCTGAGCAGACAAGAGTTAGCTTAGGGGTTCAGAAATACTTCAGTGGGGGAAAGTGACTTATCGAGTGACTGCAAATTAACCAGGGGTCAGGCAGGAGAGTGGCACTTTCACCTCCCTGCCATTTCTCTCCTTCTCCATACTCTCTTTTATCCCTGTTGACAACCCTTTTCAGAGGTGTACACCACTCTTCTACACTTGGAATCAATGCTTACACTTATAAAACCAATGTGGCTGCAGGTAAATGTATAAAACTGCTCTAATATGACACTCCTACTCTATAACTGCATCTAATTAGAATGTTGGGCTATAAAAATAAAGAAATGTTAGATGTTTCCAGAAAGATGATCCAAGCTGTAGATGGTTCTATAATGATTAAGAAACATTGCAAATGAAGTTATAACAAAACTAACATTAAATAAAATTATATTTGAAAAGTGGTAAACAAAACTCGTGGCCCACAACTTGAAACAAAAAAAAAACTTTTAATTGATAATTACAGAATATTTATGACTTAAAAACAAACAAAAAAAATAATGATATTAAACAAAGCATCTCAAAACACCTTCTGGTCTGCTTCAAAGCAGTTCACTGAACAAGCCATCACTGAATGAGAAAAAAATATGTTACTATAACATATGACTCAAAACTTTAAAGGCTGCAGCTTACTCCACATGTCACAAAAATACTAGGGCTGTTGCAATCAATTCTACAAGTAATCAAGAGTCACGGTCCAAGGGAACCTACAGGTGTGCTTGAAAGTTTGTGAACCCTTGAGAATTTCATACATTTCTGCATAAATATGATTTAAGATCATCAGATTAACCCAATTAAACAAATGAGAAAAATATTATACTTGTACATCACTGGGAAATGACCCAACAAAATTGCTAATCCTAAAAGGTTCACATATTTGTTGTCACTCACAGACAATACAGATGTTTTTCAGTCAATGGGACAAATAGGACTGAGAGGGCACCACATTATCTTTAAAGAACAGGGCTCTAAATCCGACCTTCAAAACATGTGTTTGTCGAACTGTATCCCACAAACATCCCTGAGCTGAACAGGCTCTGTATGGCGGAATGAGCTGAAATTACTCCAAGCTGATGTGCAGGACTGATCAACAGTTACTGGAAACAGTGTTTGCTGCACCAAATACTGAAAGAAAAGACTCATAATATTGTATAATATTCAGGTTATTTGACTCAAATGTCCAAGTATAATATTCTCATCTCATTTAATTGGGTTCTCATTAACTACTTTTACTGATATTTTAGGTCATATTTATTTGAAAACTAATATCAAGCGTTCAAAACTTTCTCAAAAACTCAAAATTCACTGTGATTCATGTTTACTGTGCTCTTGCAGGCACAAGCATCCACTATATGGCACATTTATTTAGCGATAATTCTCCTCTTCTGATCTAAACCAAGTGGTTCTATCTTGAGTAGCACTTACAATGGCTGTTCCATCTTCAATTATAATGATGATGGAACAGCCATTCAATTACTTCAAATCATCATATGGGCTGTCCCACCTACAAAGCTTTAAAAAAGCTGGATTCCCCTATGGTCTCCTTGTGACTGCGTAGAAGCGCCTCGCTAAATGAAAGCCAACGTCTGAACGAAAACTAGCAGGCAAGCTCAGCTGTCTGCCTGTCTTTTGTCCTTTCACTTACTTAACCTGCTATGCCAGCATTCCCTGGAGTTTTGTGTCCATTTCCTTACTGTACGACAGACCATCCGGAAAATTAAAGTACAAACTATTATCATACAAACTGCCAAACTAATAACTGACTTTGCAGTTACAAATCGATAGATGACCGCTGTTGGTAAACAAGTTCCTCATTCAGGCCATGTATGAGCGGTTCATGAAGGAAACACTGTTATCCCAGGGCTTGCGAGTCTTTTTAAAAAATTTCTAAGGGGACAACAAAACACTTCACAGAAGCTCTTTGTCCTCTAACAGTGATAGCAGTCAGATGAAGACAGCACTGAGAGCATAACTCAGAGCTGCCCTCAGAACAAGATGTTTCGAAGCCAGATGTGAGCATCTTCATCTAGACGCTCTAGAGACTACTTGTTCACGTGTGCGCTCATGGCCATTTTGCTGCAACTTATGCTTGCTGTGCTTGCTGTGTCTTTGAAGTCTAAACTTCAGCATCAGCTTGAAAACAGCTGCTGGTTAGTTATAGTAGCCTTAACCATTCACTGACAATCCTCAATAAAACAATCAAATGCTATCAGGACAGCCAAAATGAAGCTAAAGTTTTATTTTGCAACACCATTAACAGTGTTTCACCTTCTCAGTCTCACAATATAGACTAATTTACTGCCACCATCAATCTTGCTGAAGGTTTGTTCTCGGTTTTTCCATTTCCTTTCCTTTCCAGTTTTTCTGATGCTGGAAATAGCACTTGGAGACTATTTTGCTCACGTGAGAGGCATGTCAATCATTTTGCAAATGGTCTATTATGCAATTATATATTCATAGCTACATATAAATAAGATGATTTGTTGAGATGCTCAGAGGAAAAGGTAAACACATTGATTTGTTAAAGGGCTAAACGTTAAACAGCATGCTGCTTGTGAAATTCTGTGTGAAAGGCCAATGTCACAATAGTGATTAAAGAAATTGTTATGTGAAAAATCCCATTTGCACACCTTCACACCTACCTGAGATGTAATTAATCATGTTTAATGTGAAAATTTTGACTTTAGTGCTAACATCTCTAATTACTGCAAGTCAATAGTCACCAAAAGTAATATCACCAAAACCTCTCTCAGCTCCACTGAAATCACATCCAGGGCTTCTTAATGTGCTAGAAAATTTTAGGCGACTACTGACTTCTAATTTTGTTATCATTATTAGTCTAGCAACTTTAGTTCTGAAGAAAAATTTGGACTCTAAAAATGTCTAAGCTGATCAACAACATCTGGAGTAAGAGGAAAAATTGTGTTAATGTGATTTTTTGCAAACTATTACTTTAAGTGATACACTGTGCAGCCATTACAATTTTCTGATAGAACTCAAACAGCAACTATAACTATAGACCTGTAAAAGTTAAAGGTACTGTGTGCAACATTGGAAGCTTATCTATTAGCATTATTTCACTTTCAACTTTCAACAGCACTGGTCGAACTACTAGTCACATCACCTTCTCTGTCTTCTTGTCTTGCTTCACCAGGATGGACAGGTTGTCCTTCAGTGCCTTCACAATGTCCGTGGGACTCTTGTGGGATTTACCAAACAGCGGCATGGTTGTGGCCTAGAGTTTCTCTCGCTCTGTCTCTCCTCTCTCTTTCTCACTCTCTTCAAAACCTAGAAGAATGGAAAAAAGGGAGAAGGGGTTTAGACATGGGTCACTGTGCTTGCTTGCACTTTTCCTTAAAAGAGTGAGCAAATAACTTTTGGGAATTCATGTTATTAAGCTGCCCCTCCACTACGCCCCCACATCCCACCACTGACAATTCAGCTAAAGGCGTTCACACAGTTGTCATGATGACAGAAACAACAGGAGCCACCGTTTATTTCAGGCTGAAAGGGAAGTCTACCAACAAACCACCAATAATTCATTAAAAAATAAAAATCTCTTAGGGCTTGCTTTGTGAAATCTAGGGTTGCATTAAAGTTATAATAGCTCTGTTTAAATCATTTTTAAAAAAACATTAAAATTTACATCAAATGGATCCCTGATACTTTGCATGATGACAGCATCTATTTGTTAAAAGTTAGTTTATACTAGCTTACCTTCTCAAACAATTTATTTCAGAATCTTGCAGGAATGCAGGTATTTCAAACGGTCATGGTTATTCAATGATCAATTTGAACACAGTCATCCACAAAAACACCAATGATTTGCAATGTTAACACTAGCATGACGAAGGGAGCTATTCATACTTTATGATTAAGCATCATACCACTAAATTTAGAGAAGTGTTATTTGTGGATTGTCACAAATCTCTTAAAATACAGGGGCCAAAAATAGCTTTATCAAAACCTGTATAATTACTTGTTGTGCCCTCATTCATGTGTGGTATTATTGTTGTATTGCTATATATTGTGTGATTCCAGCCCTGAAGGAAAAAAGATTAAATAGGTCTACAACAAAGAACCAAATACAGAGCTTTACAAATCCGTTTAATGGTAATGAAAATGGCAAATCAAAATGTGATTAATAAATACTGTTCATTCCTTTCGCACTAGCATCCCGGCGTGTACAGAGGAGTTTCAGCAGTTAAAGCAGCAAAAAACTGTTGTGGAACTATTTCACCGTTTCTGTGAGGGACATCAGATAAGTGAGCTATAAATTACCATTCATGCAGACTATAAAAAGCCTAATGACACTACAGGTTTGAGATCACTTGAAAGCCACTTGATACGTTGAACACAGCAAAGCAATAGATGACTAAAGGAGACAATTGTTGACAATCTGTAGCTACAGTTCTTGAAACGAGAAAAAAAACAATTTTTTAAAAGAAAGTGCAAATAATATACCTTTATATACTTTTTACATAAATTACATACCTTTTATAAACAGAGCCAAAGGGCAAATTAAATACCTAAATATACCCGTGACTGTATATACATGTAATTTTTTGTCTTTTTCGTTTAGGATTTTCTTTTTTGTGCACCACTAATAATGCGACAAGCCCATAGAATGGGTAAAAACAGTCAATGGTAAAGTCAACCAAATTATTTTGCTAGATTACATAAATATCTCGCTTCTTAGTAGCTCCAAGATACCTTAAATTATAGTAGCTTTTAAAGAACATGCACTGGATCTGTGTCAGTACCTGTGATACTGAAGATTTTGATGTTTGTATTGGAAAAAGAAATCGTGGTGAGCTATCTTTCCATTTACACACAAACAAAATAAATTAAACAACTGATTTTAAAAAGCACTAATGAAAGCTATTGATTAACAGCAGCCCTTTGTGGAGAATCCTACCTGCAAAAAAATGACTGAGTGAGTTTGAAGCCAGTTCTATGAGGTGCTTGGCAATAAATGCATTGAATAAAATAATATATGACGTTTACACAGTTACTATACCCTGCTGCTGTTTACAAGCCGCATAAATGTAAAATATTTTATTCTATACCTGGCCTAAATCTGTCTTCTCTTTCTTATGATACATGCAGTTCATCAGTGTTCCTGAGGTACTGCTGACACCCATGACAGAAAAAAAGAGCGTAACAGAATTTATCATAACGATAACAGTTATCACAATAACATTATCACTAGTGGACACCACTAAATCCATCTAAAAAGTTAACTTTAAGGCTTACGAGAGAACTTTCATTTATTTCTTTGCTAAGTTATTCATCTATAGTATTTATACCCAAGCATATTCGTATACTTATAAAGCATAGTGTAAGAGATTTACTGGATTTATTTAGACTTAAAAAATAAAGTTCTTGCCTCTGTGCAGTCGTGACAAAAGCAATTTCCTCCGGGATCTGATTCTTAACAATGAACTGTACCATGAAAGTTCTCAAAGAAGACAAAAGCTTGATGAAACATCAATTAAGATCTAGCTATGACACATTTAAAAAAAAAAAAAAAGGTTCATGTGGAAAAACTTCACCCAGTCTGTTCTTGAAAGCAGACATGGCCTAACTTGTGACTGGTAATCCTGTGAGGTGAGATCTCCAAAGAGTGTGTGTGTGTGTGATGATTGCCCTATTCTGCCCTCCCCTGTCTTTCAGAGATTTCCTTACGCCTGCCAAGAGCCAGTCACTTTGATCATACAACCTGAGCCAGTCCATTCTTAATACCCTGTAGAAATGCTCTATAGTCAGGAGGAGAGCAGATTCACTCCCTTGTTATGGTTACGCTGTCAAAATATAGTTCACACACTTCTAGGCGAGAGGCTGGCGAATCTCAGCCGACTCATGGGGACACATTTAGGTAGGCCTATAAGTTAAGCCAGCCTCTTTAATTACTGAATACTAACAGTGACTTGCATGATGGTGTTATCATTTGTGCTGCACAGTGGCATGAGGGTGAATCTCCAAAGGTTTTTTATCCTGTTCATTCTTGTTCACAGGACTACAACACCTACCAAAATGAATCACCAAAATGTTTGATCCGAACACTGGACAGAAACACAAAGCCTCTAGTTTCTTTGTGCAAGCACAGCCACAGTAGCAGTAAGATCAGTACAGCCCTCACACTATTAATTACTAGCCTGCCTTAATTCCTAAATAGCCCAGTCAAAGACGTCTGTAAATAGTAATCATGATTTGCAGCTTAACAGTAGCTATGACTTTACTACACACATCATCTAGCACATATCAAAAACGCAGAAATCACAGAAACACAGATTTTCTCCCAAATGCTGGTCTGCTTCTATACTTAAAAGTGGATTTATTTCGGTCAAAACTTGACCCCAGATCAGCTCTGAGCACAACTTTGTTTTTATTTACTCTCAGGCCTCTAGTTCCTCATATGTGAGGCTGTTGTGTGTGTGTGTGTGTGTGTGTGTGTGTGTGTGTGTGTTAACCGTCTGATATAGACTGTTTGCAAAAAAAGCTCCACCTTTGACAAACAGTGAAGGCTGTGAGACTAAAAGAAAAAAAGAAAAATCACCTTCAGTAACCCAGTGAAGTAAAACTGGGGTAAAATGCGAGAATAAACAAATTAAGGTATTCAGTAGGTGGACCTGCTCAACTGCAGAAGAGATATTCACAGACACCTCATACCACAGTCAAACACCCCCCCCCAAACACACACACACCTGAACCTGATGAGAGATTAGTGGGAAAAAAAAACGTATTAGACATTAGTCAGCAGACTACATACAACCCACCTTTATCCATATGATTAAGCTGCTGTGCTGAGGCCTATTCACAAATATACGGTCACTAATGGCCGACAGAAACTAGGGCTGTGTCCCAAACCACATACAACTCCTCAATAAACTATGAATGTGCTACTAAAAGGTGACCATAAGAGATTAGAATGACTCAAAAAAGGCAACAAGGTATTAGTCATTAGTCACCAGACAACCTACAATCCACCTTTATCCATATGATTGATTAAGCTGTAGTACTGAGGCCTGTTCACAAATATACTGTCACTAAAAGATGATAAAAACAAAGGCTGAATCCCAAACCACACACACACAAACTACTTTATAAAGTATACATACTCCATTAATGGATGTGCTACTAAAAGGTGATAAGAGATTAAAACAAAGGTACTGTATATTAGTCAGCAGACTACATACAACCCACCTTTATCCAAATGATTAATCAGCAAAACTGAGGCCTACTCCACAAATATTATGTCACTAAAAGCTGAAACTAGGGCTGTGTCCTAAACCACATACATACATTATGTGATTAATCTGCCACACACACTATAACATACTATTTGTACTAAAAAATGTGATCATAAAAGATTAAGGCCGTTCACAAATATAGTGTTAACTAAAAGAAACTAGGGCTGAGTTCCAAATCTTACACACAACATACTATACATACTACAATAATGGATGTGCTACTAAAATATGATCATAAGATATTAGAGTAACTCCAAAAAAAAAAAAAAGGAGCTAAACATTAGTCATTAGACTACCTACAACCCAACCTTACATGATTAAGCTACTGAGACCTATTCACAAATATAGTCACTAAAAGCTAATAGAAACTAGGTCCCAAACCACACACGTCCGAACAAACTACATTAATAGACGTGGTACTAAAATGTGATCATAAGCTATTAGAGTAGCCCAAAACAGGCAAAGGGCCTTTATTCATATGATTAATCTGCCGTTCTGAGGCCTAATCACAAACATAGCGTCACTAAAAGAAAATAGGCCTGCGTCCGAAACCACACACAGACCACCACAACATACTACACACACCACATTATGTAGTACGTGTAGTATGTACAAAAAGGTGGTGTACTGTTTTGGCCTAAACTAGATCTGACACTACCAGGGCTGAGCAGAAAGGGGGCTCAGTTTTGTGGAGCTGCTGCTGCGGTGTAGCATTTAGGTGCCAACCAAGAAAGAGGAGGAAGAAATAAATTTAATTACAATCTGGATTTAGAAACAGGTCGTGGTCAGGGCTCAAAAGAAAAGAAATAGACATTCTTGAGGCTGTAACGTTTTGCTACATGACGGCTATCAAAGCTAAAGGGCTAATGTTGTTAGCAAGGCCGTGAGTTCACTGCATTTTAGCACGGAGCTAAACAAAACGACGGTTAAAATTCAAATTAACGATCATCACTAACACACACATGCACACACAAACACAAATAAACACACAAACACAATGTTACAGCAAAACACAGACGGGACACACACATATATACGTAACTATACATACACATACATACACACACAAACACACACTGACACACACTCCCTGTCGATTCCACTAACACTGCTCCCTGACCACACACAAACAGGCCTGCACAGGCTGGACACACGTTTGTTGTTGTTTGTTGTTTTTCTTATACTGGGAATAAATAACCGAAGGCCCAGTCTTTAAAAAATGCCCCACTGCACCGCGAACGCACATTTGTCAAGTTTGCAACAACAACGTCAAGGACAACGTCAATTTTCAACACACAGCTCTCAAATAGAAACAAAGTATCCCATACTCACAGTGAGGACGAGTCCTGCTATACTGAACCCTCTCCTGTCTGATCTCCTTCTGTCTCGAAACACTGTAGCAGAGCTCAACCTTCTCTGATCACGCCAGCACTGTCTGTGTGTGTGAGTGAGTGAGTCTCTGTGTGTGTGTCTCTCTCTCTCTCTCTCTCTCTGTGTCTGTGTGTGTGTGTGTGTGTGTGTGTGTGTCTGTCTCTGTGTGTGGTGGGCAGAACGTCAGCAGAATGTGCGTATGAACGAATTAAAGCGTGCTTAATCGTTTTTAAAGAAGGCACGGATATTTTCTTTTTTATTATTATTTCTATAATTTTAGTTTTCAAAATTGTTGGGTGTTTTGCAGTGTGAGTGATAAAGGTGATTATCATTTGTGGAATAAAAGTCCTCCCTCTCCCCAAAATTGTTTATTTA
>JBBJLS010000082.1:21465327-21478226 GCA_037577275.1 Bryconaethiops microstoma
TCATTTACTGAACAAACTTTTTTTCATGCACAAATGTTCATGATCTGTATTTCAGTCATGAACAATACAATACAAGAGTTTTTGTTGGGTCCACCTTCGCGCAGACGGTCTCTCAGTGAGTTGAGTACGTTGGGCGTGATGCGCTAAAACCACGGCTCCAGCTCAGGATGATCTGGGACCGGTTTTACAACTTTTTTTGTCTATTTTTGCCGTTGTGTTACGCACTCCAGTGCTTTTCTCAGATCAGCTGTTCTAGTTCACACGTAGCGCCGCCTCCCATTGGTGCGTTTTGTCAGTTAGGGTGGGGCCAACGGAATACCCGGATAAGACCGTGCTCAGACTCCGTAATGGAGGACTCACTCGGCTGAGTCACAGCTTTGGCTCGGTTTTATCAAAATATCTCCTCAGTAGCTGATTTCTTACTGTGGTGGGTATCTCTGAGGGCCACCAATACGACAAGGAGTGTAAAACGAGAGACTGGCTGAACCCAGTATGCTCAATGTTGACATTTATTCTGGGAAATCACACCATATGTTTCAGGGCGGGACCTGATGTTAAGATGATAGCTTACACCACAATATGCTCATCCGAGCAGAGGGAAACAACACATTTCTGAATTCTTTTAAGTGCATTTAAAAAGGATTTTTAAAATAAAGGCAACCTGCAAACACCATGCGGACAAAAGTATTGAGACACCGCTGTTTTTCAGGGTTCGGGCTAGGTCAGCATACCAAGACATTTTGGACAACGCCATGCTTTCCCAGTTTGGGGAAGAACCTTTTCTATTCCAGCATGACTGTGTCCCAGTGCACAAAGCAAGGTCCATAAAGACATGGCCGGATGAGTTCAGTGTAGAAGAACTTGACTGGCCACACAGAGCCCTGACCTCAACCCCATCCAACACCTTTGGAATGGAACGGAGATTGTGAGCCAGGCCTTCTCGTCCAACATCAGTGCCTGACCTCAGATGCTCTACAGAATGAATCGGCACAAATTCCCACAGAAACACTCCCGTGTAATACTGCATTACAGCTAACCGCTCGGAGCCTTAAATTTAACTTGGCCCGCTGTCTCTGTGAGTTATTCCCAAGCTTCAGCACTAACAGGAACCAAGAAAATTAATATAATATTAAGCATATAGTTGTAACATTTCTTATGCACATCTCAGGACTGAAAGATACATTATTTAAATAAGTTATTCTTATTGTACAAAAAGAGCTTTCAGAATCAGCCTTGAGAAATAAACGTCTTACTACTGTCAAAATGTGCTGGTCACATTTCTATGGAAATAAGAGAGGATCAAAAGACCAAAGGCACACTCCACTTAAACCTGATTAATTCAATAAAATATTGTTAAATCTCACTCTGCCTGTTTTTCCCCCATGTCATCAATACTTTTAAAACAGTGCACAACTACACTTACAAGACAGGTTGAAACCAAATTCAGAGAGGATTTAAACCACTAGCAGTGTATAACTGCATATTACACAATGATGACGGGATTTCTGTCCACTATGACATGGGGGTCTGTTCTGTGAATGTATTTTTTTTTTATTCAAATGTGTTTACAATGATATATAACAAATTGTGGTATTCCGTTCTTGCCATTTATCTCACCCTCAAATTATGTATTAATCTAAAGTAGAGGAAGCTTAGTTTATAGGCCCTCTTTCCATGTTTTCTAAGAAAGCAAAGCACACAAAAATTAGGTGTGTAAAAACTATCAATACCATCTCAATCCAGTATCAAATAACACCAAGACTAATATCCCAAAAATGATTCTTTTAAAAGTTTTCTTGTACACTATTGGGGTTCTTAACGACATCTATACTGAAAATCAGTGAATTGGGACAATATTCAAAGTAGAATATGGTTTAAAGCCCTTGTATCTTTGTTTTTGGCTAGTTAAGTGAAGTAACCCCGCATGATCTGCAATTACAGGGCATTTATTCATGTGGCTGTCTGTAGGCCAGCGTGTGTGTGTGTGTGTGTGTGTGTGTGTGTGTGTGTGTTAATGAGAAGCAGAGAAAGGGGGTGGAAGGTAAAGTAGTTCCTTTCCTGCACATTTGTTTGCTACAGTCAGCATTTTCAGCATCAAAGACACATTCAGCTGCATTAAAACAGACACTCAGTTTACTGCTTAACAAAAATACCATCAGTGAGGATCAATTCTCCAGAAGAAACATCAGGACTACAAGAGCTGCCTACCATTAAGTGCTGGTTCAGTCGATCTCACTTCATTTGGGTAGCACTATAAACAGTAAGGTTTGGTCCAGGGTGAGGTTAAGGTCAGGTTTATAGATTAAGGGGCAACTTTACAGGAAAAAAGTCATTATTGACTTCTAATATAAGTTAAAAGGTTTTATTAATTAAGTTTTTATCAAGCATTTGTATTGATAAAGAGCAGCTACTGTTTTCAAATGAAAACGGAAAAAGTGGGGATTATTTTTCTGTGGGGGGGCTTTGGGGGAACGACACGTGTCTTTGTGGAGAAGCTTGGAGAAACGTACGTAACAAGAAAAGCATGCATTCAAAGGTGGTAATGAAAGTGAAATGAAAGTAAGGAAGAAAGGTTTGTAACACTCAGTAAAGGATGGAAAAGCATAGAGAGACTGTGCTTAAGTAAAAGCAGGGAAACATCGAAAGTAGGGGAAAATTGCCAGTGTCAAAATTTCTCAGTTAAAGCATGGAGCCAAAAAAAAATTAAATGAAAGTTAAAAAAAGGCAAACATTTAAACACACACACACCCTCACACGTGTGTCTCTCTCTCTCTCTCTCTCTCTCTCTCTCTCTCTCTCTCTCTCTATATATATATATATATTTTAAAGTAACTAATACTGGGCATCCAATTATGGCTCAACAACTAATAAGCATAGTCGTTCAACACTGAATGGAAAGAAACTTAACAGAGACTTTCCCTGGGTGGGGCGCCAGCCCACTGCAGTTAACACTGTATTGTTTTATTCTTAATACAAAATGCTAAGCATAATTATTTTCCACCCCTGCCTCCTTTCAAAGTATTGTGTTGATTATACATAAGAAAAACTCACTCGATCACTTCTGTCCTTTTTTTTTATAAGACAAAACAAGAGGTGGCTGAAATGTGAGGAACAAAACGGAAATAATGGCATTAACGTTTCTGTGGACTTTATTCAAGCTTAATTTCTCTTAATTCATACAAGTCATACAACCTCTTAAATACATATGTACACATATACATAGACAGCAGTCACGTATACCTTCATAACAACGGTGGCGTATGAAAATAGAGAAAGATAAGGGCAATGTGCTGTGTAGAACACAGAGACTGAAACAGCAGATTTTCCTCATATTGCGCTTCAAAACATAAAACATTTGCAGTGTTTACCATACAGATATAAGAGAAGAAAACTCAAGGGGCACAAAAACAAACTAATAGAAAATGTTGTACAGCCCTGTAGACAATTATCTGCCCCGACTGGCTCAAAATCTGCATCTGAAACTGTGCAAGAGCTCTATGACAAATTGCTTTTGGCGATTTTCTTTAAGTAGAAGGTGTCCTGTGTGAATATAAAATAGTTACTGGCCTTTGATTTCACATTTTGATTCAGTCATATATGAAAGCACAATATAGTGTAAGACAGTAAAATAAAATGGTATATATATATAAAAAAAAAAAAAAAGTCCAGACCCGGAAAATTAAAACAAGCTCCAGATACAATGACGAACACAATTCATGAAAAACATGATTTAATATACAATACGTACAATGTTATTCGAATGAAAAAAATGAGGTAAAAGTTATATCTGTACAAATCTTTATCATACAGGAAATTACCTAAAATATACAGCTGTTTGATACATACAGTGAACAGGATGGGAGACTTTCACAGTCGTTTTGATAGCAAGAAACCAGGCGCAGTTCCAACAATCTTTATCCGTATTACATAATGCTGCATTCAGGTGATCTTCTACGACGCTGGTGAGGGGGCTCGGATTGTAAGAAAAATGGGCCATTCCTGAAAATAGGACATTCCAAAGAGTTTGGATATCTCAGTACAGCGCCAGCAAAACCAAGCGGAAGAGCAATGGTCACGGCTCCCAGTTTAGTGGATTTTCCCCCACCCTTTTGTAACCAAAGATTGTTGAAGTACAGCGCCCATGGAAGCCCACACAAGCCGATTTTTTACATGCTTGGGTCCCCATTTGCCCTGCTTTCAATTAAAACTATGAAATATTGAATGTCCTGAGGGCCATGTGTGTCTTATTCTATTTAAATAAAATGTATCAGGCCATTACAAAAGTGATAATGCCATCATTTACTCAAATAGCTTCAGATAAGGAAGGCCCGACTCCTTCCATTCCTCTTTTGCAACACAAACAGGAGTAGGGAAGAGGTGAGAATGAAGCAGTGTATTAAACAGACACGGTTGAGTGCGTGGAACAGCTGTCTCAGCAGAAAGTGCAATGTGTAGGAGCTGCCGACAGACGGGGCTGTAGAGGCAGGCTGAAGCCGCAGAGGCCTCATGGTTTAATGTCCGAGAAGCTGGTGTAGGTTTCGCTACAGCTGGACGAAGTGCTCAGGTTGCCCGACCCGCTGCCCTCTAATAAAGAAAACCCACAAACATTAGTTATCATAGGAAACATAGTCAATTTTATTAGACATAAAAAAAGAAAATGTCTCGTACGTTTAATTAGAAATGGCACAATATCCTTTTTTTCAAGATACAGAAACCTTCAGTATCTGAGCTGACATTAAGCTTTGAAATCAAAAAGATCTCACTGCTCAAAGATCTTTTTTAAAGGAGGCACGAGAGAATGTCAAAATATCTGCAGAAACCGCTAAAGACCTAAATGAAGTAATTCCCAGCGGTCTAATGTGAAATGCTTTGCTCTACACAAACGTACAGAGAACTGTTTACAGTGGTGGTGATAGGAACCAGATGTCTTGAGCTATTAATGCCTCTAAAAGCTCCCTCACAAAATGTAATTGCACGAAATAGTTATGAATACAGTGCCTGATGCCGGAGATTTTTTTATGATCCTTTTTAGATTAGGTCTTGACCTAAAACATACTTTCTTAAAAATGAATTCGTACTGAAGAAACATAGGCAGGGCATTGTTAGGCAAAACGGTACACAAAGAAAACCTGAAACAGATGACAGTGAGATTTTTGAACATAATATTGTATTATACTGTCTAAATGACTGTTGTTAAAAGATTATCATTAGAAGTTGCCCTGTTAAATTTAGAATATTTTTAATAGAATTTATTATATAATTAAACATTATTTATAAGAATGAAAGATAACTGATGCAGTGCAGCAAGATCTCACTGTCCCATTCCTTACTGGTGGCAGTTGGTATTCATTCAGGAATATAAAGGTGTAGGAATATTAGAATATTGTTTAAAGTTTCATATAAACCACAGTATTTTGCTTATCCTGCTGCTTAAAGTACTAAAACTATACAAATAATAATAATAAAAATAATGTGATTTTAGTTGTAGCAGTAGTTGTAAATGTTAGGTTTGGACATTTTTTTGGACATTTTTGAGATGATGCCTGTGTGCATAACCTGACTCCAGGGCTTCAGCACGTCTTGTATGTTATTCAGGCAGCTAAACATGAAAAAATCTCAAAATAAATAAAAATACAAGAACACTGCAAAACAAATTTCTGAGATTTGTGGATGTTCAGCTTTCACTAAAATGGGTTTTTAAAATACTAGCATACTACTAGGTGAGGAAGTGTGAGTAGAGGACCACCCTGTGAGGACTGCGCTGGTTTACCTGAGCTGGTGAGAGACTGTGAGGACTTTGACTCTCCAATCAGAGTGAGCAGATTAGCAGCAGGAACCCAGCCCTCCTTACTGTTCTTCAAGTTACGCACAAACCTGGAACAGTTAACACACACACACAAATTAAATATACACAAAAGGTATCATCTCAAAAATATCCAAACCTCATATAATACAACTGTTACAACCACTACTACTAAAATGTCACATTATTATTAATAATAATAATAATATTAATTTAGGCTCTTTATATCGTTTTTAGTACTTTAAACAGCACGGGGTCACAGCGAGATCATGTTACACTGCATCAGTTAGATTTCATTACTGTAAATTATATTTCATTGTATTAAATTAGATTATAAATTATATTAAAATAGTCTAAAGTGAACAGCGCCACTACGTGATGGGCTGCTTCTACAGATGACGGCTACTGATGTAGTTTACCACTGTCCGTCACTGCCCTCTCGGACGAGCTGGACCATGTCTCCACTCTTCACGGAGAGGTCCTGAGCTCCTCCTTTATCGTAATCAGCCACCACCACATACCTGCCAGGAGACTATACACACACACACAGAGCATTACTATCAAGATCAAGAGTATTTACGCAGTATTTGCAGTGTTCATTGTTCTTGATGCATCATTTCTCTCCAGTACTTGGGCTGTGGGCCTGTAATGCTATTAAACTTTATTATGTGGAAAATCTGTATGTAAGCTAAATTGTAACTAAACTGAATAAAGTGAAATGTGATTGGCCTTAAGTCTAGTCTCCACTCTAAAAGTGAAATGGAAAACGCTGCATCCATACTTTTAAAGATTTTAATGATCCTGATGCCTGTGTATGATTTTATTTTATTTTTTAAAGTCACGGGGGTAGTAAATAGCCTGCGGCTACAGCTTGCTGTCAAAGTAAGCAGCAAGAGAAGGCAAGTAATATTATTAACACAGTAAACAGCACACACAACAATGTCACATCTCCTTAAACTGTAATATCATGGTGTTATAAAGCAACACAAGAGGCTGAGGTGAAATGATTTCAGTGTGTATTAGGGCTTCGTTTTAATCACTTTCTGTATATTTGTTAATGGGAATACTGACATAACAAAAACTGATCATTTTGGTGCCTGATATGTTCATATTGTCCCATCCCGTGAGAGAACAGTTATGTTGAATACCCAATTTGACAGGCTGCCTAGTGGTTGCTAAGTAACAGCTCTGCTTTTTTGTTGCTTTACTTGTTGTTCATACTGTTGTAAGAAAGCGATTGAGCACTCAAAGTAAGGAGCTCCATTTAAACATAGTACCACAGTACTTAATGACAAATGTGCTCCCAAGATTTCTAAGTAAAACCGATCAAACAGTGCTCGACCCCCGAATCTCACCAGTTTCTTGCCCTCGTCCTCAGGATCAGAGTTCAGAGGGTCCTCAGCGCTCGAGTACCCATCATTTTCCTCCGATGCGTCCATGGAGAGGGAGGCCTTATTGAACCCTGTGAAAAGAAAGCAGTGATTAACGTTAAAAATTATGACACTGCGGCACAAGGCCCTTGTGAGATAACTGGAGGGGGTGAGTGCTTTTTCAGTGAGATGGAGGGATGATGGTGAAGGAGAAAAGGAAAGAAGGAATCAAAGAGAGGTGTATTCTCTTCATCACTACACAACATCATGAACCAAGTGAAGAGAGAAACAGAAAAACCACACACATTCGAAACCAGTGATGCTGTGAATTCAGTGAATCTCTTTGGAAAAAATAAAGACCCCAGGTCTTGATTTCACGTCGTGTTTTTGGTAAATAGTGACGATCGGCCCCTTTTCTCAAGCATGCTAACGCAATCCTAATTATTAAACATTCATGCTTACAGGTAACTCTGTAAGGTGGTAAATAACTGTGCAATATATATGTATATATATCAGAGAATAAGGCTTTTAGACCAATAGGTTCTCCAAAAAAACTCTGACATTAATGATGGCGTCTTTACATAAATGATTTCTCACTCAAACAAGTTAAGAGATTCTACTCTAAAGTGCAGATTCTCAACTTTCAACAGATTCCACTTTAAGCTTGTAAGTAGACATTATTGTATCATGATTTGAATTGGATGAACTTGTGTGTATCATATTGTTCTGCAGAAGAAAAACACATTATTGTTGACATGACAAATTGATAAAAAAACCTGACAAAACTGTTGAATGTAAATCAAATGAAGATTGAAATATTTGCTAAACTGATTCTAATGAATTAAATGTCATTAATAATGCAATTACTGTAAATGCATTAAATGCTACAATAATATGACAATACTAGCATACGTTGTAATATGACACTTTACAACAAGAATGCCCTTATAAATGTTTATGTATGGTTCGAAATTAGTTTAGTATAGCTACTAGTAACACTGTAAAAATCCTTTAATAATTAGTTATAGCACAAATAAAAAGGGCAACCGTGTCCTGTTGCGTGCCAAACAGTGAGCCCACGTTCATCTAAAGCTCAAATCTTGCTGGCCACTTTGATTTTCTCCATCAATCAGCTTCATCACACACTCATTCATCAAATAATCAGGAGCTCACTTTTGCCTTTTTACTTATGAGTTATACCTACTTAATAATGATATTTAACATGTTTATGGCCTGAGTAATAACCATTAGTAGTGTAACTAAACTATTTATGAACCTTTATAGGGTAGTCTTATTGTAAAGTGGTCCCCAGTACTGTTACTGTAGCTAGTAGGGTTAAATTATGTTGTCTGTGGAAAATAACCGTTACACACAGTAACCATATTGAGTAAGTACACTTATATTCACACAGCTAGCCACATTTGCATGTTTGGCTGACCTATCTCTTTAAAGACAAGAGCATGTATTCCACACGCACAGATCACCCATGTGAAGCAATGAGCAGCCTCCCCCATGCTGTGAAGCCAAAACATGACACACTCTGCTGAAGGCTGTTTGCTGCTACATGGGGGTGGTGCCCACTAGACCAATGAACACGAGGAGCCTCAAGTTATTGCATGAACCACATTAAACCTCAGTTTAAGGCCTCAGAAAAGAACAGTTCCTCTTATACTGCATTACTTAGGGATTTTACTATGCAGCAGTTCATTTTAGCTTGTAGGAGGGGGGGGCTTTGCTAGGTAGCCTATCCAACAGTTGTTTGATTGGTGACACTAAGAAAGCAAGATCACAACCAGGAACCACCAAAACTGCAAACCCATAACAGGCAAACACATGCAGATAATATCAAAAGTGTGTCTTGAGGTAGTGCTGCTAGTGCTTTCCTCAAGTCATGTTCTTCACCGTGAGTCAGGCATGCAGGATTCCATGATTGATCTGTTTTAAAGTGCTGTGCAAAAGTCAGAATACCCTTTCTTTTAGTCAAAGTAGCCCTTATGTACAAGTTATTCATTGTTCAGCATCATAAAAACGTAATAAACACATTTAACAGAAATCTACAGAAAAGCATCAATGATGAAATTTAATAAACCCACTGTAAAATAAAAATTTACAGCATTCAGCGTGTCAGTACTGACATGCTGTACTTTCAGTTTTATGTGCAGAAATCTGTAGAGATTTTCGTGCTATTTGTAAACTCTTCCTAGGTTCTATCAAAGAATTTGATTCTATTTTCTGCTTTTCACCCTTAAAGTAATCAAAATGAAATATTCATACTAATAAGTATAGAAACCCTTACTCCACATCTCAGATATCCACATTTCAGATGTCCAATTCCTTATTTAAAACAATCAGACTCTAATCTCAGATTTCTTTTCCTTTAGCTATTTTAGATACACACAAGAAAGGAGCTCAGATGTGTGGGCAGCTGAGGTGTGTGTAGGTAGCTGAGGTGTGTGTGTGGGCAGCTGAGGTGTGTGCGTGGGCAGCTGAGGTGTGTGTGTGGGGGGGTGAAGTGTGTATGTGGGGGGGATAAGGTGTGTGTGCTGGCACATGAGGTGTGTGTGGGGGGGGTGAAGTATGTGTGGGGGGTGCTGAGGTGTGTGCGGGCAGCTTAGGAGTGTGTGTGGGGGGTGCTGAGGTGTGTGCGGGCAGCTGAGGTGTGTGCGGGCAGCTGAGGTGTGTGCGGGCAGCTGAGGTGTGTGTGGGCAGCTGCTTTTGTGAATGTTAGTGTCACTATGAAGAGCTACAATCTCAGTGAGCAGCCAACTGGGTGGCTGCAAGGATAGAAGAGTAAAAGATCAATAGGTGCACAGAAGTAGAGTGGACATATTAAAAAACTTAACTATTTACACATTTTTGGTTAGATACATGTTGCTGAAAAGTGAATAGCTTGTACTTAATGCTCGTTTTGATGAAAAATGAAAGGATGGTCTCTGGCTTTTTTACAGTAGGAAATAACATCCTAGATAGTAATCACAAACAGTGTCATTCGGTCACTTAAAGGAACATTTTACCCAAACGCTACTAACACTGGTAATAATAAATACATTTTGGAGGGGGGGGAGCAATTGTTGTGAACTGTAGCTTGTCAAAACAGACAAGCAAACTCAAGACAACCTTCTGGTTGAGAAATACAACCAGAATACAAACTGTGGTTAGAAACTCCCCTTCATTCTTGGTTAGCCACATTAGCGGTTTTGAGTGAAGTGGTCTAATTTGGTAAACTGCTCCTTTGTGTCTTAGTGAGAAGTGAAGGAAGTGGTAGTAGTGCAGAAGTTACAGATCACCCGACACCAGGCAGCTTTACCTCTCCGTTTAGCCTGTAAGAGGCTTGAAGTGCTCAGCCATTTGGCTCTGCTGAGGCTGATGTGGGGACCTGCGTCTGAGGGAAAGGCAACCAATCAGAGTTTCCCGTGCACAATTCCCAAACGTTACTCACCGCTGACGCTGACTGTGTTATTTCAGTTATCGAGTATAGCAAGCAGCCTTCTCTGGTTTCAATATAGTCCATAGTATTACGTGAATTTATAAAAGGATGATGCTTAACAGTAAGCAGATTTTAAAACACCTAACAGCAGGGCTCCTAAATTGCCCATTTCTTTCTTTTCTATTTATTTATTTTGTGCTTCCCATGTGATTCCATTCCAAAACAGTCCTACTCCAACATATGACCATTTTACAACCTCTCTTTAGCCCATTATTTGCCTATATAACTCAGCTCTGTTCTGATTGGCAGCCCTGTACTGCACCTCATTCAGAAAGCCAAAAACACCCCATATATTTAGCTGGAAGAGCTAAAATGATGTAGGGTGAGACTAGGCAGATACGTAAACACAGCGATTTTCGTGATATCAGATATTTTTCACCTTAGGTTCCATTAATGTATCATATGAGTGGAAGAGTAATACATACTACATCAAAACTCTAAAAAGCAAGGGAAACTACATTTCTCAAATTATTTCTTGAGTTCTTAAAAAAGATCATATATTGAAAACATCTATGGGTAAGTGACAATGGGACTAAAACAATATGGAAGTCCAAAAAAATTCAAACGTCCGATGACAAAAGTAATATGCAGTTTCACATCACTGAATGCACATAAAACAGAGAAGTTCAAATAAAATGTTTAGAAACAAACTTTTGTCTAAAAATGAGTGACCAATGAGAGGCTTTGAGGGATGGGCTACTGTGATTTAAAGGGCCAGTGTACCTCTGAAGCCAAATGGTGTAGGATCACTCTTAATCTCATGCCGTTTGGTTTTGTGGTCAGGACTAGTAGGAGATCCTGGCGGCCAGGCAAGGAAAGAGAGAGGGAAAGAGATAAAGTGTAGACAGGAAAGGAAGGGAAAAGAAGATGAGAGCGTTAGCTGTAGAAGAGAATGAAGCAACTGACCTACTGAAGACTACGCACTTCCTAGAAAGCGCAGTTGCTTTGACTCAACTACACAGAAAGATTCTACAGACATTAGTGACTCTACACGCTTTGACCTACAGTTTAGCTACTTAACTTAATCTAAGCTAATTTGATTCCCGATCAGATTTAGGCGGTATACCTGGAGGACAGAGCGTGACCATGGGCAGTGTGAGACTTTTAGCACCAGGGGGCGAAAGTAGCTCTGCACCAGGAATCAAGCCAAAGCATCAATTTAGTATCATGACAGGTATCATGAATGCTTTTTCTATCAGATAAAAACTGCTTTGTGATTAAATGTATTATGTATGGTAAAAAGAATCACTCAAACTAAAGATGAATTTAATCCATTCACTAAGTGAAGCAGTGGTCAGGCAGGAATACAGTACCCGGGGAGCAGTGTGTGGAGACGGTACCTTGCTCAAGAGTACCTCAGTGGTGCCACTAGCAGTCCTGGGATTTAACCTCACGACCTTCAGATCACAGGGGCAACTCCCTAACCACCAGACCACCAGCTGCCTCACTTAGAGTTACAAAAGAATGTTTTTATAAAGGAAATGTGTGAAAAATGCTTTAAAAGTTTAAAAGCAGCCACATTATGTAAAGTTTCGTAATTCTAAGGTGCACAGGTCTGCTGTGGTAGTGGGTGTGTTCTGGTGTAGGTACATTGGTGCAGTGGCTACTGCTTTACACCAGTCTTCGTTCATTTGGGCTGTTTTGAATTGTTCGTGTGTGGTTCCCTGCAGCTATGAGGCCCCCCAGCAAGACAGGGAATTAAATGGCCGGGCGAGTCTTTACAGCATAAAATGTTCTCTTACTGGGTGTGAAGGTAGGGTTATGAGAACTCTTTGCTGGGCCAAAGGAAATGTCCTCGTTGTTGCACTGATTTACACCAGTGAAGGGTTTTCTTACAGCTGTAGATCTCCGCCATTTTTAACATTATTTTAAGAGTGCAGTTGAACGCAATGAGAGGAAAACTGGTAAGTATTATTTTCTTATTGGAGTTGATGATTGATTCTCTAGGTGTGTAAAAATGCAGGAGTGCCCTTTGTACCTTTCTGACTCTTGAGGTTGCTGAAGCCCTGCAGTGTAAAACGTTTTTTAGCCACTGCTGCCCTGTCTGTGGTAGGACTGATTACTGAATCATCTACAGAGCATGGAGAGAGGGAGAGAGAAAGTAAGAGAGACAGAGAGACACAGAGAGATCGAGAGAGAGAGGGAAAGAGAGAGAGAGAGAGAGAGAGAGACAGAGAGAGAGAGAGAGAGACAGAGAGAGAGAGAGAGAGAAAGAGAGAGAGAGAGAGAGAGAGAGAGA
>JBBJLS010000082.1:21516006-21531539 GCA_037577275.1 Bryconaethiops microstoma
TACACACACACACACACACACACACACACACATATATATATACATAAAATGTTCACACAATGTTTTTTACTGTTAATACTCATGAATACATATTTGTCTGTATAAACAAATAGGTTGAAAAATAAAACCGTAAACAAAAGTTTTCACTGAACACTGTATACTATACACATGTATTATCTGAGCACACAATACACATACAGTAATACACTATACATTTGTTCACTAAATACACTATATGGACAAAAGCATTGGGACACACTTGTTTTTCAGGGCTTGGGCTAGGCCACGTAATTCCAGTGACATTTTGGACAACGTCATGCTTCCAACTTTGTGGACACAACCATAGAAGAACCTGTGCCCCAGTGCACAAAGGAAGCTCCATAAAGACATGGTTGCATGAGTTCAGTGTGGAAGAACTTGACTGCCCCCGACACAGCCCTGACCTGAACCATTAATGCTCTGCAGAATGAATGGGCACAAATTCCCACAGAAACTCCAAAATCTTGTGGAAATCCTTCCAGTGAAAGTGGAAGCTGTTATACCTGCTAAGGGGGGACCAACTCCATATTAATGTCTAAAGTCCCTGTTGGTGTAATGGCCAGACATCTCCAGTCCATATAGTGTACCTTTCAAAAAGGACTTTCAAATACAATTTTGCCTGAAATTGATGTGTCATCAATAAGAACAAAACATGAGGAGAAAAACAAACAACAAAAAAACCCAACAAGCCAGGATTATGTAATGACTACAGTAATTTGGACGGGTGCCATCTGCCTTTACTGTCCTTGGGGCTCAATCAAGTGCAACTGCAATTGCGTTTGACAGAGACGGAATAGGGGAAATCAGCGGAATAATTCTCCACATTTTTCCTCCACAGCCCGTGGCTGTTGGCAGCATCGGGTCTAAACAGAACAGATTTGGCTGATATAATAGGCTGATTTTTCTTCTGCCCTTTACCACTGAAGCTACATTAGTTCCTTTCACTTCCAGCATTCCCCTCGTAAATATTCAGAAATCTTTTAAATGTGAAAACTCTCTTAAAAAGGGCCATTTGGTTTGCAGGGGCATTCACTCGGAAAGATGCCTTAAGGAAGGGAAGAGATCTGAGTGCGAGTGAGCGAGAGAGCGAGAGAGCGAGAGAGAGAGAGAGAGAGAGAGAGAGAGAGAGAGAGAGAGAGAACATTAGTGCTGGAATCTAATTAGAGACGGTCAATTTCTCTCTCTCCAAGCATTATTTTTGCATCAACAGGTAAGTGATACAGTATTTTCCTACCAGCAGTATAACGCAGTTTACAGCAGAGAATGGTAATTATATACAGGTATAAGTTTTTGTGCATAATAAGTGTAGGAAATCATGTATGAAACAGAATGCAATAAACTAAATGAAACTATATACACAATACCAGTTTTGGTGATCTAGGTTTTGCACAGTTTTTGTTTGCAACGTGGTCCCATTTTATACCTTAATTTTAATCCACTTTTGGAAATGCCTGCGTTTCCAACTTCACAGAAATCCTTCCATTTCAGATATACAAGTGAAAGAAATAAGGCAGCTGAGGTAGTTGCGAGTAGCTGCATGTCTGAATTTTAGTGTCTCTCTGGAGGGGGCTATGTCAGTAATTGGGGATGGGGTGTGAATAACAGTAACAAGTTGACAAATTAATACCGACAGATTTGATATCTTACTTTGTGTTTGAGGCTTCTGTGTAATTTTCCATTAAACGCATTTTGACCTGAAAACTAAAAACATTAACTTGTACTTCATGGCCTTTTAGTGCTACAGGTTAGACTGCAGGTTTTAAAGAGGTGAGAAACGTAAGTACTTGCTTGCAAAATGCTCTCTTGTGTAATAAATCTCACATAAAATCTATGATCACTGCAGAAGCCTTGCATGTTCAGCAGAATACGACTCAAAGCTAGTATCTGCCAGCTGTGATCATAGAGCACCAAATTATTTACACCAAACTGGGTCACACTCTGGCATGTCTGCTATTTTTTCTCAACTGCACATCATAACTGCAAAGGCCTTTTTTTTTTTTTTTAATTATTTGCTAGTCTATAAGTGGACATCTGCACCAAATGTAGCATTTTGTAACACACAATAGATCCCTGTAAGCAGCACTGAGTCCACTGTTTAGTAGGAGCCCATTGTGAGATGAGCATTGGGGCACCACAGGGAGCCCTGTTAAAAAATTCATTCATCCGGGAGCCCAAAGCTCTACGGTGACCTTCACCGTGGCTCCTGGATCACATTTCCAGCGTATTGTGATGAGAGGGGGAGAGCAAACCAGTATTTCTACATTCTTTTTTATTTGAATGAGGTTACTACAGGACAGAAGTGTCTCCATCCCACATCTACAGGTCAGATACAATCTAGATGTATATGCTGTTGGGTTTTAATTATTTTTAAGGTTGCCCCCACAAGCATTTTAAAGGGTTAAAAAATTCCTAGTATTTACAAATGAATGTGTACTGACTCAAAAATCAACTACGTTTTTATATATATATATACACACAGACACACACAGACACAGACACAGACACACACAGACACACACAGACACACACAGACACACACAGACACACACACACGACCAGTGGTTATTCTACCAGTGCAGGCTTTTCTGCCCTTTAGCTTCAGACACAAGGTGACTGGCAAAGGTTCATGACCTGACTAAACTGACTATAAGTACTTTTGTAACATTTTTACTATATTAGCAATACCTGCTCTTTGTAAAAACAGCACTGCAGCCAGTAATTCAATTATTCGGTTTAATTATGAGCCAATCGTATACTACTTCACTTCTACCTCATGCTTTATATTTTTACCAAATAGCACCAGTTAAGGACGGATACAACTGACGGAAGATAAGAGTCTGGAGTCAGGGTCTAAAAAAAATCAATGCTGAAAGGATGGATTTAGAAACAGAGAGTGAACTAAATCGGTTTCTGCTGTAGCCCTGAGGTCTCTAGAGAGCAGACAGTGCACTTATAGAACAGCCTATTTTTAACCAGCATTATGGGAGAGAGGTGTGTGTGTGTTGCTCCTGTTTCTTCATAACTGCAGTCACTGCTGAAGTAAGTGTTCACTGGTTTCTGGATCTAATTAGGTACATTATACATCTTCCTGTCAAGACAGTCTACGCACTGCTTCGCATGACAAAAGATATAGGCACACTAGGGTGGGCCTATTAACTAGGGCTGTTACTTTTGATTATACGAGTAACTGAGTGATCTAGTGATTATTTTCACAATAAATCAAGCAATTACACAAGCAATTTGTAACAGCAAACATTCAACACTACTTCATACACATGAAATAAAACACATTCAAAAGATCCAAATGGTGGTGTGGGTTTCCTTTCTTTGCGTGATGCTCAAAAAACCCCCCCAAAAAAACCAACTGTGTCTCGGTGCCAAATACCAACGCACACCTTCAGAGGTCTTGTGCGGGTCAAGGAGGATCTACACAATATTGGGCAGGTGGCTGTAGTATTACGGATCATCATATCATATAATCTTCACAGAAAAGCACTGCCAATGGAACGGGACACTCTACTGCAGAAGTGTCCAACCATCGGTGCGTGAGTCATTTGGTACCGGGACGCACAGAAAGAAAGAATAAAAATTATGTATTGACTATCAGAGTCTGAAATATCTTTTATTTTGAAGAAGAGGAAAGAAAAAAAAAACGCTCATCTCAATCACAGTCGGTACATCAAAGAAACTTAGCCCGCAAGCTAACAAAGATGAGCAAAAAAACAAACGCCTTTGGGGAGCTTCTTCATATTTTTACGCACTTGGTTTTTAGTTGTATCCGTACCGGTCCAAAGAAAAAATTGTTTTACACGAAACTGGTCTGTGGCGCAAAAAAGGTTGGGTGCCGCCGTGCTAGAGTGTTAAAACACTTACTACCCACTGGGATGAGTTGGACTGACTTTTTGCGATACAGAACTAATCATTCAACATCAGACCTGGCCTCACTGATAGTCTTGATGCTGAATGCAATTAAATCCTCACAACAAACGAAGATTTATTTTAAGGTACACACCTTTTCAAAAACACAGTGGGGTTCTTACAGCAAAGAGAGAAACACCCTATTAATACCCTTTCAGAAGAAACAAGAAACACTGAGCATGGGTCTACAAACATTTGGGCATAAAGCACACGTTATAGATGGGAACAAGTGTACAGTGGCATACAGGTAGTTTCTAAAGCCATGAGCAGTGCACGGCCACGCTAACACAACAACATTAAAGAAAAAGAAGGACTGGGAGGGGTGAGTGGTGACCAGTAATGATAAATTCACCTTCGAGTCGATTTTGTAGCAGTTCTCTGGAGTGCACATCTTAATGAATTTGCCGTCGATCCCCTGGAAGACGTATAGGATGTCTCGCACTAGAGCGGCCTCACTGATTTCAGCTGAGAGCGAAAGAGTGAGAGAGTGAGAGAGAGACATAAAGTTATAAAGATGCAAAGGTCATGCTCATATATCTGTCCTGTTGGAGTCAGGGGAGATTGGTGCCCTGTGGCTGAGTGGATTTTTACGTTTTCAACTATGTCTATCCGAAAGGCATGATGAGGTACTGAATGCAATCAAAGAACCCACTGTTCCTCCATACACAGATTTAAATTAAACCCGTATCCGACCACAGTCGAGCACTTAGTATTCATTTAAATGTACCGCTGTCCTGAAAAGATGTTTACAGAGACAGAATGATGAACGGTTATTCTACCAGTGCAGTCGTACTCATGCGGAGCATCAACTTTCATGGAATTAAGGCTGCGCTATACAGGCTGTTAATGGTTATCATTACACTGACATTTGCAATACTGACATTACAGGAAGCTGCAACAATGAGACCGCTAACAAATTCTACTTTTACAGTGCTGTGACCATTCTGACCAACAGCAGATTTTGAGTATTAGTGGTTGGTGTATTAGCCACATCCAACTATACTGTTCAAAATAACACAGCCCAATCTCTGTCCAAAAATCAGTGTTTCTTTATACTGCATAATGAAAATTTGTTCATTTTCATTGTTCACAGTAAAGTCCAAAACCACATCCAAAAGTCAGTATCATGTAAATGTAGACCATCTTTGTGGTTTGAGAGGGTTGAGAGGAGTCTTGGATATGTATTGATACAGGCCACTATTAAGTGTGAGTGTTTGTTAGCGATGTTAGTTTCCCAGCCACACTAAAAAAAAAACAAACTAAAGAAGCAAAGTTTCTCCAAACATCTTAGCTGATTGACCACATCTGAGGTAAAATAAAAATAAATCTGATGTTTTGCTGAACTACTGCAATGTAGCGTTCAATTGAATAAAGAAGAACTAGCCTAATGTCTCCTTTAAACACAACCTTTCCATTTGGCTAGAGTGATAGTCAGCTCAATCTGGGAATATTTAATCTTGAGTTTGTTTGTTTTACTATATTTGTTGCAAATATTAAAGAGAAGGCGATGTGACTTATTCTCCAATTTCATTCAGCACGACACAGAACCAGCTTAAGAGCCATGAGGCATCACTACTCACGTCTTACTCAAGCTCTACTCTAATAATAAAGCATGATCAGCACAAATATTAAAAATGTCAGTTACTGTTTCGTTTCTTTTTTATTTTTATAGATACTATTCAAGACACACACACACAGACACACACACACACACACAGACAGACACACACACACACAGACACACACAGACAAGATGCTTTTAGCCATGTTACATGAAAACAAGTGACATGTGACTACCATTTCACAAGGTATAACAGAAAGGCTTCTATGAAGCTCTTTTTTCTTTTCTCCTGGTAAGTCTAAGGTGCTTACAACAGTTGAGGAGTTCCACTAATTGTAATACTCTTATCTACATTTTAATGTAGGTTTCTGGGTTGGAGGCGGAGCCTGACCATTTTTTGGGCAACCAATTCTAATACCTTGCTACAACCTAAATCCCCAAAAGCTCATTCTTACTCAAAGTGTTGCTCACTGCACATGGAAAAAAATAGTAGAGCTGGACATAGAAAAATTGAGGGCAACAATTATCTGAACAAAATATCTGATAAACGTAAATGTATAAATGTAAGGGTAATTAAGAGGGAACAGAAAACACTGCTTACTGTTTTGGCATTCGCACAATCAAGAATTCATTCTTATATAGTAATTTACTGTTGGATGAGTGAATAAGTTATTCTTTCACTCCTTACCTTTTAGAACAATAGTGATTTTTGATAACATTTCTTTAACGCTCCCCTACTGAAGACCCTTCAGACTGACAGACTTGAGCAGTGGGTTCCAAAGCCACATGCACATGTTTTACATACTACAAAAAACAAGGTACTTTCCGCAGTGCTCATTTCCAGATTCTAGTGGGAAAACCACAATGTATTATATTTTCCCTAATTTTACAAACCCTTCAGATTTGCTGAGAAAGCTGTACTGAAAAAAAAAAAAAAAAGCTCAGAATGTTCCCTGAGGTATTATGTCGCACCCTGGGAGATGCACTGCAGGGACAGATAAATTTATTCTCCACTGTTTATCCACTGTTATGAGGAAATAAAGCATAAAGCACAGATGTTATACTATTTAGAAACAGCAGACTATATATATATATAAAATACTAATGTAATCATTCGTAGCAGCTCTCCATCTTAATGTGGAAGGGACTCACTGTTGCCGTCGCCGTCCCGTCTCGGTCTGTGGGACAGTCTTGGTGGTGGGCCGGAGGTGGGGCCTGCAGGGGGCCGTGAGGTAGGTGGTGCTCCCCCAGATGGAGAGCCGGTGACCGGAAGTGCCCAGGCCAGACGAGAACCTCTCGTAGGGTCAGCTACAGGCTGTGCACCGGGGCTAAAACAAACACAGACACACAATTCAGATCATATACAGTGAGATACACTATACAGACAAAGGTATTGGAACACATCTGTTTTTCTGGGTTTGGGCTAGACCCCTGACTTCCAGTGAAGGACAATCTTAATGCTTCAGTAAACCAAGACATTTTGGACAACGCCATGTTTCCAACTTTGTGGACACAGTTTGGTGAAGAACCTTTTCTATCCCAGCATGACTGTGCCCCCAGTGCACAAAGCAAGGTCCATAAAGACGCGGCTGGATGAGTTCAGTGTGGAAGAATTTGACTGACCCACACAGAGTCCTGATCTCAACCCCATCCAACACCTTTGGGATGAACTGGAACAGAGATTGCGTGTCAGGACGCCTCGTCCAGAATCAGTGTTCGGCCTCAGAAATGCTCCACAGAATGAATGACCACATAAACTCTCCAAAATCTTGTGGCAAGCCTTCAAAGAGGAGCAGAAGCTGTTATAGCTGCAAAGTGGAGACCAACTCCATGTAACTTTATGCCTCCTATTAAACAATGTCTGGTAACACGTCTTCATGGTCTTACATAAGCGCAACAACAAAAGCACAGAGATCTTAAGTCACAGCGCCTGAGTTATTGAGATAATTAAAGTTACCGCGTTTAAAGAAAACCTACTTTCGCAAGGATTTCTGAGACATAAAAAGACAATTTTCCCTGTTTTACCAAGAACAAACACATTCCACCCCCACTCTCCTCTAAAGCAACACCATTATGCTTCCATTACCAAAACCCAGGAGAGCACACTAATTACCTTTTAATGGACTATTCTAAACACTGAAGAATGACAGCGAAGAACGACACTGAAATTCCAAAGCCATGGTGATGCTAAAGGCTTGACAGATTTACCATTTAAAGAATTCAGCCATCAATTACACCCAGGGCTTGAGAACGTATAGCTGTGCTTTAAATAGCCAGACTGCTGGCGGTTGATGGTGGAGGTGTTAATAATTCAGTGCACAATCTTGGCACAATTAAACCTGAGGCTACAAAATAAGTCAGATACAGCACAAACAAGTTGAGGGGAGAGGAAACATGCTCTGTAAGAAGAAGAGATTACAGATAATCTAAAAAACATTACGCTCCGTGTAGTGGAACAGTGTAGGAAATAAAATTTGTAACGTTTTAAGGGTTAAATTGGGACGTAAGCACCGTGCAAAAGTCAGAGGCATCAGACAAAATGCATTAAGCAAAAACACAAACAGAATGAAAAAAAGATAAACAATAGGTAAACATTGACCATTTACAAACATCTGCTTGCAGTAAGCAAGTCCTGACTAGAGTTTTGACAAAATGAGCAATTATTACATACTCATCAATTCACATTAATATGTGAATGTAAACTGGGTGTGTTTTCATCAGCTGGAATAAAGCAAATGCATTTAAATATCACACATGGGTCAAGAATTCTGGCTTTGCTAAATACAAGCACTGCAAGTAAAGTTGGTTCATTTGAACCAGAGCTGTCCGTCCATCAGTTGGAAGCTACCAAGTATTCACAGCCGGTATGCATGAAAACTGATCAGCCAATTCAGCCACTTTAGGCCTGAATTAATTTAATTTGGTAATCGCAAGTGTTTATAAACCACAAAATCAGCTGCAAATATTTCAATATAAAACAGTCCTAATAAGCATCAAATCTCCTCCACCCACCGGTACATTTTCATATTATTTATGGTTCTCACTCTGGAGAAGATCATGTGCTATGCCAACTGCTTACTACTAGCTTGCATTAATTCTTAGATGATCAGTATTTAGTATTTAAAGAAGCAGTTTGACAAATAAAGAATAACGTTAAAAAAATCTAATTTACCTATATTTATTCAATTAATTAGACAAACAAAAAAAGGAATTAGACAAAAGAAATTAGACAAACTAAAAAAAAAATCTGCTCATCTATTTCCTAGAACAGCTCCACTGGTAAACGATGGCTCACCCAGTAAGTAGGGACTGAGGGCTCGGGACAGGTCCGTTGACTGTGTACACCCCCAAGCTGCTAATTCCGCTAGTGCCTATGCTGGAGGCATTGTGGGCGGCCAGCACTGAGCGCTCGGGGTAGCTGAGGGACAGGCTCTGAGGTCGAGCGTAGTAGAAGGGCGTGGAGTGGGCATCACGGGGTAAAGCCTGCGCAAAGAGAGCTCCATAGCTGCCCACCTGTGGAAAAGAAAACAGAGTTCATAGCCTGTCTGTGCTGTGTATACCCTGCAGTTAGCAATCAATTTTTTCATAAAGGTATTATGACTATCAATTATGTAGGTAAATGAATAATCTGCTTGTCTTACTGATTTATCGAATTCATTGTTCAGAATTCTTGAACACTTCAGACACTTTTTAGAGGCTTTAAAGGCCGCCGTTAAAGAATGATCGTATAATCAAGATTTGAAAAGGTTTATGACTTAAACTGACTTTCATATCACTGCTACTGGAAAGATGAGCAGAAATGCCATCAGACTCCTCTCCGTATCTGATCCGAACATTCTTTCTAGTGCTGTAAGTCAACAGCAACTTGAGTGCTAAATGCCGCTCCTTATGGTGAACGTTCAGACTGCTGAGCATGCTTTCAAAATGACCTGTGGTCTCCACGGTTATCACTCAAACATGGAGCTAATCACGATGCGCGTTCATCAAAATTAATCCAGTTTCCAGTTACTTTTAAACTCGAGAAACTGATTCGATCTGACTAATTGTGGCAGTTCTACTAGGTGGTCAAGGCAAGGCATAAATCACTATAAAATGCTGCCGCTGATTGGCCCGTAAGTTGCCGTTTGCTAAACGAATCCGAGTGAACAAAACTGTTTATTGGATCTGCATTGTTTAGTGGGTCCGAGTGATCGGAATTGTTTGTTCAATGCTGTTCTGATTCAAAACCATTTTTTGAAAAACATCATGATGAAGAATCTAGCTTGTACTAAGTCTTAAAAAATGCCTTAAAAAAACCAAAAAAAAAAAACATGACTAAATATCCACAAATGACAATGAGATTGTTAATAAGCACTTAATAGAGGCATGACCAAAAATGAAAGCAGAGATTCGCAGAGGGTTTGAGAGTACTTACAGTATTTACAAAATAAATGTATTATTAAATATGAACCAGTCTTATTCACTATAGATTTTAATGTCACAACATTGGCGCTATTAGTTATGAAAATGCAGCCTTGTGTAAGTACGCTAAAACCATTAAGGATCATTCAATTAGAATACTTACCCGTCCGGCTGGCTTCCTAGGGTCCTCGCAAAGGCTGAGTAGCAGATATAAGATGGACCACCTGTGTTTCAGCACCCCCTGATTGTGAGAAATGCCAAAGAGATTTAAATAGGGGGACATTGTGGATTATTCAGAATGCACTAGTCAAAGAAACACACTATTGTTGCACACACAAAATCTACTGTAAGCTACTAATAAATCAAAAATACAGCTACCTTGAATGAAAACACTGATTCTGACTATGCTACTGCCAATTTAATGCTGGAGAGAGCCAAATTTTAACTGGCTTACTCCAGCTTTAAATTTAAAAGTAAAATTTTAAAAAGTAAATTTAGTTACTTTTAACTAAATTTTCTTCATAAGAGCGTTCCACCTATATAAACTTGTTTTAGAGGTGGCCAAAAAGGTGACAACCTCATGATACCGGAAATTAAAAAAAAACAAGCATCACAATTTTTCCTTTTGTTAGGTTTATTAAATCAGAACAGGCAACAGGCAAAAGGCATCAGTAACAAAGAGTTTGTGTACCATGACATAACATAAAAAATATCCATCATGCCAACATATCATCCTCCACAACCAGGTACATGCAAATAAAAAAAAAATTGAAGCAATTGAAGTTGCTTCAATTATCGTGCATATAAACAGTTTTGCATATGAACAGGTGTGATGCTCTTTTGAATCTGATACCTGGGTCTGGAGTTTTCGGTGGAGCTCTGAGAAAACAGCTGCATCTGCCTCTCTTCTCTGCTTTAACACTTAAAAGAGGGGAAAACAACAGACCTCAGTCAGAAGTTCATTTCTGAACGATTTCCTGTGGCATTAAGCATGTAATGCATGATTAGGCTCAGTCAATTCCCTCTTCAGTGGCTCTACAATCTGGGTACCATCAGCTTTGACATTTCAGGCTAAAACGCCTATTAGGCTACAAATGTCAAAAGAGAGACATGATGCCTAGAGTGTTCTGTGGCATCCTAGCATTAACTATGCTTTTTGGGTCTCGCCAAAAAAGGAAATGGTGTATAACAACCCTCATGGCACTTACATTCTTTTTTGATCTTTTCAGAGACCAGGAACTCGTCCCGCTCGATGGTGGGGGCATAATTACTCCCGATGACCCTCACAGCATACTGAAACTGGTGCGCCACATCAGCTGGAAAAAAGGAGGCCAGTGAATTCAGTGGTGCTTGTGTCACACGTCCTAAAGGGACCTCAGATTTTGCTTTCAGTGTCTATGCACAAAGCGGTTTTCCTGCACAAACTATGGTCACATCCTGCACACCCTATGGAAAATTACCCAAAGAATAAGAAAGCTAGACGCCACGTCCAATAAGGAGACGTTAACGTAATCGATACTGCAGCTCAGAATATTAGATTACGGTCCATATAAAGAGACTATATTTATCCAACGTGCATTTATCTAATCGTTTTTACCTCATTTTCAGATGAGGGAGGTCATATTACTGAGGACCAGAAGAGCATTCAGAACAGAAGTCTCTTTATGAGTCAATTTAGCTCTGACATACAATAGCCTACATGACAAAACATACTCTCCTATATGGAAATTGACAACTTATCTTACTGAACTAACTTCAAAGCCAGTCAATATTAACGTCCAATGGTTTGGAGACATCTGCTCATCACTGCTGCCCCTGAAATCAGGAATAATAATAGACTGTCCCATCTTTGCTGCAGTAACAGCCTCTAGCCTGTTGAGAAGGCTTTATGCTAGATGTTGGAACATTGCAGTAAAGATTTGATTGCATTCAGCCATAGGAGTGTCACGTACTGATGATGGATGATTAGTTCTTGATCACCAACACATATCAAAGGTATTCAGTGGTGTTCCATCCAACCAAAGAACCGTGGTCCAATGCTGGGGGGCTTTATACCCATCTAGCTGATGCTTGGCAATAGACACTGTGACCCTTGTCTCATGGGTATAAGCACCAGTGAAGCATTCGACTAGCAGTACTTGTATGGAGACCATGCAAGCATACAAAAGCACAACCTGGGATCAATAACGACCTCACCTTAAAGCAGGTGAACTTACTGATAAGAAGTGTCTAGATACACTATATGGACAAAAGTATTGGAAAACCTAAACATTACGCCAACAGGGACTTTAATGACATTGCACTCAAGTACATAGACTTTAATATGGAGCTGATTTATGGAACTTGCTTTGTGCACTGAGGCAGTCATGCTGAAATAGAAAAGGTTCTTCCCCAAACTGTGTCCACAAAGTTGGAAGCATTGTGTTGTCCAAAACGTCTTGGGATGCTGAAGCATTAAGATTAAGTCTTTCACTAGACGTGAAACCCTGATAATCAGGTCAGTCCCAATACTTGTGTCCATACAGTGTCTCAGCTACCCAGTTGCTGGGAGCACTAGGCACTCCTGCATTTGCCAGGCAACCTGAATAATTCATGCTTCACCACCCTATCAAAAGCACATCTCTAAATGACAATCCTGTCTTACCTGTCTCCATGGGTATCTATTTTAACCTAATCTACGAAGCATCTCTGCTATCTGATCTAGCTTAAATAAGAGATCGAGATATTGATTACCAAGCTAGCTAACGACAGCGATTAATAACGGCCAAGCATGTTTTAAAACAGGTTTAAAATATTGTATAGATCATCCAGTGCAGGCACTGCTTGCATAAGGTGAACATAAGTGTCCTACTGCATAAGTGTCCTACTGTAGATAGTAGCAACAGAGATGCTCCTGTCAGAGCTGTTGACATTATTTGAGGCTTTTTTTTTTTTTTTACATCTATACAGCAAGACAACCTTACGTTTTTGATTAGGAGCACTTTAAATAGATAAAGGGATCTTTACGCGAGTCTAGTATCCATTTTAAAAGGGTTGTGGACAGCTGTATACTGATCAATAACGGCCAGTTAGCCTAGCCTGTCGTTACCTTCACTCTTGCCCGTGATCCTGCAGCACAGGCTCTGCAGGAGCACATTGGGAGATTTCTGATCCAAAGCTGCCATCGGTTCCCTTATGCACTGGTCTAAATCAGGTCCTTTAAATTGTAGGGGTCCTCTTCAGTCCTGTCCAGCCTCGTCTCTCCTCTGTCGGCTCGCCATTTTAACCAAACCCGCCGAAAAGGGGCCGCGGTTAGAAACGGAGCGGGAAAAAAAAACACACTGCGGAGTGAAAATACGGCCCACCGTGAAACCAGAACACATCAAGGGTTCCTACCTTTTCGTTCCCACTCTTACAATGGCATGAGGGAAGAGCCGAGAGCTTTATTTGCAAGCTGTATTTGTAAACGCAATAAGAATGAAAGTGACTGGTCAATATATAGAAATAGAAACAGTAAACCAGTACGAACAAATACAAATAGCTGCTTAAGTATGCATTCTTAAACGTTTGTGTGTGACTTTCAGTCTATGTCTATTGGATAAAGTGGAGTGAAAATACCACCCACTGTAAAACCAGAACACACCAAGGGTTCCTTCCTTTTTTCCCACCCTTACAATGACCTGCACCCCCCTGAGGGAAGATTCAAGAGCTGTATTTGTCACACACATATTTATCCAGGACAACATATACAAACAAGACTTAGCGAAACTTACCCACGCCTTCATTTCCTGCGAGGTTGACTATTGCATCGCTCTCCTCAGTGGGATTCCCCAAAAGTCCATTAGGCAGCTCCAGCTCATTCTAAATGCTGATGGCAGAGTTCTAACCTAAACCAAGAGAAGTGAGCACATTACTCCAATTCTCAGGTCCTTGCACTGGCTCTCGGCTCAATTTATTTCAAAGCATTGGGGCAGCTGGTGGTTAGGGAGTTGCCCCTGTGATCAGAAGGTTGTGGGGTTGAATACCAGGACAGCCAGTGGCACCGCAGAGGTACACTTGAGCAAAGTACCGTCCCTACACACTGCTCCCCAAGCGCTGCATCGCTGGCTGCCCACTGCTTCGCTTGATGAATGGGTTAAAAGCAGAGAAAGAATTTTACACTCTGTGCTGTTCTCTGTTCACATGCTACCACTAAAATTGGCCACTTTACTTTATTACTCATTGTGTACAAATCACTCAATGGTTTGGGTCCATTCCTGTTAGGTCTCTTAGATCTGCAGGAGCTGGTCAGCTACTGATGAAAAGAGACCAAACTAAACATGGTGAAATGGTGTTTAGTCATTATGCTCCTCACTGCTGGAACAAACTGCCCATCAGTATCAGATCAACACCAACCATAGCTTTAAAAATGCTGGTAAAAACGGCACTAATCTCTTCCATCTTCTCTTAAATATCAGTACTTCTATTGAATTCTTTTATTTATTTTATTTCTGCCACTATTTAATTCTATTTAATTCTATTTCAATGTATTTTATATTCTGTAAAGCACCATGAATGACCTTTTGTGTATGATAAAGTGTTATATAAATAAACGTGAACATAAACTTGAACATACAGTGAAATTATTATCTGGCCAGCTCCTAGATGATGCAAGAAAAGAGCGAAATAATAGTGATATAAAATAAGAATAAGTGGCCTAGTTGGTTAGGGAGTTGCCCCTGTGATCAGAAGGTTGTGTGTTCGAATCCCAGGACTGCTAGTGGTACCACCGGGGTACCATCCCTACACACTGCTCTCGGGGTGCTGGCTGCGCACGGCTTCACTTGGTGAATGGGTTACATGCAAAGAACAATTTCACACTGTTCACACTGTGTGCTGTGCTGTGTTATGTTCATGCATGACCATAGGGTGCCACTTTACTTTGCTTTACTTTAAAATAAGTAGTAATGAATAACAAATAAGAATTACGTATAGCACAGTGCAAATACTGTTCAAACGAATGTATAAAGTGACTGACTGGTGCAAACATAGTACTATTGTACTATGATAGGCAGTAGATGAACAATATATAAAATGGATGAATTCATAATGAATGATTAACTGAAATATTGTTATACAGTTACTAATGAAATGTATATAATTACGCGAAAAAAACATTCAGAAAATGTTGAAAGATATATTTCATATTTATGAGTAGGCGCCCATGATAAAACCTCGGATTTGGGATGTAATATTAAAAAACTAGTAAAAACCATGAGATTTTACAGCAGGTTCAGCGGCACTGACCTACAGGATGGCTTTTCTTTAAACTAGATGTTGAAACTTTGCTGTGCAGATTTGACTGCATACGGCATTAGTATGGTGATGTGTACTAATTATGTTTACCAATTATTTCTGGTTTACAAACTCCACTCCGGCTCTCTCCAGTGGTACTCCATCACTCCAAAGTGGTCTGGGTGGGAGGGAGAGTGTGGTGAGGAGTGCGCATGCGCCTCACGCCCCTGTGACGTAACGATAAAGAAGATTCTGATTGGCTAGGGAGGAGAGTAAAGGGGCAGTACTTGGAGGGTGAGAGAGAAAAGATAGAGAGAGAGAGAGAGAGAGAGATACACGGAGGGAGGGGAAGGGAGGGAGG
>JBBJLS010000082.1:21543213-21556076 GCA_037577275.1 Bryconaethiops microstoma
CACACACACACACACACACACACACACACACACACACACACACACACACACACACACACACACACACACATTCAGTGCTGAAAAGTATCTTGAGGGGAAGTCACCTTGTAGGTCACTCAGGTGTAATCACGCTGACACAGTTCAGCTGTCTGTGTCTATCTGCTAATTAAAATAAAACAGAAGATTTGCTGGTGGAATGAGCTGCCTAAGCCCACAAGAGTCCATCTCTAGCTTCAAAACCTCCTGAAGACTCCTCTGTTCAGAGAGCACCTCATCTCCTAATGCACTGTCTATCTTCTCGCACTAATCCTACATAAAGATTTTTAGCACTTAGAACTCTCCTCTGGTTCTCGCACTGTCCTGAAACTTGAACATTTCCTCACACTGGACGTCACTTTGGAAAAGTGTTTGCCAGCCGATCGTAATGTAATGTAGTTTTCTTTGTGTGTGTGTGCGCATGTGTGTTTTTCCAGGTTTGAACTGCTGGAGGTGTTAAACTTTGACTCTGTGAGGAGAAGAATGAGCGTCATCGTCAGGTCCAGCTCAGGTAAGAACATCTTCGCTCGCTAAAACACTCTGTTCTGTACCGCACTTTCCTATATCATAAATCATACAACACTTAGTCTCAACAGAACTGCCTGATTCGTTTTTTTACATTAACTATTCGATTCTGCTGAGCACGGCTTGCTGAGTAATGACTTGCTTCACGCTGCAGCTAAAAAATAATAAACTGTTCTATCGTAAACACAAACAGAATGTGACATTATTAGATCCAGCCCTGCTCTTGGAGCCCCCTTGCCTGCACATTTTAATGCTTTCTCTGCTTTCACACACCCTGTTCAACTCAGGAAAGACTTGTTAAAGAGCTGTTAAGTTGGATCAGGTATATAGAGAGCAAGGAAAAGACTGAATTGTGCAGAGCATTGGAATGTTAAATCCTTTACAAGGAACTTAAATATGACATGTTTCACATTTGTACACATTGCTGTTTAATTGTGATGGACAAAAAAAAAAAATTCTCTGCCTTTCTAACAAATAGACCAAGCACCTTCACTAAAGTGGGTCAGTGTGTGTGGCGAGCGTGCTAAAATGAATTGCATGGGACTACACTACCAGTCAAAAGCACACCACACACATCTGTTGATTTCATAAACGACACATTTTTATTCATGTTAAACACTGGAAAAATTTTCAGAGAACAACAATAAATGAAAATATGTCAAAACAAGTTTCCTTTATAAGATTATAGAATATATTACAGTGCATGTCTGACTCCTGTTAACTGTTGTGTGGTGATTCTAGACTGTCCTTTAACTTTAAATGCATTTTTTTTACTGTTTCATCCCAATGGCTTTCTCTTAATAGCTTGTTAAACAGTTGTCTGGTGAACATACAGTAAATTCATTTGCTGCCAAAGAATACTGAGTGTATTTTTAGTAAACATTAAGTGAGTAACATGCAAATATAGATTTTGATTGGTAGTGTAGTGTTATAATTATTTTATAGAGGGTAAATGAATGGACTGTCCTTCTAATAATGACCTGCATATTCTTCTCTGTAGCTTATGTGGTTCCTTTTTTGGATTGTTGTTTGTAGCTAATTGTTTGTGTTTATTTTTGTGTGTTCTCTGTTGTTCTCAGGGGATTTGTACCTGTTCTGTAAAGGTGCCGACTCCTCCATTTTCCCGCGGGTCATCTCGGGGAAAGTGGACCAGGTCCGGGCGCGTGTAGAGCACAACGCTGTGGTGAGCGAAAGCAAAAAACACTCTGAAAATGTCCTCTTTTATCATTTGGTTCAAAGATGTTATTTATAGCTTGCAAACGTAGCTGTGAGAGAACCTTCAGGAACCTTGCAGTGGTGTGTTTTCTAGAAGTGTTTTTGCTTATGAGGGCGTTTTGTACCTTACAGGCTTTAGTCCTACAAAGGAAAGTACCGGCAATGTCATTTTTGTAGGTTTTTGCAGGTACTGAAGGTGATATTTTGGGGAAATATCATCGTTACATCTTGCATCAGTGCTGATTACTCTTTTATGTCGTTATACTGTGCTGTGCAAAAGTCTTAGGCACCTGTGCAAATTGTCTAAAGCCGTTTTTGTCAACATGTGATAAAGTGTCTTTCTGCTTGCAAAGACTACCTTATTACATTGTGGTTCTCATCAAATACCTCAGATACCTGATTTGGCTCAGTCAGTACTTCATTAGATTAAATCAGGAGCTGCTGACGGAATTACACAAATCCAAACAACGGCTGGAGGAACCGAGGAGGAATCTGGAACCGAACCTGTGTTCTCCTCACCAGCTCACAAAACCTCAAGTACCTTTTTACAAACAAAACAAACACTGATATTATTTACTGCTTTCTTGTTCGTTTGCATTCATTCTAATCTTATCTTGTGTATTTTCTGGCCTGTCTTGTGCATTTTCTCTCTTAAATGGCTTTAAGACTTTAGCACAGTACTCTGTTTCTTTTTATTGTCAAATACAGTAAAGAGACAAACATATTATTTTAAGTTATAATAATTATTAAGACAAACTATGTGATGGATCCGTGGTTCGGACAAAATTTTCCTGTTTGAAAATAGACCTGCAGTAATTAGCCCCCCCGCCCCGGACAAGCTCAGAATTCTGGTTGCAGATGCGATTAATGTGATATATTTGGAAAGTACTGTGATATTGGATTTTATCACTATTGCCTCTCAGCTCTGGAAGACTGATCTCAGGTCACTCCTTTTTGTGGTGCAGGTGTATAGTCAGATTTGACCCATGTATGCATATGTGAGACCACTGGAAGCAGCGTTGGGATTTTGTCCCTCTCTCCCCACCACTCGGATGTTGACAGATTTGGGCCGGGTCTATTGCCAGAGCCTGCTGGCAAGGGGTGACATCATTTTGGAGCAGGCTCAGTTGCCCTTAGCGGCGGTGCTGATCAGCTTGTGTGGTTTCCATAGTGAGGGTGTTTTTCTGGGATAGGGGACCAAATACAATAGAGCCCGAATGACATTAGCTAGCATGCTAATGTAATCTCCACTGAAGCACTACATCAGGGGAGCGTGAGCTAATAGTAGTGTTTCATGTAATAAACTGGGACTCCTGAACTGTGGCTTTCTTGGAAAGTAAACAGCTCCCGGGGTAATGAAATGTTTAGAGCTGTGTTTTCAAGCAGAAAGTCATCTTCAGAGGAAAGCCACTAGCTGTCAAATCTCTAATATTTTACAGCTGAATATAAATATAATTTTTTTTTAGGCCACATTACGAGACTCAGGCTTCAGATTTTTTGCCTAAAAATAATATAATCAATTTTTTCTAAGACAATTTGATCAACTACTGAAATTGAGCTACCTTCCTGTGTAGATACATAAAGGCCATGAATGGCAAAATGAACATCTCCCTTAGTTACTGTTGCTATGTCTGTCAAGCCTGAGCTCAGCCTACCTGGTCACATACGTTGCTTTTGTTCTAACAGATGGAAAACTTCTGGAGCACAAAGAAAAATGCATTGAGGAGAACATTAGATGAGAGCATTAGAAACATATGTTATTCAAAAAGATCTCATATTCAAGGGATTTACTGTAATTTGAGTGAATTGCAATGGCTATTGTTTTTACAAGTCTGCTAAGGAATCATTTTGAAGCAAATGATCTTCTATAATTTGCCAAACCAAGAGCTCCATTAGTACTTTGCCCTTAGCTGGAAGTTAGTTTTTGTTGTTTGTTTGGACCATTAAACATCTAGGATATGATGTTTTGAACAGGGCTCTCTGGGGAAATTCAGGAATTACACAGCTCATTTATCCCATACAAATCAGACGGTCTGATCCTTTACAAATAACATTACAGGATCTCTTCTGGTGAAACTAATCCAGCTCGAGTAGAGCTTTAGCCACTGTCCATTAAAATGGCAGGTCTGCTTGTCCTATATTGAACTAAGAAAACTCATTTTTTAGTGTTTTCCACGACAGTGTTTATTGTTAAACATCCTATTTAAAAAAAGACCCGGATGCCGTTTAGCTTGTTAATGGTTGTTGGCGTGTTAATCGTTGTTGTGTGGGCTGTGAGAAGTGGTCTTCCACAGTTTAATACAAAACACTTCGGCTGCAGGAATTAAATAAAAACATCCTCCAGGCGATCAGGAGACTATATGTCTGAATTACGTGTTTCTTAGAAACACCTTTACAACATTGGTTGGCCTCTTTGCTCTGAACAGTTTTGAAACGTAGCCTTCAGAAGTTTGTGACTGGCCGAGAGGCATGTTAATAATTATATATATTTTTTCTCTTCCCTTTAGGAGGGTTTACGGACGCTTTGTGTGGCCTATAAGAAGCTGGGTCAGGAGGAGTACGAGCAAGTGTGTTATCTCCTCAACAGTGCTAAGCTGGCTCTGCAGGACCGGGACAAGAAGCTGGCCGAGGCTTACGACGTCATCGAGAGAGATTTCATCCTGCTCGGAGCCACAGCTGTCGAGGACAGGTGAGTCTCTCAATCAGAGCAAAGGAATCAGACTGATTCTGAGTCAACTTCAGTTTTGTCACACGTCCGACAATCGGCAATAATTGTCTCAAGCCTGAGAAAGTTCCACTCTGATCAGCATTTGAATGACAAACACCTGCGACATTGTTATTTAAACCTGCCTACACTATTGTTCCCACAGTTTGTATTTCCCACTGCAGTAAAATGAGATTTATTCAGAAGGTTCTATTGTGCATAAAGGCCGTTTAAATGCTTAATTTTACTTAGTGTCGGTTTTGGTGGTCTGTTTCAGTGTCAGCCTGTAAAATCTACGAACTATGCTAATTTCTGAAGGATGCTGTCGCCAATAAAGCCAGGAACACCAATCTAAATGAGCAGCAGACACAAGTATCGGCTGTTACCATGCTGGCGCTTCTTTTTCTGGGAGTGTTATAACCCCTAAGAATGTCTCTATTCAAGACTTTGAGACCATAGTAAAAGTAGAAAAATGTTTTAAGTTTAGTTCAGTTTTCTACAACAACAGCAACTGCAAGCATTTCAGTCTGTTTCATCGTAAAATCTTTCTTCCCCCCCCCGTCAGCAAGTGAATACGTTCAGGAGGGTTGAGGGGAAGTGGAACGGAAATGGAAGTGGGGGATATTTCTAAAGTCATGAATCATTATTGATTGAGTCTGAATCTTTATTAGGGGAAAAACAACCCCTGGTTCTTTACACACAACCAGTCGATTTGGACCTTCTTGGAAAGGTCAGCAGATGACATAAAAGCTATTAATATCTACATTATCAGTAGTTGGCAGGCTTTCAATCGATTTCTATCTACACTGTCACTCGTGTTGGCATCATTGTGTAGCACTATTAGGTCCCGTGTCGAGTTTGGGTACACGTGCTCTATAAGCACAGACGCAGAGTCGGAAGTTCACGTTAATTGCGCAGCCAGTCAATAGAGTCCATCCGTTAGCCTCAGCTGTCAGCAAGTAACGGGGGGCTAAACTAATTAGAGCCCCTCTGGAATTGATCAGTGGCCCAGGGCGGGGCTGTGCCCCTGACAAAGTGGTGATATAGCCTAATGCTCTTAATAGTCTGTCAAGCCAGACTTCATGTATGAAGTCGGTAGCTGGACCTCATCTAGAGATCGCAAGGGAAGCAAGTTTCTGCTGCTTCACTTTGTCTCGTTGCAAAGCAATCAATACTCTGTAGGAGAAGAATCTTGTTAGGAATGTAAAAAGCGCATTTAGTAAAATATAATAATACATGACAAAAATGCATCCCTTCAAGTTTGATTTTATTTGCAGTAAGAGTTTGGATATATTGCCCTCTAAACTTCCAGAAGATTTGTTTGGAATTAAGAGTAGTTTTACGAAAAATCAATATTAACAAACTAATGTTTGTTAATATTAAAGACATGTTTGATCTGAGGTTCTTCTTTTCAAACGTATTCATTTAACCTAATATTCTCAGTTTAGTCATTGCTAGTTTGCACTCATTTACAAGGTCTCCTCCCATCGCACAATGCTTGGAGACCGAAGGCTAGCACGAGAAGTCGGCCACTGCCACTAACATACTAACCACATTGCTGATTCTGTTACATCAGCTAGCATCTCACTGGCTTATAGGGGAGAGAGTGGGACATCCATAGATTCTTCAGGTTTACACTGGAGCTACAAGGTTACGCGCTATGATGTAGCTAACATTAAGCGGAAGCTTATACCCCAACTAACAATTAGAATAATGTGAACATCTTACTTAAATCGTCACACACCCGCCTCAGACTGGTTTCTGACACTGTATGACACTGTTTTCTTTAGGAAATTAACCGAAATGTGGGGGAAAATGTCATTTCTTACGATGGCTGGTGCTATACACTTTAGCTGTTTGATGTTAGCATGCAGTTTCACAGGACCAGCTGGTGTATATAACCTTTCAATACTTGTTATTTGCCTTAGCTTTGCAGTTTCAGTATAAAGCTAAGGCTGCCAATTTGGCCACCAAACTTTCCTTGGCTGATCGACTACAATGGAGATAAGGTCGACATTGTTTACATTTGATTATGTACCAAACTGCTGCTTCAAAGAATGCTGTGAGACCAGACCAAATGCTTGGAGGTTAAATGAAGGGTTGGAAAGCCACACAATGTCAGAGGTATGGGTGGAGGAATAGATTAAATGGAATTTTTGAGGCTGTAGCAGAGTAAACTGGCAGCTCCGCTCTCTGTGTGGCTGCATTTGGGTCGCAGTGCTGCAGGCGGTGCGCAGTGGGGGGATTGTGCAGTAAGTGTCTGGCAGTGGCGCAAGGCTGTGAATCCTCACTGCTGTGCAGCTTAATTACAGAGTGTATTAGCCTGTGACACCACCATAGTCCCAGCCATTAAAGGAGCAGCTCACCCAAAAATGCTGACAGGACCAACAGTAAGGAAAATGTAGCGGGCACCAGTTAACGTTGTGTGATCTGAGTGCTTTAAACTACTGCTCCATTATCCCCTATCTGTAGAAAAAGATACATAAAAGAGAGTGTTTTTTGCTTAAAATAGTCATACCAGACAAATCTAACTTATAGTTTGCAGTAATTCAGTCAGGATATGTTTGATTTGCTTTCCTACGTCTTGCAGCCTGCGTGACTAATCTCAAATAGACATGCTTATGTGGTTTCTGGCACGTTTTCTATGTATTAAAATCAACAGATCTTATGATGGCTGCTGATTTTGTTATTACTCTTATCCTCTTATCAAATGGTTTTGCCAACCACTGACTGTTCAGCTTTAGATCACTGTGTCTTGCACTACAAATATACCTAAAAACCTGATTAACTTTTTTACCCAGCTGCATGTTGATGGTCTTTTCTCATTTTCTCAGGCTGCAGGAGAAGGCTGCAGACACCATCGAGTCCCTGCACAAAGCTGGGATGAAGGTGTGGGTCCTGACAGGGGACAAAATGGAGACTGCGGCGGCCACCTGCTACGCCAGCAAGCTTTTCCACCGCAACACACAGATCCTGGAGCTGACCACCAAGCGCACAGAGGAGCAGAGCCTGCACGACGTCCTGTTCGACCTGAGCAGGACCGTGCTCCGACAGCACGGCAGCATGACCCGAGACACGCTCTCTGGGTGAGTGGACATGAACATTTACATAAATACAGCCATGGAAAAATTAAGAGACCGCATCATTTTTTTCCCTGGTTACTGCTTTTGTAATTTGGTTCAGTGTGTTTCTGTAAAATGTGCAGCACATAGAATACAGCACATAGAAAAGCTGTTCTACAAACAATACTGCACTCACAACACATATGGAGGTGTTTCTTATCTTTTACACAGCTCACACTGCAATAGTTCAGAAAAGAATAGCAACCTGTGCATTTTACACACACACACACACACACACACACAAACACACACACACACACTGCCACAAACTGTACAGTGAACAGAAAAAAAGGGAAAAGTGGTCTCATATTTTTTCCATTTCTGTGTATACTTCGATTGATTAAAGTGTTGGTTTCCAGTTTCCGTACTGATTACTAATTGTCTCTCACACTGTAGCTTGACTTACTTCACTTTCTCAAAAAAGTCGTCCCAATATTCGGTACTCTTTCAATAAGATCATGTTCACAATCAAGGTCACACACTGATGCATTCATCCCACACACAAATTGTATACGTGGACGGACACGTTTATTGTTTTAAATACAAAGCGTAAAATGAACAAATTCATTTTGCTCTCTGAGAAGTGCCGCAGGGACCAAATTAGCGCCGCCATTAAATGATAAATATGATCATTTATTGACGTTAATTAAGAGAAGGGAGAAATTACCATTATTTACTCTTGCAGCATTTAAAGCAGTGATTACAGTTAATTAAAGTCTATAAAAAGACCTGTTCTGATTGGCTCTTGGCAGGGAGTGAGAGGCCTATAGAAGATTTTTTTTTTTTCAGTTGAGTTACCAATTTAGCTGCAAAAGAATAACATTAATCTAACAAATGATATGTGAAATGTGAAAAAACGGATTATTGCCCAGTTCACACAGTAAAAAACTGCTTGCACTCTTATATCTCATGAAACATTGTGCTTATCGTGCCAGCGCTGTACACTCGATTAATTGTGAAGATAATTGGATAATTACTCATGTGTAGTGTTTTTTTGTGACCGCGTGTCTCTCCACAGCCTCTCGGGTGATTTTCATGACTATGGGCTGATTATTGATGGAGCAACGCTGTCCGCAGTGATGAAGCCGACACAGGAGGGCAATGGGGGGAACTACAAAGAGATCTTTCTGGAGATCTGCAGAAACTGCAGTGCTGTGCTCTGCTGCCGCATGGCCCCACTCCAGAAAGCACAGGTAACTGGGCACCTCCAACCACACGAACGAAAGTGTAACATCACGTGAGGAAGACGCTTTAGGTGCGAAGTCTCTTTTTATGACTTTATACGACCTGCAATGATATTGAAGGAAATTGCTTTTGCTTTAGTGCTGTGAGGCTAGACTTAACCACAGCTATCAGTTAATGGAAATGGATAACTATCAATCAGGTATTTTACAAACCATATGCATAAATCATCACAAACTTGCCTCCAACTGTGTCTAGCGGTCCCAAGCAGTGAGTAGTAAGTGATTTTTGACACTGATATCTATAAAAATGGACAACTGCACAAAGCCGTACTCTACCGGTCAGAAGTTTTTGCACACTGACATTTTCTACATTTGCATGTTACTCACTTAATATTTACTAAAAATACACAATATTTTTTTGCCAACAAATGAATTTACAGTATGTTCATCATTTGCTTACCTTTATTAGCCAGAAAAAGTCATATTTTTATTCATCACTACTAACCTGTGAAAAGCCGCCAAATATCATTAGAATATGGATCATCAGACAAGTGTTAGATATTTAAAGAGCTATTAAGTGACAGCAAATGGAATTAAACAGTTAAGGAGTGCATTTAAAGTTGAAGGACAGTCTAGAATTTGACTCTGCATCACCACACAACCAGTTAATAGGAGTGAAACGTGTGCTTACGTATTCTTTCATCTTATAAAGGAAACTTGTTTCATTTGACACATTTTTATTTACAGTTGTCTACCAATCTACCAATGCTCAACAAGAGCACAAATCTGCAGTTTATAAAACAAATGGATAAATGGTCAAAATAAAAATGCCTGAGTATGTAGTTTAACCAAACATGTCTTCACTGTTCGTCTGGGGTAAAGGGGAAATTGTGTAAATTTGATTTACTCCCTTAATATCACAAAAACAATGCTTTCATTCTGATCCAACTAACTCATCTTATTCCTAGTGATTGGATCGAAGCTGCCGACCCCAGTCCAGTTACAGTCCCTGTTCGTTTCCCTCTTACTGTATCTATCTGCCCCTTTTTTTTTACTGCTGCCCCGGTTCTTCCTGTTATTCTATTTGATTGGACTGTCAGGGACTTGTAGACATCTGAGAGGTAATACAGCTGTTGGTTCAGTCGTGTTATCGGTCTGGACAAAGGCAGGCGTATGGCAGGCATTTGGAAGGCATCCCAACTACTAAAATTCCACTCTGTCTATCTGTCCGTATTTCTATCTGTCTAGCTGGATGACCTAGTGGTTAGGGTGTTGGCCCTACAATCAGAGGATTGGGGTTCAAATACCTTGAACAAGGTACCGTCCCCACACTGCTCCCCGAGCGCCTCATTGGCAGCAGTCCACTTCTTCACTTGGTGAATGGGTTAAATCATTTCACTGTGTTGTACTTGTATGACTATGCATGTGATAAATAAAGACTCTTCTTCATATCTACCTACCTCCCTCAAATCAGATAAAACTATCCTGCAATTTCCTCACATCCGTGTCCGATTGTTCAAAGAATACTTCAGCTGAACACGTTGAAGCTGCTAATAGTGAATGTGAGCCTAGCATTTGTCCGTTGGATTGTGCACATTAGTGTTTTCGGACGAACTGTCGCTTTAATCTCGACCCTACTTTTTGTACCCGGAATTGAAACGTTTTCTGTTCTACCAGATCGTTAAGCTGATCAAGGCCTCCAAAGAGCACCCCATCACTCTGGCCATCGGGGACGGGGCCAACGACGTCAGCATGATTCTGGAAGCTCACGTGGGCATAGGTAAGCACGTGGCTGGGGTTTTTCTCCAGCAGCTGCAGGAGGAGAGGTTTACTGCCCCAGTCACCTCTGTCTTAACTTGCAAAGAGGATCTCCTCCACTTGGCATTGCTGAGTGCATTGTGAACATATTGGTCAGGCTGATCCCTGCTTTCAGTCTCAAGTCTCTCTTCTATGAAATAGCTTACTTTCTGTTTCTTGGAGTGTAAAAACTGTATAATTCCTTTTCCCAGTCGTGCCAAACAAAGTCAGTCTTCATTGTAACCCTCAGAAATCGAGTTAGACTCCTGCAGTATTTAAATGTAATATATTTCATTACGAATCAGAATCAGAAAACCTTATTTATCTCGGAGGAAATTGCTTATGTTAAGACTCCACAGAGACGCAGAGACCAATACGAAATGTAAAAAAATATAAAATGTCTAAATAAATCTAATAAAAACTCTGCAGAAAATACTCAATACGAAATACAAAATACTATATATACAAATCCTGGGATATAAATACAACAGATAAGTAACTTACAGTTAAGTGAATTGCTAATAAATTCGAATTAATAATAGTGGTGGTTAGGAGTATGTAATTGCACATAATAGAGATAATTACTAATATTGACGTGGGTAAATAAATGCATGTAAATGTATTTATATCATCATCTTATGATTAAAAACTAAACTACGAGTAATTTAATAACATTTCAAAAATAACTTAAAAAGTCACCTCCAAGAAATACAAAATGCTCAGAATGATTGGAAACTCTTGAATGAAATAAGTTTGATAAGAAATTTATAAAAAAAAACTCATTTTAATATAAATTGAAATCATGCAATGTTTTTGTCATTGTCACGACTTTTAGGGGTTAAAATACTTGAATATCCAATCAATTGCTTGACACAAATGTTGCAAGCCGCATGTTCTCTATACTCATTTACTCTAATTGACATCCAAATTCTGTCCTGCTCATCCTTCTCCAAGGCATCATGGGTAAGGAGGGACGTCAGGCGGCCCGAAACAGCGACTATGCAATCCCCAAGTTCAAACATCTGAAGAAGATGCTGCTGGTGCACGGACACTACTACTATATCAGAATATCTGAGCTGGTGCAATACTTCTTCTACAAGGTATGGTTTCTCTACTCAGCTTAATACACAAACGTTTACACAGTAACGCTCTCAAGGTCAGTGTCTCACACTGCAGCAAGGTCCAACTATTCATTCCTTATTACCTGTTAAGACTATAACCTGTATAGAGACTGGCACTCACAGGATGCCTCTTGGTCCGCCACGATGTGAGTTCAGGACTAACTGTGGTTTTGTGTTGCACTATGAATGATAAACTACCATTCAGAAGTTTTTAATCACTTTCCATGTTAACAATCTTAGTTATTTTACATACAGTTATAACTTATACATTACAGCCTATTAGTCAAAAGTTATCACGTTTTATTACATTTTTGAATATTCAGTATTTTCTGATAAAAAGTGATTAAATGATGTATCGTAGGTATCGGTTCACATAAATGTTTATGTAAATATAAGACTATTGAAAAAGAACCTTAAACAGAAAGGTTTTACAGATGTCTGATGCCTTGAGATTTGATCACCAATTTGAAATTCCGATGAATTCTGTATATTAATCGTCTTATAATTGAATTCATTATTAGGAATGCTCTGAAAGTTTGACCACTAAAAAAAAAACAGCTGAGAATTTTGAGAGATAATCATATGTAGAAGCACTGATTTGAAATCTGTATCAGACAATATGCAGGATGGAAGAAGAAATTAATCCAGTCCAGCGCTGTAAGAAATGTGTCCTGAAATAGCACACACTCCCACTGTTATGTCATTTTTAAGCTGTGTGTCTCTTTCTGGGGAGTGCGAGGTAGGGAGCTCATTTTAAAGCGTACTGGTTTTCAAAGGGAAGACATCAAATCATTGTTGGATACTTGAGATTTCAGTATCAGAAAAGAAGTGGTATCTTACCATCTCTTAACACAAGACATTTTTGTAGGTAGGTATGTTTTTTTTTTATTGCAAAAGGTGCTGTGTTGGCTTTTTTAAAGAAACTGTGGCTCCACCACAAAGCCATCCTGATGCTATTTATAGCCTCTGAGTTCACACGTCATACTGTCAGGTGTTTTGTTCACTTGGGATTACAGCTAGTGAAGATCTGTAAGTGTTTATCTCTCTCTCTCTCTCTCTCTGTCTGTCTGTCTCTCTCTCTGTCTGTCTCTCTCTCTCTCTGTCTCTCTCTCTCTCTCTCTCTCTCTCTCTCTCTCTCTCTCTCTCTCTCTCTCTCTCT
>JBBJLS010000082.1:21563984-21588818 GCA_037577275.1 Bryconaethiops microstoma
GTGTTGGGAGGAGGATGCTGAGGAGAGACTCTGAGTGTGTTGGGAGGAGGATGCTGAGGAGAGACTCTGAGTGTGTTAGGAGAAGGATGCTGAGGAGAGACTGAGTGTGTTGGGAGAAGGATGCTGAGGAGAGACTCTGAGTGTGTTAGGAGAAGGATGCTGAGGATGGAGCTGCAGGGAAGAGGAGAAGAGGAAGGCATAGTAGGAGGTGGTGAGGATGGACATGCAGGCAATTGGTGTGAGAGAGGAAGATGCAGAGGACAGAAGGAAATGGAGACGGTTGATCCTCTGTGGCGACCCCTAGTCAGGAGCAGCCGAAAGTAGAAGAAACATTTTACGACTTTATTTACTTACTAAGCGCTTCAGTTGAGAGCAAGAGAGAAAACCAAGCCAAACCCAAGGGCCAGGTGGCAGACCTGATGCTGATTGATGGAGATTACATAATGTCAGTAACAGATAATGTGAGCTTCAACAGTATAGCTGAATGTGATCTCACTATTTGGCAAGTAACAGGTCACTGTCGCCCTTTATATTTGTCTTATAACTGCTTATAATTGATTTAATACCTTTATGCCCTAATTAATAATCATTAATCAAGTCAATTTAAAGCATCAAACAGCCTTCTAAAAAGAATATCTTGTTGTAAAGTTGAACCAATTGAATTGTTCTATCTTGTATGTGTGCTGTAGCTCGCTCTTGACACACACTATTGGACATGGATCAACCACTTTGTAATATGGGGCTCGCTGCTTTTCTACGTGATCTTTTCACTTCTCTGGGGAGGCATCATTTGGTACGTTCCAGAAAACAATTTTTTTTACTGTTTCTATTTCTTGCATCCACTGTTTCTTGAGATAATACACTACAATATACTTTAAATGGCGAAACTGTTTTAGGCCTTGTCACTGGTTGTATAAGAGTTTCAACCCAGATAATTTTCTATGGCTTCGGTCAGTTCAAACATTTCTTTTTCTACTTTTTCCAAAAGGCCGTTCCTGAACTACCAGAGGATGTACTATGTCTTTATGCAGATGCTGGCCAGTGGGCCTGCCTGGCTCAGTATAATACTGCTGGTCATGGTCAGTCTGTTGCCGGATGTTGTCAAGAAAGTCCTGTGTAGGGCACTGTGGCCCACAACCACTGAGAGAATACAGGTATGTCTGATATTGCCTTTACAGGTAGAGCCGTCCATTTGATTTTAATATATGGGAACAATCTTGCCCCCTCCAGATGATAGGGCCAATGCTTTGACATCTCCACCACTCAGGAGCCCGTTTGATATTTCTGAGACTAGTCAGACCACAAATACTTGTCAGAGTTCTTGTGAAGTTTGTTTTTACCAAACAAAAAAGTCAGTCACGGTGCAGCATATAGCAACATTCTAAAAAAGGGCAAGTTATGTCAGAAACAATATGATAGACAGTACAGCAATGTAACAGTATAGTGTGAACAGGATGAAAACCTTCCAGAGTGACTAGTATTGCACCATAAATATTGCACAAAATGCAGTTAGTGGGTACAAATTGCAAGGTATGACAGAAACAATACAATAAAAAGCAACGAAACAGAATAATGTGAATAAGATGTAAACCTCCCAGAATTATATGATATTGAGCCACTTTGAGTGAGTGGTAAATTATAAACTTATCAAGTGACAGGACATGAGTGTACCTGTTGTAGCAGTAAACAGAAGGTGAAGTGCAGATGCTATTGAAAGTCCAGAGTGTAATATAAGAGGTATACAACCCATAAAGTGAGGTCGTGCACTGGAATGACACTTGTTTAGGCAGGGACTAAACACATCTGTAGATACAGTACCACTAAAACCTACACAGTAAATACCTACAGAGGTCTTGGAAGCAAATTTAAAGCATTTACAATGAAATTAAATATCTTGAAAAAATATTCAGATATCCAAAATGGATATCATGGTGGTATAGGTATTTGTTTTTGTTTTTTTGTGACTGTGCTTATCGACTGCTTTTAGATTTACATTTGCTATGGACCCGTTCTGAGCACACAGAATGTAAGTGGGGTTTCTTTGTGCACCTTATGAGTGCCCTCAGCTGCTGTGTTCCAATTCTCCTCTTCTTTCACTCTGTTCGCTTATTTTTATATACGTATATAATTCTAATGATGTATATAATCATGGCCACTCATGGTGACTACATCATACTTCTGTTTAGGTAAAAGTAAAACAAAGAGACCAAAGGAAGAAATATTATTCAAGAGAATTTTGTATTAGTTGTTTTGTCCCTAAGCTTGTTTAATTAATAACTTTTAAAGTGTGCTTGTGTTTTGAACGTGACAGCCTGGTTGTGTATGAGCAGCCTTCCTGATTCACCTTTTTCTACTCACACATGTGGAGTTTTCTAAAAGGTTTTGTACTGATGCAAGTAATTGTCTTGATTTAAAGGCCTGAAAGTGCATGTTTGGTGGAAAAAAAAAACTACACAATTTTCCATTTAAAATGAATGTAGTTGATCGGCTGAAATATGTTTGGTGTCTGAGCTTTGCTTTTTAGTTTTGTACAGGAGCTACGAGGCTAATGTGTAGCACTGTAAAAGAAACTCAAGTAGATTTGCTTATGTGGTTTCAGATACTACATGACATACAGCAAAGGTACACACATGTATTGATGTAGGCATGCAGCTTGCCCGATGCTAATTGCTGGGCATAATCTTCCATTGCTTGTTAGCTACATTAGCCTTGTAGCTGTTAAAGCAAACTTCACGCACCAAACACGTCTTCGGGACTATCCTGTAAATAGACAATTCTGCCAAACCCTCTTTAGAAACTATCTTTTGAAGATATCTTGTATTTTGTGCCTGTGTGCCTGTGTTTATAGTCAGTCCATTTGGATTGACTAGTCTTTTAGGTGTTAGGAAGGTTGCCATGTAATAAACTAACGTCTGGAGGTTTCTGTCCAGCTAAGCTAATATCTAATGGCTCAGTAGTTCTACAGTTCTAAACCCTTTTGTCTTTTCCTTCTCCTTTTCTCCTTCTCTCCACTCCCCGTCCTGTGGCGTGTGATCGCAACCCTGAACTTGCCCTTTCCCCTGTGTCTTTAACCTCATATCCCTCCCGTCGCCGTGGTAACGGCAGACAAAGCGCCAGTGCCTTACCACCGAGCAGTCCACCATCTTTATGCTCTCTCAGACCTCCAGCAGTATCAGTTTCTGAACTGGGCAGGAGGTGATCCTTTCACACTCTCTGCATGTGTGTGTGTTTTTGTGTTTATCTAGAACAAGGCGCTGTGGGGTACTCCGAGCTAGATGCTAATGTAGAAAAAACAGGTTTGGCCCCTTTAAGCTGCAAGTTTAAATCGTCACACTTTAATCCCGTAAACCTAACATTACTTATTATTAGTTTAGTTTAGAATATTAGTTTCAAAGTAAGGTACCAAGTGGGTATATCTTTTTTTGTGGGTATATCTACCAAGTGGGTATATCTATCAATTTTTTCTTGTGGTAAAGGCAATGGCTATAAATAGAACTAAAAGAACCTTTTGAATGATTAAACAATTCTTTGCATGGTTAAATGGTTGTTTTCCATGATGTAAATCCTTGTAAAAATTGTCTGTTGACAGTTGCGTGCAAAATTTGGGCAGAGGATGTGCACTTTTTTTGAAAAACCGACAAAAGTTTCTCAAAATTTGACCCGAGGTGTTCAAACCTTTGCACACCACTGTAGCACAACACAGTGTTCTACTGCTAGTATGAGTTATGGAACCTTTTTTGATTCTATATAGAGCTCTCTTTGCTTGGAGAATAGATGTTAAAAATAATAACAGAATAAAAAACCTGCAGTTCAAGGGGTTAAGACATTCTTACAAAGTGGTATGTTGTAGATAACTGTATATTTCAGTACTTAATTATGGTTAAAGTTGCAATGCCGGCCACATTCTTGTTTAATCCTAATGCTAATAATAGTACTTATCATTGCGAATGACAAGGCCCAGTGGATTATCGGGAAAACATTATTCAGGCCTGTAAGCTTCCCGAACTGTCAGCTGTCAGCCATGACTGCAAGAAGTGCTGGAGTACCCTAGAGTGAAGCCTGTTCCACTTACGCCTCTGTGCCTTTACACGGCATGCACTGTATTGTGTTATCAGCATGAATGCGGACATCTGTGTGTTGAATTGTACTGTCCCAATATTATGGCTGTTGTTACATGTGATACAAGGTTTGATAAGACAACAGTTTGTATGCATTGTTTTTCCCATGTTCCTTTTTCTTTTATTTAAAGGGCCCAATTCTTATATTTTATCTACTTCCCTGAGGTCCACACTAGTGTGCTTTTGCATACCAAAAATCGTCACAGTTCATTTTTACGTGAAGGTTTTTCGGCCTCTCTTTATCCTCAGTTCAGTTAAACAGGCTATTTTTGTAACTGTGCCTTTAAGACTGATTGGCTGCACCTCATTCGAAAAGTAATCCAGACTGATACACATTCTTATGAAGCAGGGCTAAACTGCTGTAGGCTGAATAGGCACAATTATGTAAACCACACACAAAAAAAAAAAGATAAATGTTTTATGTTGCTACGTTTCTATATATGGACTAAATGGATTGACCAGGAGTGACCAGTTGTAAATCTTGGCATGTTTAAACCAGCCAAGCATTATACAAGCACTGGGGTATCTGGTGGTTAGGGAGTTACCCCTGCGATCAGAAAATCGTGGGTTCTAATCACATGACTGCTGGCACACACTCACTGCTCCCCCGTTGGTGGCAGCCCACCGCTTCACTTGGTGAAGGGGTAAAATGCAGAGAGAATTTCACACTGTTCACAGTGTGTGCTGGGCTGTGGTGTGTTCATGAGTGACTGGAAGGTGCCACTGTACTTTACTTTAGACATGTTTTAGTAGATTTCACTCTGTATGTGGAAAACAATTTGGAAAAAAAACCCCCTGCTTTCAAGTAAGCATGGATGTGATGCCATTTAGCCCACCTGCAGCGTTGTAGCATATCTATTCACAACTGAGTAATAAGGAGTGATGTTACTACAGACAGTGAGTAGTGAGGCCTATTAAACAAGGCTCAATACAGGAGAGCCAATCAGAACACCGGTTGTTTACGTGTCAGTTTGAAAGGCACAATAACTAAACTGCCTGTTTAATAATTAATAAAGCTTCGGAAAAACATAAGAGACCACTGCAAAAATGTTCCGTTTCTCAGGCTTTAACTTTTATAGGTGCAAGTATCTTAAAGGAAATGACAAGATATCAAAATAAGAGAAATGATGTAGTGTTTACAGAATAATTCAAAGAAAACTAATTTTTCTCTTGTTCACTCTTAAACAAAATTGCAATAATTACCTTTGACGTACTTCTAGTATTTTTTTGCCATTGATTACAGCAGTTAAATAAATTAATGTGATTCAGCTGATCACCTAATCAGTACCTCATTAAGCAGAATGAGGTGCTTGTGTAGGAATTGAACAGACACTGGCATGGAATGATTGTCCTACTCATAGAGATGCTGATTTAAAAAAAAATTGCAGTGGTCTCTTATTTTTTCCAGAGCTGTAGATAGAGGTTGGGAAATTGTCCTTTAAAAATGAAATAGACTGTATTTGTACAAACTTCTCCACTTCAATAATGTGTGGGCTGGGGTGAGTAATAAAATAAGGTGTGCGTCCTTTCTGAGCTGGTAAATTTTCACTTGTTTTAAGATTTTTTTCATTCTAGTTTACTGGAGAAGAATTCAGTCTGGAATCAAATGACTGGAGCAACATGAACACATCCAGTTTTACATTTTAGGCTGAGTGTGTGTGTGTGTGTGTGTGTGTGTGTTTGTGCGACTGTTTACAGAGGATGAGAGCCGATAGGACCTTTCTTGCACACAGTGAAGATTCACTGTTAGATGGGGGTCAGACCACCACTGAAGCATAGCAGCTCCATGGTAAAGAGAGTATATGGGGGTCTACAACTAACACACATGCTGCACCATCAGACCCATCAAACAGTGTGTGACACAGTGGGGTGAAAACACACTGTAAAAAATGGGTTTGTCCTGATATGTCATCACAGTGTGCTTTGGCATCATTAGCAACGACGAGTATTTACAACAGCACTTGGAAATCAGTATAACCAGATAGTACTAATAATCATTTTGATTCAAGGTTTTTTTGTTTTTTTAAACCTCATTTAAACTCGGTTTTAATAACATTATAATATTAACGTTGTTAATATTATAGTTTTTAGTTTGTCCTGGGTTTTATGCACAATAACCGTGACAATAACAATAACAACAACAATAATAATAATAACAATAATAACAGTGACAATAATAATAATAATAATAATGATAGTAATAACAGTGATTATTATCTTATGTGCATAAAATGAACCCAGGACACATTTAAAACTAATTTAAACTTGATCATCAAACCAATCATCAAAGAGTCACAGTAGTGTGAATCTGTATCTCTAAACCACGTTCAACAGCCAAAAACCCCTCAGTATTATATTGGCATCCTCCCCTGTTGCACTGCTATTGAGGACGAGGCCGCCCTCCAGACAGCCTCTACTTCACCACTTGGGGTATTTCTGCCCCACAGTTCATCTCCTGACATGAGCTTAATTCGTTAGGCTACTTTAGTCAAACTAGATAGCTTTAATAAAAAAGATTCATCTGGCCTCTTTGTTTTTCACTGTCTCACTAAAGAACGCAAAGTTTTAACACACGTAGTTCACGATGGCAGTGACACAGGAGGACGCAACCAAGAAGGAGGCCGAAATTCCTTCTTTAGCTTAGAACTGGAGATACAAGGTTAACGTTCCCGACAAACACTAGAAGTTAGTATTCAGCCGAACTTTTCCATACACATTTCCCCAAACTTCTCTCAAGCCACTTAAACTTCATCCATTTCTTCATGAAGGAGGCACAGACTCGTAGTTTAAGACACAGTAGGACTATAAAAACACAAAACTTCACCTGTATCTAAGAAAAGAGGAGCCTTCTCTCCCTCCACAAACAAGCACACTCAGACAGTCACGACCTATACAGAAAAATACATAAAATGAAGAAAAAGCATTCATATTATAATTATATTATTACCAATTTCCCACGTGTGGGACTAATAAAGGGTTATCGTATATGTTGATCGTCATTTTGAACATTCTTGCAGGAATTTGCTTCTGTTGTGTCCAAAATCACTGTGACGTCATATGTTAAGAAACTCAAATTCTGTTGTTCATTTAAAACTGAGTTTAGATTTGATGAGTCGGATGGTGCCGGTACTGAAGGACCCCTGGTGTGATGGTGTGGGAGCGTGTTTTGCTGTGAGAGCCGACAGGCTGGTTTGGTTTGGGAGCTTCACTACAACAGGGTGTTTGTTGGTGTGTACACAGTGATGGAGCTTAATTGCTCAGCTGTTGCCATGCTTGTACACATACACACACTCACTCACTCACTGACTCACTATATTTTCACTCTGACAACTTGTTTTATTGCTCTCATCTGCTTCGTATTCATTCCAGTGAATGAGGCACGGTACAGCCGTCTGTACCACTCAATGACCGTTCAGTCCCAGAGGGTGCTGATGACCTCCTCTTCAATTAGAATACTCCTACAAGCCAAGGAAAATTAAATAGTAAATCAAATAATATTTAACAGCACATATTTCACCGCCACTGCCCTCTGAGACCCTCCAGTGTCCAGATATGGTACTGCAGAATATTTGTTCCACTTACTGAGTGTAGCTTCTTGGGCATAGCTTTTCTGGGTTTACCACTGAATTACTCATTTTTACAACTGCATTCATTTTCACTTCTGAGTACACATACGGTTCAAATATACAAAAATAGGCATGTTTACATTGTTCACATTTTAAGTGGACCACATTAAAGCTTTATAACCACAGTGTAAGCATATAAAAGCTCTATAACCATACATCAAATTGTAGACTCATATGAATGTTTTATATCCAAGTTGTGTACACTGATGAAGGCTTTATTACCAATGTGTAGCCATAAATGAAAAATGTATAACCAAACTGTTAAACACAAATAAAGGCCTTATAACCAAAGTCTACAGATACAGAGAAACGTAGGCATTTGCTTTCTGTCTAAGTCGGTCACTTTCTAGGGCTGAACGATCACATTTCTTTTATGAATGCATGGTATGAGTTTTATTCTACTCATTCATTTGCTGCATATGTTGTGTTTGGGGCTTCTGGTTATTTTGCCTGTGTTTACACCATTGTGGTCGTCGGATACCTGCGCATGTGGTGTTTATGAGCGCAACCCTCACCGCTTATGTTTCTCACATCTCTCTCTCTCTCTCTCTCTTCCTCTCCACCATTCCTCCCTCCTGTTTTTCTTTCTCTCTCCACAGAATGCAGATAAACTCTATAAGGGTCACCTGTCGGAGTTCACCCCTCTCTCCTCCCTCCATGCACCGCCTGTCCGCGGACGGGGCAACGATGGCCAGAACCACGCCCACCGCAGGTCCGACTCCTCCCCTCCCAAAAAAGTGATGTACACCCACTGGGGGGGTGGGCCCAACTACTGCACTTTCCGCTCCTTCCTTCCGTTCGGGGAAAACCCGAGGCTGTCTGGGGTGGGCTACACCTACGCTGCCCCCGGGCCTGAAACATCCGTCTGAAAGTAGTCCGCTAGCGGACTAGCCTGCTGGTCTAGATGGACTAAAAATCTAGACAGTCCTATGTTGACTCTCAGATGCCTCCTAGACTGGCATTCGTGAACGTAGAACTGATCCTGAATTGATACCTATGAAAAAGAGGGGCGTTGAAGTATGCACTTGGAGTGCACACTCCAAGGCAGTGCACAGCAACAGGGCTGGCTGTTGCTTGGTGCTTTGGAGTGAGGCCAATTTGGCAGCTCCAGATAGGAGTGTTCAAAGTGCTGTGCTAAGGGGGGCCTTGGGACCCTTTTACCTTGATTTACCTTTGTTGTGTGTGTGTGTGTGTGTGTGTGTGTGTGTGTGTGTGTGTGTGTGTGCGTGTTGCCCTCAGTTGTCCTTTTTCTCATCCCTTACACAAATTACTTGAAAGGAATACACTGGCCCTGAGCAGCTAGCACATAGTTTCCCCTTTCAATGTCAAAAAATACTGACCCCATAGCGCACACAGTACACTCTGAATGTGGATAAATGTATGACATTTTAAATGGCCTTGCATGCTCTGAAAACTGATCCTCATTTTTTTCCCCCTCTTCTTTTTTTTTTCTCTTCGTTCTCCCCCTGTGTTTTTTTCTCTCTTTCTCTCTCTCTCTTTCTTTTTCTTTTAATGTAGAACAAACTGGTGTTGCCTTTGTGCAAATCTGTTTTTGAGGAACACCCCATAAGGCGTTGTTGTGTTTCACTGTAAGTGACGCAATGTTTGACGGAGCTTTAGTGTAGTGAAGAGGCGAGTGTGTGTGTGTGTGTGTGTGTGTGTGTGTGTGTGTGTCTTATGTCCTGGAGACACAAGAAACAAGCTGTAACTGGACTGTCACAACATCTTCCTCCGTAAATCAGCTCCAAATGGAGTTGTTTGGCTCCTACAATGAGACATCACTTTAAACCATACTTTAAACAAAGCTTTCCCAACTCTAGTCCTGGAGAAAAAAACCCCCACAAATCTGCAGTGTAAGGTGGGAATCCAGGACTAAGGTTAGGAAATATCGGTCTGGAACCATGCGGTTCTATGTTGTCATGACAGCGAGTTACTCACTGTTAGGTGTAGTTATGTAGAGAGTGGCTTTAGAACATGTCACCCCCTTCCCTTACAAACAAGCTTTTCCTTTGAGCTTTCCATAAAATCGGCTTCTTTTGCCAGTTTTGCTGACAGAGCTAACGATCTACATTAGCATTCATGTTGTTCTGCCTTAATGCCTCAACGTTTCCCATTGATTCATACTGTAGTTTGGACACCAAAGGTTTTAAATTAGAGGAAAAAAACGGAGTAAACTAGTGTCATTTCTGCCTTATTAACACAGAATGAGGATGTGGGGAAAAGGGGGTAGGATGGTGTTAGATGAATCCCACCACACTGCCTTAAGTTCACATGTTGCACCAGCAGAGGGGTGGAGAGAGCTAGCATTGATGGAAACGCCCTTTTTAGGCTGATCTGCGATGACCAGTAATGGTTTGAATAGGTGCACGTAAAGATGGCCATGGATCAGCATAAAAAGGTGCTTCTTGCTGGAGAGATGAATAGCAGTAGCCTAGAGTCTCATGATGTCTGCCGCTGCTGGCTCAGTAACCCAAGGCTCCTGTTATTTGTTTGAATACTGTAGCCTCTAATGATTAGCAGTTCATTTGCTTAGTACCAGATGTTTATATTTCCATAAGCATAGTAGTCTTAAGTGTTTTGGGTACAGCTATAATGTACTTTTTGTGAATGTGGGCTGAATATCAGTTTGGAGCCTTGTGTCACTAAACTAGCTTCATACTGCCATTGACAACCTGATCATCACTGAAAGTCCTTTGTCAGTCCAATTCTTCTTTTAACATGTCACTCAATAAGCAGGTTTCCTAAAGAAAGGCCACATCTCGGAGGCCACAGTTCACTATGCAGCACTTCCCTTTAACGGTTAAATTCTCGACCACTGCAGGACAACATGTCGTAGTGAATAGAAGAGCCATTTCAAATTTACCTGCACAAACATGGTTCTTGCGTCTGGTGTTGGACCTGTGAGACATGAAAGCATCTAATTATCGTTGGATGTTCTTACAGAAGTTCGTCATGGGATGACTCTTTAATCTGGTTTAGTTCAGAGCTGCTGATCTAGAACTGAATCTGAATTGGAAAACCGAACTGAATCTGAACTGGAAAACTGTCCAGTGTAAAACCAAATTCAGAACCGTATTCCAGTTCAGGTTGCCAGATGCTTGACAAATAACACGCTTTTGCATCTGCCATTTCACCAGTTTGTCTTTGTGCCTTTTGTTTCCTTTCAGTTCACATTCCATTTTCCTGTCCTCTTTTGTCTTGTTGTCCTCGCTCCCTTCCTCAGATGTCTTGGATTTCACTCCTGCTCTTCTGGTTTCATCCCTTCTTTCACTGGCTTGTCTTTATCACATGTCCAAGCATCCAACTAACTATCATTCACGGCAGAGTCAGAGGTAGAGGTGAGAGAGGGCGATCGAGATTGAAAGAGGTGTTGACTACTAAGGAGACCAACGTTCAGATAGTGTTACTGTATTATTTATTCTTTTGTTGTTGGTTTTTTTTTTGTTTTTTTGGGGTTTTTTTTTTACATCTTAGCTGCTTGTGAGTAGGTGCCTTCTGGTGCTTCCTAGGAAGTGCCCGAGTTATGTACAACCGTTTAAATGTTAAATTAGGAAAGTTCACGATGCATGTGTATTTTTCTCCACACCTGTTAAAATATGGGGAATGTCCAAGATGAATGATTCTGTCTTTTTTTTTTTTCTTTTTTTTTATGGAAGGGGGAGACAAGGGTGTTTCTTTGGAAAGATGTCAAGATTTACTAATGGGAGTTTATGTATGTCACAATCACAATCAAAATGCTAGAATGTTCTACATGCATATATCTATATATTTATAAATATATATCCATGTGTGTGTCCATGATGAGGTTTACAATTACAAAGGAATGAATGAATGAATGAATGAATGAATGAATGAATGAATGATCTAGCTTGGCAAACGAGTGGCTTTGCTTCTTGTCCAAAGGTATATTGCTCTAATGTGTCTGAATGTAATGACTGTCAATCAGCACTCCAAAACACGCTTTCAATGGTCATCTGAGTCTTTTTTTAGTCCTTGCATGTTGTGTGTTGTTAACGGTGTAGCTACTGAGCTAAACGAACTGTTTGTGCGAGTTGCATCATATTCTCACTGTAATCCTCGTTCGCCTCCGACACACTTCTGTATTTGATTCGTCCTGGAATGCTACAAATACGAAAACCTGCCCTGACTCAGTGTCATGAGGCAGGCCTACTGTATCTAAATCTAAACTACTTAACTACGCTTGAAACCTGAAACCAAACAAGGGCATATTCATGTATAGAGATCGATTTTTTTTTTTAAAGATTTTTTTTAAACACTGGTTTTGACAACTACGTTTGGTTTCCATTCTACACTGTATTTCACTGTATTTTAATGATGTTGGCTCATAGAAACCACTGTGGCACTGGAGAAGAACGTGCTTGTTTTGTTTGTTTGTTTATTCTGTCATTGTTGCTGATAAATGTTTGGGTTTTTTTTTTTGTTATTTTGAATGTGAAAAAAGGAGCAGTTTGGCTCAAAAAATGTTAGTGTTGCTACAAAAGAGTTTGCAAAAGACATCCTGCTGGTTCGTGGCTACGAGCTTCCACATGCAATGTTAGCATGCTTTGAGCCGTTCCTTTGGGAAATCCAAGCCACTTGTCGCTCTGTGTAAAATCTGAAGTGTCGTCACTGGATAAATAATGAACAATAACAGCAACGATCGAAGTTAGCAAAGCTAATTTCTGTGTGTAATACTTCGGGAAAGGGCTGCAGGAACAAACGGCTCCTTCACGGACGCATCATACAAAGAGCAAGAAAGCTGTGTTGCTCTTTTTGAGCTGATAAGCCACTGTATCACATCAGAACTTTTGTGTGTGTGTGTGTGTGTGTGTGTGTGTGTGTAACCCAGGAATCAGTCCCTGGACTCTGGGCTTTCCTGAATGTAGCCTAGCACTTTCAAGCACTGGCTATCCTGTAGATCTGTCAGATATTTAGGTATTTTCTATATCTTATCGGGGAAGAAAAATGTCATTTTTGCTACTTTTTGTATTCAAAAGTTCAACTAGTCTCAATTTAGAGCATTGCTTTCAGTTTTGTACCAACCAAAATTAGAGACACCTGCAACGTAAAAACAGTAAAAGGAAGAGGCTTAAAAAAAATAGCTTTAACCTTCTTCTCTTTCGTTGGATCATCTTTCAGCGTTAAGTTTAGAAATGTGGACGTGCACTGTTTCTACGAGGACGTACATGCGAGGCTCGCTCACACTGAATATAGGAAGACACTTTGACGTACGTTTTGCTGCTGTTCTAAAAGTGTGACCAAATACTATAATATTCAACATGTCTACTGTTTCCATGTAAGGCTTTACTGACTCTAGTGGGGCTAAATCAATGCCAGCCTATTCAGATTAACCGAATGTCTTTTTTGCTTTTTTCCTTTCTTTTCTTTCTTTCTTTCTTTCTTTTTAAATTCATCAGCACAATGTGTGATGTTGCTCTTAACAAAAAATTATTTACTGTATATTTAAATGTATACTGTACAGCATATATGTAGTAATATGAATCAATGTACAGTTTGGGGGTCTTTTTTGTATACAGTTTTTAACAGATTGGCATCTGTAGATATATGTGGATTTTTGCCAGCTTTTCTGTAGCTATTAACAGCAAAAAAAAAACAACAAACACTGTATATTTGCTTGTAATAAACAAAAAGACAAAACAGAACATTGGATTTCTGTTTTTATTGAGCGAACAATTACCTGTTGTAGCAGAAAAATAATGAAAAAAAAGTAATGAAAATCTCAATTAGAGGTTGTAGGACCCCAAATGCACATTAGACATGGGTAGGAAATAAACTCTGCTGGACATTAAATGGAGTAATATTGGGAAACGTCTTGAAAAGAGTAGGACAGAGAAAGAAGAGAACATCCGTACTTGTTTGAGCTCACAGGGATCCTGCAATAACGTAAGTAACCATTCTTTATTACAGTGGTGATCTGAAAAGCATCTCGCAACACACAAAACTTTGAGGTGGGTGGGCTGTATCAGGTTTCAATTCAGTTTTATTTACATAGCACTTTTTTTTACAAACAATGTTGTCCCAAAACAGCTTTACAGGTTTAGGTCCAAGCCCCTAGTGAACCACAGGTGACAGAGGAAAGGAAAAACTCCTTAAACCTGGAGGAAGAAACCTCGGGAGCAACCAAGACTCTTGAGACTCTACAACATTTATGATGGGAATGGGTTTTTTTTGCACACCTTTGGCCCCTTACACTATTAAAAATGAAAGTGCAAATAAAGGGGTTATTTGTGATGCTGTACAAAATCACTTTTGCTTCCCTGCAGTACAGTATGACAAAAGTATTGGGACGCCTGACCATTACACCAACGGACTTTAATGACGTTGCATTCAAATACATAGACTTTAATATGGAGTTGGTCCCTCCTTTGCAGCTATAGCAGCTTCCACTCTTCTTGGAAGGCTTTCCACAAGATTTTGAAGTTTCAGTGGGAATCTGTGCCCATTCATTCTGTAGAGCATTTAAGAGGTCAGGCACTGATGTTGGACTTGAAGGCCTGGCTCACAATCTCTGCTTCAGTTCATCCCAAAGGTGCTGGATATTGTTAAGGTCAGGACTCTGTGTGACCAGTCAAGTTCTTTCACACTGAACTCATCCAGCACGTCTTTATGGAGCTTGCTTTGTGCACTGGGACACAGTCATGCTGGAATAGAAAAGGGTCTTCCTCAAACTGTTTCCACAAAGTTGGAACCATGACGTTGTCCAATTGCTTGGTATGCAGAAGCATTACTTCATTGGAAGTTCGGTGCCTAGCCCAAACTCTGAAAAACAGGTGTGTTCCAATCCTTTTGTCCACTGGACGTTTCAATTAATGACTATTTAGGCAAACAAAAGTGGTTATTCTTTGGCACCACTCAAATAACACTTCACATTTCTTTTCCCTAGAGAGGACCACCTTTCAAGCACAGTTTGAATAGTAATGTAGCTGACCATGTGCATCACCTTTGTGGCCACAGTTTACTAATCATCTAATGGCTTTTTCTATCATGATGGTACATGACAAGCACTCTACATGCACTCTACTATAGTGGCCTTTACATGTCAACAAACCTGAATCCTTTAGAGCACCTTCGGAATACAGTGGAGTGGAAGATGAATGTGGAGCTGGAAACGCTGCAGCAGTGAAGCCATCATAAATTCATACCACAGGCTGTTCTGAGAGGAAAAGAGGGTCCTGCTCAGTATCAGAACTGAGTTCCTAATAAGATGGCCAGTGAGGATACATCAAGTATGTACTTTTATTATTGCCATTGGGTAATGTGCACATTTATAGGCAAGCATTACCTTTTTAAAGCCACTTTCAGTTGTATATCCACTCTGTACATATATACATACATATACTCTGTGTACATACATACATATTAGTTTACACTCATCCATCAATACACTCATATTTATATTTCATGATTGTATAGTGTACTTTTTATATTGTACTGTTGATATAGTTATTATTCTAAGGTTTTTAATTTTTGCTGCTCTTATCTTGTTCTGTCCACTTTCTGCCGTGACAATGCAAATTTCCCATTCGTGGGACAAATAAAGGTTTGTCTTATCTCATCTTATCTCACAGGTCACAGATAGTATTGTAACGTAATGACACATAATGAGCAGATGATGGCAGCAAAGTACCACTGAAGTGCCACCAAAATAACATACCGCCGTTCAGTTATACACCATATGGACAAAAGTATTGGGACAAGCCTGTTTTTCAGGGTTTGGGCTAGGCACCTTAGTTCCAGTGAAGGACAATCCTAATACTACAACATACCAAGACATTTTGGACAACGCCATGCTTCCAACTTTGTGGGCACAGTTTGGGGAAGAACCTTTTCTATTCCAGCACGACTGTGCCCCCAGTGCACAAAGCGAGGTCCATAAAGATGTGTTCAGTGTGGAAGAACTTGACTGGCCACACAGAGCCCTGAACTCAACCCCATCCAACACCTTTGGGATGAACTGGAACAGTTGGACTTCTCGTCCAACATCAGTGTCTGACCTCTTAAATGCTCTACAGAATGAATGAGCACAGATTCCCACAGAAACTTCAAAACCTTGTGGAAAACCTTCCAGGAAGAGTGGAAGCTGTTAGAGCTGTAAAGCGTGGACCAGCGCCATAAAGTCTATATATTCATGCAATGTCATTAAAGTCCCTGTTGGTGTAAATCCATTTGGTGTATGTGTTTGCCGGTGCGTACCGTGCACAGTTTTTTTTTCCATTTCCCTGCTGAAACACCTCTGATTTAACCACCCATGATGAATATGTTTGAGAAGAAGAATGGCCAAACTGTGCCCCTCTAGGACCAAGTTTGGGCACAGTACGCACACACACTGAAAGTCCAATTGTCATTTTTTCAAAGTCCAATTGTATGTTCGAATCCGAGGACTGCCCGTGGCACCACTGAGGTTCCCTTGAGCAAGATGTCGTCTCCACACACTGCTCCCCGGGTGCTGTTATCCTGGCTGACCCCTGCTTCACTTGGCGAAAGTGCTTAAATACAGAGAAAGAATTTCACATTTTTCACAGTGTGTGCTATGCTGTGGTGGGTTCACATATGACTATAAGGGACAACTTTAGTGTACTGAAAACAATGCAAAACTGGTTTACTCTTTAACAATTTTGCCAGTGCTAAAAATCTACCGAGTCTGAGAACCGGACAAGCCCCTCTTAGTCAGCCAAGTTGATTTAGCTGCTGTTAGCTCGCCACACTTAGTAAGTGCAGTAACGTGCAAAGTCCAGTTGGTGGCATGCTTACCATTTGTAATGAGACTTCACTGTGGCGCTGTTCACTCTGCCATCACATCTCAAAAAGACACCAAATACTTGGCCTGCATGTTTTACGCATGTTAAAGGAACATATTGACCAAATATTAACAGTAACTGAAGGCCTGTAGCCACTAATGTTCATGATTGCATTATGCCGATAGTGTTCATTTTTGCACCATTAGCTTTTTTTGGAGCGTTCCTTTACTGTAACAACCCCTAGATTTATTCCTCATTTTTGGACCACATTCACCTTTCACTGCCTGGGAACCAAGGTTGATTAGAATGTGGCACTTTCAGGTGGCAGATTAAAAGCCTGTTCTTTACCAGGATTATCTCTGTATTATTCCCTGGAGGAGTGTGTCACACCAAGTAACTGAAATGTCATAAATTAAATTAGTCATTGTAGGAGAAAATCAAAAAATCTACAAAAAGCGATCTCCTTGTGATGACAAAGAGAGCTGAATTCTCATTTAGATCACAAATCTTTGTAACTTAAATTGCATCAGAACGGTCAGACTGTGTATAACATTCTAGCATGTACCCACTGAAACCTGTTGATCACTCCATGCTCTACTCACAAACATGTTCTTTCGTAGTTACCATGCTGAGGTTAGACAAGTTTTACAGAATGTTAACATGCAAAAATGCCATTCAGTCTCATGTTGCAAAAACTGCATTATTCAGATCAGACCACTACAGCATCAGTTTACATAACATTCAGTTTCTCCTTTAGAGTTTGGCCGAAGTGTAACACGGTCAGAACTGCGGTGATTTTGTAACGTATAGAACCAAATCATGTGTTCATGACCATTGCAAGTAGTAGGACTGAGCAAGAGTTTGCAGAGCACGCCACAAATTAGCAGTACTGATTTAACCATTAAAGTGATAATGTTGCAAAAAAAAAATCTAATTTACACAATTTTCCTTTTACAGTGAGCAGTTTAGACATGTTTAAAGTCCAAATTGTATTTAGTCCAATCTTATTTAGTTTAGAACATACTACTGGGCTAACATAGTGAAAAGAAAAAAACACTAGACCTCAATAGTCTTTTTCTCAACCCATTCAAACCACATCCGGCTCTTCATTTGAGTGGTCACTTGGTGTGGTTAAGGATACAGAATGAACAAAACAAAAATGAACAAAACTTCCCAACAACCTAAAAAAAAATTAACACACTTTGGGTTTTAAAAAATGACAAAAAATGTTAATTTATTATTCGGTTGAGTAGAGTTTAGACTAACATTCCATAAAAGCTTGGCAAAGTAGCAACAATTGCTGCGAAATAATGCACTAATTGGTTGAGCCTGCTTAATAGATTCCAGACATAATAAATAAGCAACAGATAGGACTACTGGTTACCATGTTGATATTCATTTTTAGCCTTATCTTTTTGTTGTAAAACATGCTCAGCAGGTCAGTTTGCCTTGTGAAAGTTGTAATTAACTATTTCCCCCCTAAATTAAGATTAATTAGGTGTGAACTAAGGCTGCTAATTAATAACATGCATCCATGAACACAACTTCCAGAAACTCTATGTCAGCAGCTCCATAGGAATTAAGTAAAGCCAGCATTGAAAACGGGTAATGGAGCGTGCCTGTGTATGTGTGTGTGCGTGTGTGTGTGTGTGTGTGTGCGCGCGTACCCGAGTGTGTGCTCACTCAGCTGTGAAATCTCCAAGAGGACTGAAATTGCAGTTATTTGCTAAGATTGTTTATGAGTCATTTGGCTTTTATTCTCTCTTTGTCTGCAGGACGGCCCCTTTTATTAACGACTTAAAATGAGCCTTAATGGTTCATGAAAAACCCTGAATGGGCCGTTTGATTGGCATTAGACGTCCAGTTCGTTGATCTAAGTTTCTACTGGACCGCACTGGATTGTAAGGGAATTTTGATTCGTGTCTGTTTGTTCTAATGCTCACTGCCAGTATTTACTTACGACCACATCAGTTGTTGTTCACGCATTACTGTGAAGAAAACAGAAAACAGTTATTGTTGGTCTATGTGAAACCTTCAAGACTAAATGAGCTCTAATGTATGCTTCACACTCACTGGCCACTTCATAAGGCACCCTTACCTTGTAGCTCTGGTTTGCTGATGTTCTGTTAGAGACTGTAGCTCATCTGTTGATGCATGATTTGGGTGGAGGCCAGTCCAAGCCTTGTAGTGATCCACTTGCTTTTTCAGTAGTTCAAAACGTCATTAAGGCTTCAAAACGTTCACTATCCAGTCCATAAAAGGAACCCCAGCTGCTAAAAACAAGTCGTTTTGAATTCTTCATGGGTGTGATGTCACAACAATGACATAAGGTGAAGTGTTGTTACTGCAGGCAGTCTGTTGCAGAGTTACTGATGCTGCTTTTCACTCTAGTTTTAAGTACTATTTGAACAAAATTCATTTTCCCTTGTGTAGGTGAGGTAACCTCGGGACATCTGTAAATTTTACATTCGATTCATACAGGATTAGAAATAGCAGTATCAATGACATAGAAGGTTACTTGATTTAAACACTGCCTTCACAGTAAAAATGGTCCGTATGGCATCCAGCTGCTCACTAGTAGAAATCTTGTCCATATATTGAATTGCGTCGGGAATATATTAATCTGTGAAGTCAGTGTTTTATTAGGATTGTCATTACCTTGGGAATTTACAGTCAACAGTCAACATTGCTTTTTGACATGTTTTACTGTTCAGAGTCATATATATAAGGAAGGACAATACATACAGGCCTCAGTCTATGACTGTAGTAATAAAGTGCCTACATGTTAAAACTACACAAAAACTCCTTTTCCACAGGTCGTGATGGAATATTTACTTTTTGCACGGAATTAATCTAACCTGGGTACCCAGTAAAAGCTGGTCTCTTTAGTATGCACGTAGTTTGCACAGCATATATTATTCATTGCATTACCTCACTTCCTGATATAAACCAAATACTGTCTGAATAGTGCTTTAGTCTTAATCTTGATTGGAAATCCTTATGTTATGTTTTCTGTTTTCTAATCCTACCTTTCCATTTCATAAGTGTGATGAAACAAAAAAACTAAATTAGTTTCAGAACAACAATGCAGTGACCCAGTAAAGGGACAACTTCGGCAAATGGAAATCTCTGAGGGTTTTAGTGAGGGCATAATAGTTTGCATAGTTCAGGCTAGGCAAGGCAGCCAATCAGAACACAGGTCGTTTACATTTCTATTTTGTCTTAAAGGCACGGTAACAGAAACAGCCTATTTAATTGTTACAGATAAAGAAATGTTGGGGAAGGGACTGACATTTTGGGAAAATGTAGAATATTGGCCCTTTAAAAATGCACAGGCAAACACTTTAGAAGCGTTTAGAGGGCCAAAAAAGCTCCCGTCTCGTCACGGCGAAAAAATGTCAGCCAGGGACTTGCAGGAACAGCCATGTCGAGCTCACAGTCACCTCCATGCTAAAAAAAACAGAGGCACCTCTGAACCTGCCATTGCATTCAGCAGCTAGCAGCGCTCACCTTGAAACGTGAGCCATGAATGGAGAAGGAGAGCGAGGGAGAGGGAGAACGACTGAACGAATGAATAGACAAACCCTCCCCTCTTAACCCCTCTTCTTATTAGAGCAAATTGTGCAGAAATTTCATTTCGTGGCCTCTGTCTCCTTGTCTCCAGTTTAAATGGTTTGTATTATTTTTTTCTCTCATTCTTTATTAACTTGGGTGAGAAGTGCTGACGGAAAAAAAAAAAAGATTGCTGCAAACAAGTGTTCAGTCTTACGATTAAGCACAGTCTCGCACTGTAGGCTGTCCAGGGACAGCTTAGAGCAATGGCTCAGCCAAAAATCAACACATACACAATTACACACATGCTGTCGATCGGCTGAGGCATTTGAAGTTTGCATCTTTAGTTTTGCACTGGAGACAAATGATTAGTGCTGTGGAATCCTCAATCATAATAGACTTAGACCACAGGGAGCTGTTAAGTCTTGAATAGACTTACTTATGAGACTGTATTACATAATGTTATCTTTAAAAATACAGACAAAATTCAAATTTATCAGTTAATCCATTTTTAGCCACGTGAGCCTTGTAGCTTCCTGGCAAAACTATACAAGTGAACATTGAAGTCTAAACATGTCTTGGCTGATTATTTATCTTTGGAGTAAAAAAAAAAAAAAAGGACTTTTTTTCATTAAGCCAATGATGCTGGAAAATGTCAGTTTGAAAATGTTTGCTGTTGCTGATATTTGGTTCCCTATGTCCCTATGTCCCCATGTTGTGTCTTTCCTCAGCAACTCATTTCACAAGGTGTCACTACTTTGTTCTAAAGTCAGAGCACACAGTAGCTTTCTCTCAAACATTGTTCTCTCGTGTGTTATATGACTTATGCAAGCGGAATGGTGTGAATATGGAATGGAAAATGATAAAACAAACTCATCTCTAGATCTCTGAAGTCTGGGCTGTGAAGGATTTGCAAATTAAGATTAAAGTTCACTTTATTGTCATCAACAACAGTATACAAGTACATAGTGAAATGAAACAACATTTCTCATCACAGTGCACCCATAAAAATACCAAACAAAAATAATACCTGTCTAAACTGCAGACAGTGAGCATTAGACATAAGACACAAGACAATATAAACAGTGAACAATCCAATTGCACCTGGTGTAAAAGAAGCTTTTTACCTGCATGTATGTAAACATTTGGCAAGCAAGGCTGCACCAGGCAGCAGGGGATTGCACACATAACAGTATGAATATAGCTGAATAGTGTGTTGCATGTAATGAAATCGCACATGAAAAACAGCCATTTAAACGTATGGAAATGAAAGACTTCAGAATAGGATCAGTTGCTTGGAGTTTATAATATATAATATTGCACATGGAAGGATAGTTTCAACATCTGAGCTTATTGTGCTTTCACTGCACATGAAATATAGCACTAGACCACACATTTAGCAGCTTATGTGTATTATTATGAGGTGTAATACCTGTACTAAGCTGCATGTGAATGGAAAAGTTCAGGACTATTTATTCACTATATAGTGAGGGAGCTTAAGGTTAAAGTGCAAGTACAATTCATAGTCCAGCTGGAATGAAGTGAGAAAACAGAAGTGAATGAAATGATGTGGATAAGTGTGTTAGAGCAGTTGTCAGAAATCATATGTGTTGAGAAACCTGACAGCAAATCTCTCCATAATGCCGCATGCTCTTCCAATGCAGTGCTTGTAATAGCTGTCCTGCAGAGGGGGCAGAGGCACACTGATGTCCTTCTCAGCCACTTCCACAATCCATTACAGGGTGTTGCGGTGCAGCTCCCAAACCAGACTGTGATGTAGCTGGTTAAGACACTTTTGATGTTGCCCCTGTAGAGTGTGGTGAGGATGGGTGGAGGTAACGTGGCTTTTAAAAGTTTCCAATAAAGGCGAAAACACTGTTATGCTTTCTTACCCAAGGAGCAGGAGTTTACTGATCAGGTGAGATCTTCTGAGAGGCCCAGGAATGTGGTGCTGCCGACCCTCTCGACAGTGGAACCGCTCATAGAGAGTGGAGAGTGATCAGTGTATGAAGTCCACAATCAAATAGAGACAAAATGTTGACCATGCACCAGCTAGCGAGGCTTGTCACCTCCTCCCTGTATGCTGTCTCATCAGCAAACTTTATGAAGTGCTGAACTGTGCACAGCATTCATGGGTTAGCAGAGAGAAAATGAATAGGCTGTGGTGCACCTTTGCTCATATTTACCAAGCTTGTACTCAAATGATCTGTTCATCAGGTAGAGGGGTGAACTTTATTGCAGACTCAGAAGCTGCCAGACATCATCAGCCATCCAGGGATTCTAGTTTGCTCGTATATTAAGGGTTTCGGTGAGAGTAACATCCTCTGCATTTACAGATGTAGCCAGTCATAGATGCTGTGTACTCCTCCAGGTTAACATAGTGGCAGCTTCCTTGAACACATTCCACTCTTATCTCTCTCTTCACCGGTCTGGTCCATTTGAGAAGAGGTTTGTAGGCTGGAATCATCTTTACAGAGATGTGGTCTGAGGTGGCTAGACGTGGGCGTTGGTCTGCTCTGTATGCATCCTTCATGTTGGCATAATCATGATCCAGACAATTTTCTCCCCTAGTCTCAAAGTCCAAAGGCCTGGTAGAATCCAGATAATACTGACTTCGTGGCTTAAGTTGCCAGAAACTATAATAAAACCCATCAGGGTGCACAAGGTTATTTACATCCTGTGGAGGTTGTTTACATCCAGTTGGTTGGTGTTGATACTAGATGGTATGTACATGGCTAGCACTACAACCGAGCTTAACTCCCGAGGCAGATAATAAGGCTGACATAGCACCACAATAAATCCCAGCAGTTCGGAGCAGTAACTAGAATTTATTGCTACACTCGCACACCACTCGGTATTTATGTAAATGCAAAACACAATTTCAGTGGTATCCTCCATATAATCCATCTGTCATCATATCATCTATTAGGCCTGACCAAATGGAAGTGGAAAATTTCAGATTTTGATTCTGATAACCAAAAATATATGCTGATATAATTTATGATTCATAATCATGACTGTCTTAATTTAAATATTGCAGCACTGGGGGTGAAGCTCTAAAGAAGTTTCTGTTAATTACCCATTACTTTTAGCTCTTGGTGACAGATTGGCGACCTGTCCAGGGTGTTTCTCTGCCTTTTACTCTATAACCGCTGAGATAGGCTCCAGCTGCCCCTGTGACTCTAGTTAAGGATAAGAAGCATTTCCAATTATGAATGGATGGATGGATGGATTTTTAGTTCTCTTCATACAATGTGTTACAACATGGTACTCTTAATGCTAAAGTTTAATTTGGATGCATGTTAAGTTTTCTGTTTGCCCTGTATTGATGCTGTATGGTTAAACTGGGAATGCTGGAAATGCTGCTAGAAAAAAAGTTAGTAATTATCTGTAATATTTTTGTGAAAATGTGGGTTGCCCATATCGACAAACTGATGCACATGATGCTCCACCTATAATAAAAATACCTACAGTGTTTTTGAGTTGCTACATGACAATGAGTTTTATGCACAAAATCTGTCCTGTTAATGTGAAATTTAGCATACGCTCACAAAAACACACACACATACATGCACACAAAATAAATATCCTGTAGATAAAAGTATTTTGACCTAAGCCCAGTTGTTCAGTCCAATTTAATGGGATGTTTGCCACTGTTCTGTAAAGTTTGTCTAATTTTGCAACAACTGCAAAGAATGAGTGCAATTAAATATTTGTTCAGCCAAGGTCCAGCCTTATAGGGGAATTCTAGGAGTTTTTCCAAATTACTGCCGACTTCAGTCATTCAAACATAAAAAAAAAGTCATGGTCTGATAAGAAACACACTGTTAGAGAAATGTAGAGTCAGAATTGTTCACATTGGTGGTGATGGGAACCAGGTCCCAAAAGTGATTAATGCCTACCAAAGCTACAAAAGTGGAGAGGTACAGACAGGAGGGTGTGAGGCAAAATAATCCCCAAAGAACGCAAATTCTGAAGATTTAGTACATTGATATTACATTTAAAATTGAATAGGATGTCTAGGTTCATTGGTTATTTTGTACCAATAATGAAAATGGGTATATTTACATTGTATGTGTAAGCCCTGTAGTTTCCTTGCATTTCTTTACATTGATGCTGCCTATCACCAACAATGTAAAGAAATCATAGTAAGTTTCTCTACAATAAACCATTTTACTCCAAACCGCTATGTATGACCTTACTTTTTAGGTTTCATCTTCCTGTTTGAATGCAGAAATCTTAAATAATCTTCTTTAAAATCGTCTGTATGCCAGGGATAAGTCTGGGGTCCAGGTCCTTACACAGGGGACGCGATGCATCCCCCTCTTTCTGGTACAGCTTGACTGTAATGAGTCCTGGAATGAAACAAAGGTAAATATTAGTGACTCAGTATTAGCAGATCATTAGCTTTGTGCACAGAAAAATAAACGAAGCTCCCAGGCACGCGCTGAATATAATGCTGTCTTGTGGAATATTAGGGACATTCAGGGAGAGTGGAAATTAGTGGCAATGCACGAAGACATAAATACATTCATAATAATAATAATCCCATTATTAATTCACGCTGTGCCCAGGGGTGATTAAATCAGTCTTAAGACACTTTATTAGAAAGCTTGACTCGACAAATCCGATTAGGCCACTCATCTCTGGTTCACATCCTGGAAAAAAAGACTCCATTTGCCAGAGGCTACAGGGTTTCTAAAGGGTCTGGGTGGGGGTTGTTAGTTGGTTTCCTCAGGGCAGGGGGAGAAGTAGGGCGATTTCTAAGTCAAATAGGAG
>JBBJLS010000082.1:21632599-21650241 GCA_037577275.1 Bryconaethiops microstoma
CACACACACACACACACACACACACACATACACACACACACACACACACACACACACACACACACACACACACACAGGGGTGCGTTCGCAGTGTGTTTCCACCCGCCTGCACTCCTATCCCTGCTGTTAGCGCAGGAATCTCTAAGTCCACAGGCCTCTCCTGCCCAACCAGCAAACACAGTCAGCTTCACAGGATCAGCTGAAGCGCATAGAAACAACATGTTAGCACACGGCAGGGGCTAGCCCTATCAAAGGCATTTTTCCCCTCTCCCAGTTGATTCACATAAGCTGCCTGTCACAGCAGCTGTCAGGTTTACCGTTTTGGCCCTAGTTTGATAGGTCTGGAGAAAAAGCTGTAGCTTTAATCTAAGAGCTCATTTCTCACCGCATTCTTACAGGTTCCTCAACCGTTCTTGGCTTGAACCTACAACTCTAGAGTAAACGTATGACTGCCATTGAATCCTTACCACAGAGGCCGTGGGGGCAAATTAAACTTTAAAAATGTTCCTCACACTTTCATGTTTCATCTACATTCTATGACGTGGATGCACAGAGCCTTCGTTTTTTAAAGCCATCATTTTTTAGAGTGTATTAGAGTGACAATACAGTGTGAGAGTGCATTCTGATGGCCATAAAGATGTATGAAGCATGGGGGAAATAATACATCCCTGTATCATTAAGGTCAAGTGTGAGGCTAACCTATGTTGGTATGTATGAGAGAAATGTGAAAAAGAAATCACACTGGCCTTGTGTGCTTTGGAGAATAATACAACTACATGACTTCCACAGATCAAGATTTAATTAAACATAGGAGAACACGGCTGAAGTGCAAGAACTATGGTATTCAGCTGCTTCATGTAAGTAAAGAATGTCAGCTAATGCTCTTGTTGTATAGGCCTCCATGTTGAATTCCTCATAAGCACAGTGGTGTTGGTGTTGTTTCTATTGATCAATTTACCTCTATTTTACTCTTTTGCTTGAGATCTTTCCTACTTCAATCTTTCCTATTTGTTTAGTAATTGATCTGTTGATGTTTTGCACTGCCATTTCTCAATGTACTGCTCCTACAAATGAAAGCAACAGACAGGGCTCTTTGGATTAAACCTTTCAGGATGGTCCTTTGAAGAGCCATTTTAATAAAAGAAATTAATGAGCATGAAGAACATTTTTAAAGCACAATTTCTATACCAGTTAACGTTTTTTTTTCCTGAAACTGTACATACAAGTCAAGAACTAGTAGGTGCTATGGGTTGATTAAATATATAATTAAATGTAAAAATATACATAGCCATGGTAGGAAAATTCTATGCTTTTGGTCCAAAAACAATCCAAGTTACTAGTGTACTTTTCTAGTGTCTTTGAGTGGTGCCATAAAAAAATAATTTTAGTTTCATGAAGAACATTTTTTTTGTAAATGAGATGTGACACAAATGAAAAATTATTTTAATGTTTCAAGGCTGTGACATTTATCACCATTCACATAAAATGACAATACCATCAGTAACACCATCAGTGAAAACAGAAATCATCCTCATAGTACAAATAAAACCTTATACATTGTGCACACTTTATAGAAAATATATTGATTTGTCCTGACTGTCAAGACCTTAAAACTTGAAAGCGCGTAAATTATAGTTGCTTTATAAATCATCTTCTTAGATTATTAATTAACTCACCCCTTCCTAATCATTTAGGTGTTTTATATTACTACAAACCATTTCTGTCTATATTCTGTCCATATGTATTTTTCTGAGAAAAGAATATATTTCAAATCAACTGTCAAACTATGGCCAAACATTTTGTCTGCTGGTGATCCTGGACTATAAACCCACAAACTTTGAATGTGATTAAAAATGACAATAAATGAAATTAGTTTTGTTAGACATTCATGAAAAACAACATAATTTAATCATTTTAGACAATCCGAACCAGATATGTGGCATTTTTTCTTATCATCCTAAGTCAGTTGTTGGACACGAGTGAGTTAATAACAAATGCTCATATCAAGCAGCTGTCAGAGACAGCATGACTACACATTTAGAGTGCATGCTTTCAACTTAATGATTTTATAAGATACATCTGATCATTGTGTGATCTAAAAGAATATCAACACATAAAGCAACAATAAAATTGCTTTCTTTTTTTTGTCAATAAATCATTACGCCATATCTCATTTATATTTAATGACCAGAATGGGGTTTTCAGCAGCTTGTATACCGCTTATTCAGAACAGCCTTGTTAATGGCCCCAGCAGGCTTATTGTATTCAACAGCATCTGCCTCATAGAAACATATCTGTAATTAGGGCCCTATGTCACCCATTAGGAGGCTAATGGGCCTTGCCTCTAATGGGCATTAGACAAGGCACAAGCCCTACCTTGGCCCTTAATATAAGGGTCTAGCAGCCCTGGGACGAAAGATAGACATTAATCCAGTGCTAAAAGATCTGCTTTTTGCACTAGACTCTCCTCAGTGGTTGCTATGTGTTAGTCGGCAGGAAGGGAAGTATCTTCGGTTAACCACTTTGTGGGTAGTGCTTGTTAGCTAATGCATCTGGCCTGAATCAGCTGTTAGGCAGACTCCAGGTATGTGTGTCTGTGATAGGAAGCAAAAAAAAGAGGAATGTTCAGAACTCAAAAGTCATGCTTCACTTTCAGTTCCAGTCATTTGCCAATTAATAATGAAGACTCTTTGCTCCTTGCCTGTTCCTCTTGGTGTATTTATATGAAGGATGTCTATACCTGAGCAGCTGGAATTCCAATCACCGTCTGAATACTGAAATAAGTAAAAGTGCCAAATCACTAAACCCAATGTCTTAAAAACACCAAATGTCCAAAACGAGCTGTACTTGTGCCAAAAAAAAAAAAACCCACAAAAAGAAGCAAACATGTCTTGCCTTTGGAACAGCAGTAATTTAGCTACATCTTTCAGCACTGTCTAAAAATAAAACAGTTTGGTGAAGAATTTAATGTACAGTTTTCGCCCCTGTAGTCAGTAAGGCAGGACATGCTTCTTTAGTTTTGCAATGCTGTGAGACTAATGCTGCAAACAAGAACTGAAAGCACTGCATACCAGCTGTTCTCTAATAGCCTTCGCTCATGTGGTTTCTGACACTCCATGACTCATTATTTTACTGAATGATTTGATTTAACTTGATTTTCACTAAAGTGTTTTAGACTTTATGGTACAACACTTCAATACAATCTTCAATAAATGGCAGCGTAAATTTATCGTGCCAGAAACCACAGAAGTAAGTCTGATTGAGATGGCTTAACAGTGATTGTGTTAAATTAGATTTTTTTTTTTTTTTGTTCTTAAACTAACACTTTAAAGCAGACACCCCAGATGCTCTCAGATCAGCGTCTCCAGGCCGCTATCATCACTTCTAATCCTTCCTCTAATCCGTGTACAAGGGTTGGCCGCCCTCGTCCTAATAACCATAATCTCATTACACCTCCTATAAAAGTTTCCTATTTATCTACTGATTTCAAATGAAAGTAATAAGGCTCACAGGCTCTGCCAACCCACTCTCTCTGTTCCTCTCCCTCTCTCTCTCTCTCTGTCTCTCTCTCTTTCTCCCCCCACCTCTCTCTCGTCTACCCCTGAAAACCCTAATCATATTTCGCTCCTATCTGAAAGCAATCAGTAATTGTGTGTGCGGCAGCAGAACGGAGTGCGGCGGCAATAACGGCCGGCGTGGCGAAGGCCTCCAGTGCAGCTGGGCTAATTAAATTAAATGCAGCGCTGTGGCCCCGGCACTGCGCCCAGAGAGAGCGGGGCCGGCACATTAATGAGCAGCGTGAGGAGGGGGTGATATTGTAATGGAGGTAGAGGTGTTTGATGTTGGAGGGTGCTTATGGAGGTTTGCTGTGGGATTAATGCAGAGATGTGGCCACGGCGCTGGCAGCAGGGTGGTGGGTTGAAGACTTAAAAAGGTGGAGTGTGAACATGTTTGCCTGCTCCTGCCTCCATGTGTGTGTGTGTGTGTGTGTGTGTGTGTGTATCTGTGTCTGAATAACGACCTACATTAACTATCCACACCACAAAAAGGTGTCAAAAAGGATCAACGCCATAGAAGAACAACTCTGGACTCCCTAAAGAACATTTTCTTCTCATGTACTGGATGTGCCTACTGTGAGGAACACTTTTATTAATGTTTTGAGATATTTCACATAACATAGTTGCAGACACCCTCGGTTAAATTACAAGGTTTGTTTATGTGAAATTAAGTGCGCATCATCTATGGAGGAAAATCAAAACATTTTTCTGCACATTTTGGTTCACAATTCATACTTATTTGATTTGACATATTGAAAAAAATGTAGCATTTACCAAAATGTTTGAACATGCCATGTTTCAAATGTTGCACCCAATATGTTAAATCCAGCAGAAAAAGAAACAGAAATAATTTATTTAACTGCTGTTTTTAACATATAATAAAAGCAGTTTTCCTCTTTTTTGAGATAAAAGTGTTTGCACTATCTTTGCGGAGTTTCAAAATGTTCATTCTCCAGTTCGTATGATCCATATAAAAACACTAAGCTGTAAAATAGCCTGTGCTGTCATAAAACTCACCTATTTGCCTATTCAGTTGCCATGAGTTTAGTCCCTTCACTGATTAAGTTATAAGTTGTGTTTCAGTCTGGACTGTTTTTTGAATGAAGCACAGTCATTTACATATTTCAGTCTTAAAAGTACTGTAACAAAAACAGCCTGTTTAATTTTGAGAGATAAATCTTGGAAGATGCTCATGTAAAAAATGAATTATTAATTATTCATTTTTAATACATAAAGTTAAAGATGGGCTCTTTAAATGTACAGGATGAGTGTTTATTCCACTCAACAAAACATGTCATTTGACCAGTGGTGCATAAACTTTTGCACACAATGGCAACAAAAGTATTTTGAAACTTTATCAATTTAACTATTTAGACACTTTAATCAAGCTTTTTATATGGCTTTAATAAAATGTTTAAGAAAATTAGATTTGCTGTTCAGAGAAAAAATGCAGCATACAACCCTGCTGAGCTACACTAAGGCTACTGTAAAGCATGAAGGAGCATGATGTCTGTGGCTGTATTTCTTACAGATCTGTCAGAAAGCTAGTGCTCATTGAAAGGATCATGAACTCAGAAGCATACAAAGGCATGCAAACATGCAGAAGTATCTTTTAAGCAAAATAATTGCTTAAAAGATACTAGCTGCCTTTTACACTTTCAAAATTGTCCATTTAAAGTGAATGGCACGTGGATAGTCATCTTGAATCGAATAGCTTTTCAAGTACATCACAAATGTTCAAAAACACACAATTTGTCTTACACTATGAATCCATATTGATGTAAGGTTGCATAATTATTACACCTAAATGAGGCCTAAATTCGAAATTCACTGTTGTTCCCACTTTTCATGTCCCACAGTCATGATGTACTACAGAAACGACTGTCATGATACGCCATGTGGTCCTTTAGAAGATCATAAAGGCTTCATCCTTGAAGGCTAGCAAAGTCGCAAATCAAAGAAGCTCCAATTCTCCTTAGCTACTGTCATTTACAACTAAAAAGAAATATTAGCACATTCCCTGCTGCTGTTTCCACCCCTCGGGGTATCAAAGCACCCCATGGCCGGTGGCGGTGTGTGTCTGCTGCTTGCTGTCCAAAGTCGCTAATCTTGTTTTTTGCCCTGTTCTGACAGCGCTGCAAATTAGCCCTGACATGCTAACAACACACATTAAACGCTCTTTAGCCTCTAAAGTCAAGCCACACTGGGGGCCAATGACCTCTGCTCTCTCTCTCTCTCTCTCTCTCTCTCTCCACTCTCTCTTACACACAGACACACACACACACACACACACACACAGACACACACACACACACCTCCCTGGGGCCACATTAACCATCAATGACTTCTTCCTCTTGCTCCCTCTCTCTCTGTTTCTCTCTCTCTTTTCCACCAGGAGAGAAAGCCGTACCCCAAGACCTTCTTTTCCCTTTGAAGATAAAGGGCAAGGGAGTAGAGGGCAGACTCCTTGCCCAAAGACAGTTTTTGGAGAAGGTGACTGGAGCTTGAAGGAGGTCCATCCAGCTGAGAGGCTTCAGCCTGGGTTCTGTGAGGGACCCCACCCATGCTGGGGCCCTACACAGAACCAAGGCTGAGGTCTCTCAGCTGGATGGACCTCCTTCAAGCCCTTATCTTTCTCTCTGCCTCTTTACCATCAGCTTCCTCCACTAGGTTTGAGACTACCACAAATGAGGTCAACTAGCCCCATTCGTTTTTTAGCCCGACAACCAGCCGCGTTCAAAGTCAAACCCACTGTACCTGGCCTTTCCTTTTCAGCCCCCCCAGTCTCTCTCTCTCTCTCTCTCTCTCTCTCTCTCTCCCCTCACTCTGTTTTTCTGATTCGCTCCCTCATTAATTCCTGAATGAGCTTACCTCTGCTGGCCTCCGAGATGCCTTTCACCAGACACCAGGAAGAGAACAAAAAGAAAGGAACAAGATGGATCTGAAGGAAAGGAAAAAGAAAAAAAAGGAGAGAAAAGCAGTGGCCTTGCAGTTGCATTTCTTGCACCAACTTCTCCGCAGTTTGCTCACATTCGAAGAATGTGGAAAGGTCAAGAAATAAATTAAAAAGTGAACAAATGCCAGTCAATTTCTACAAGAGCGCAAGATCTTTCTACTTGTATCAGTTAAATTGATCTGAGGATTAATTTTGTGACCCAGTATTTTTTAATGCAAAATTAAATGTAAAAAACAGCAAATGGAAATAAGCTACCGCCACATTTTAAACAGCTGAATATTTCAGAAAACAAAAAGGACAAACACAGGCAAATCACTGTTAACCCCATAAACTATAAAGGATGTAGGCCCATTCCTAAGTTTCTCAGTGTCTACTTAAATTATGTAATTGGCATACCTTCATTGGCATACATACATTTCAGACACAATTAGTTGAGGAATAATAGGTTTTAATATTAAAGTCTCAATAATAAGCATGCAGTGTAAGGGATTAAATGTAAACTGCCATGTAAATACAGTCCATTTTAAATAAGCATCACCGGAAGTTCTAAATCAGCATCTTAAAGCATAAAAATCAAAAAACATCAACAGGTACCACAACATGTAATCCTTTAAGTGTATAGAGAACTGATTTCAGAGCTGACACTACTTTCACAGGAATGATCATTAACATTCTCCTTGGTGATGCATCAGTTACATTTTGCTAATCTGTTTCCTCTCTTTCATTTTGGCCACCTCCTTCTCCCTGACATTTCTGGAACTTTGTGAAGCTTCCCCTCTCCTGCTGAGTGGCTGGTTTATAATGATTCCGTCTTTGGCCCCCAACCCACCCACCCACAAGAGATCTTCAGGTACTACCTCGGCATTCCGCGACCCACCTCAGAGGAAATCCAAGACCCCTTGCCTTCGGCGCTATTGAGGAGGTGGGGCTGGAGGAGGGAGAGAGGGAGAGAGAGAGAATGAAAGAGAGAGAGAGACAGAGAGAGAGACAGAGAAGGAGAGAGAAAAGCAGAGCTCCTTCGTCCTTCTCCTTCTCTCTCCACGGGAGACAGAAAGGCGGGGGCCCACTCTCTCCTCTCGTTCTTTCTCTCTCTCTCTCAGTCTCTCTCCTTTTTCTCACTCACCTTCCCAAATCACACACACACACACCTCTTCATCTCCTTCTTGTCTTCAGCCTTGCCTTAGTAACCATGTTGCCATTCCGTCCGAAAAAAGAGAAAGAGGGAGAGGGAAAAAGACGGAAGGAAGGAGAGAACGGGATGAGCCTCCAGCCTCCAGGCTCCAGAGCACTAGCCCCGTCCTGCCCAGACCCCAGTCTCTTTAGGCAATGGAGTGGTTTATTTAATTTGCCACTATAATGGCGAACTCTGAATGAAGAGCTTGGGCGTGAAAAAAAAAAAAAAAAGCGAGGCGAGGGAGAGAGAGAGAGACAGAAAGAGATAGAGAGAGAGAATGCGAGGCGGGTGCAAACTGAAAAAAAGGAAAGAAAGAAAAGAGAGAGTGAGTGGAGCGAGAAAAAGAAAAAGAGAGACAGAGAGAGAGAGAGAGAGAGAGAGAGAGAGAGGGTGAGTGAGCCCAGAGAAACAAAAGCTAAAAGCTACCACTATTTTGATTCACCCAGTAACCCCCCTGCTTTTTTTTTCTTTAAAAAATTACTTCCAAAGTGTGATATCTATTGTGGCGGGGAAAAGCAGAGGGAACAATGCGAGTGGGCCTTGGCAATTTTCACAGGGGGCTTATTCAATCTGGGCCAACTGCCCTGCTGTACATTCAAGCCCCAGAATGCTTCGATAAAAGATGCATTGGAAGAGGACTATGGGTGCTCATTGTGAGGGGCCAGTGTAAACAAAAAAGGCAGGGGAGTGCAGACCTGGATGAAAGGCGGGGGAGAAAAAAAAAGAGGGGTGCTTTATTCTGGGTCGGCCGGGTGTTATTGGAAGGCGGGTGAGTGTTGGTTTTGCCCAGTGCTGGCCTGGCCCTCCGCGGTCAGCCGAAAAACCTGGATGGAGTATTTAAGCCGATGAGTGACACGGAAGAGGCGGCACAGAGGACTGTGGATAGTAAAGAAACATTCAGCAGCCAGCAATTACTTTTTTTTTTTTTAGGAATTCAACATTTGGAACAACCAATTTGCATGTTCATTATACATTCCAATCCCTGTGAATTGGAATTTGCTTAGTATTGAAATTCTAATGAATTGGAATTCGTTCAGCATTGCAATGGTCCTATCCACATTCTGCTTATAAATACTTCATTTCATGGAAAGTGTTGCAAGGTTAGACACAGCAGGGCGCAGTTCAAAATGTGTCAGTTGTCTATGATGTATCGCTATGGTGTTTGTTGGGTTGCTATATAACGCGTCCTGTTTAAAATGGTACTCTACGGAGCTGGACTGTGTTGTCTGTAATCAAATCTAAGCAGCTTGAAAATGACTACAATGAATTTGCCACCATCCTGACATTTGCTTGATTACTCAACCACAAAAATCGGATCCGTCCTCACAGTGTTATAAATAACACTTTGAAATAAATGCAAACATTTATGTAAGTTTCACTGTAAAATAAATTGTGACAAAAACTGAGTTGTGCAATTTAATTTCTCATTGGGTTGATTGTGTTTTTTTTCCTACCTGTGTTTTGTAAAACATGTCAAATCTTGCAACAGTAGCCGTGTACGAGCACATTTGGGGGGAGAATGGATCGGACAATTGTCATAAAATGAAATTCATTTTGTCCTTTAGTCGACTTGATGTGAATAAACTGTCGGGCAAGCAAACGGGGAAGCCAGGCACATTTTGCACCGCTTAGCCAGAACAGACTGCTTTACCAACTAGAGCTTTGCCTATTCAGACACTCACAAACCCAGATCACACACACACACACACACACACACACACACACACACAGGCACACACAAACACACACACACACACACAAACACACATACGCGGCTCTACAAGACTGCTATGTGTCCCATTCATACACAGACCCCACCTGGGAGACACGCTTAGTGTTTGCACAAGATTATATTCCCCATGGGCAACCATTACACACACAGACACACACACACAACACACACAGCAGCCAAGCCACTATTGCCATCCTCCTAAACAAACAATCCCAATGCACAGAGAAAAGCAGACATATCATTATAGAGCATAATAGAGCCAGGGCTCAGATATCAAAAGCCTGTCTGACTAGAATGTCACTCAAAAACCGCTTATATGAGAGTTGTGTACATATTTACACAAACTCGCACAGCTTTCATGAAGCTGAAGACTTCATTTCATTCAGAAAGATCCCAGAGGCTGATGTTGTGTATAAGAGTTCTTGTTTACACTAGTTTGAGAGAAATCAGATGAATTTTGCTATTGCCCCATGTAAACTGGAAAATTACAAGGGAAAACTATGAAAAAAAGAGCCTTTGATTAAACTAATCCAACTAATGCAAGCCTGACTGGCTCTACATCAAGCCACACAGAACCTCCAGTAGGAGTTAATAGAAGCAAGCAAATAGGATGTTCCACAAACTGTTTTGTGAATTGTTGTGAATTGTTACCTGTGGTCAGTTTAGCAGTCTAGTTTTCTTTGTGTTTTTTTTATATCGATTTGAATACAGTAATTAGTAATTAGTGGCTAGATACAGTAAGTTAAGCAACTGTAGCCTTTGGTGTCCTTTTGCTTTTATACAAAATGTTCAATAAATCATGTAATGTATTGTTGATAAAAACTGTAGTAAACATTTTTGCTCAATATAGTAGGCTATGGTTGCCAGTCAACATAAGAGTGAAATATAATCCAGGATCACAAATGTGTTTTTAAATAGGACAGGACATAAATACATTATCTAATTAATGGATGTGATCTAACGTGTGCATAGGAAGTACTTTACAATGACCATGTGGTACAAGTACCACAGCTAATTTGACTTTTGAACCAGAACTCTATTATAATACTTCATAACAACGATTTTAATATGCGTATAATAACTTGTGATATCACAAAGTACATAATGTGTAAAAAATTAATGAAATGATTACTAAAGTGAAGATTACTTTACAGCTGTGCCAAATGTACTAGAGGCTCTTTTACTTCAGAACCTAAAATGGGCGTGGTTTTTTTTCAAAATTAGACATTTTGCCATAAGTTGCAAAGTTGCTTGAGTGCTATTTCAAGCACTAGCAAGGTTACTTTCAGTCTGATTATAGGACCAGAAATCTGACCACAGGCTGTGTTAAAGTGTATCATGTTACACTTTTAACTCAATCAGGTGATTTACATTGAAAAAGCCCAGTAACATGGCCTGAAGGAAGGTCAGCTGTCAAAGAAAAGCCAGGATGTTTTTCCACTGCACAGAATGGATTACGTAGGCAGTTCTTTGCTGGTCTTTATTAGGCTTTAGCAGACTGAGGCCCGGCGTACAATGAAAGGAACAAAACCAGGCCATGTGGCACAGTGCTGTCACAGCAAAGAGAGGCACGGAGAAAGAGACAGAGAGAGAGTCAGCATGCAACAGAACAGGCAGCTCAGTGCAGAACCATGCAGAAACATGGGAAACATGGGGCTACCACTGAGCCAGTGTGGAGGAAAAAACAGCCTTTTACTATTATAAACCAAAATGTTATATTCAATCCAGATACAATATAAAAGGCTTCATATTTGATATTGACACTATATTCTGATAAAACAGATTTCTTCAATGGTTCTTTAGTAAAGGCTAAAGAACCTTTTAGTAAATGGCTCCACATAGGATCAAACACGGTTCCACTATGGTTGCAAGCCAAAGCACCTTTCTGAGTACTATATACATATTTGGTAAGAAATTGATTTCAAAGTCTGTCAACACTTCAAGAATGGTCAAAGCTTTACATGACAGAACATCAGTAATTAAAATGAATAGCAGATTTGTTCATGTCTGCATATTTGGTTCACTTCAACACCCAGGCCTTAGCCTGACCTCTTTGCTTAGCATGAGCGAAAGAACACTTATTAGACAACAATTATATAAAAACCACGCAAATGAGTCAATGTAACATACACTAATGTAACACTTAAAAGCTTACTGGATCTACCCATATCACTGGCGTCAAATGAACTTTCGGCCTGATCTCCACACATTTTTAATTGATTTTCTGTGCCATTTTCAATGTAACTAATTTTGCAACCCATGACAGATCACCCTAAGAATCTCAGAGCAGAGAAAAGAAGTAGTGGTTCTTTAGAAAATCATATTAGTAAATTGTATATCTGAGTGTGAAGGATTGTCCACCTGGAATATGTAGGTTCTAAGTGGAACCTCTAATTTGGTATGAAACCACGGAATTATGTGATTTACACATGGTTCTTTTATTTTTCTAGTTAGTTCATCTATGACAAAGCATACAGTGAGTCACTACTATGAAATAAAAGGATGGAAATTAACAAATTAACAAACTGTTAAACTTTAAAAAATGTTCAATAGGATTGTATTCGGTATTCGGATTTAATGTATTTGTCACAAGCACAGATGATGTACACACAGGTTCAGTTTGTGAGGTCGACTGGGTGCTTACACACACACACACACACACACACACACACACACACACACACACACACACACACACACACACACACACACACACAAGCAGAGTAACAAATCAAGGAAACAGGGTCTCAAGAAAGGTGATGGTCAAACTAAACTCAAACTAGTTTGACAAAGAAAGAGACAGGAGAAACTGCGGTGATGGAGTAGTAACTCCTCTAAGAGGGTGACAAAGGAGCAGTGGGTTGAACAGGTCAGTGCAGTGTGGGCGAAGGGAAACAGGTTAATTGAATTTAGTTTGATTCAGCATCTCTTCATGACAATGTGAATAACTGAAGGTTAATCTCATCTGTAAAATTATACAATGAAATTTAATGAAAAATGATGTTGATAAATAAATTGTTAACCTTGTTAATAGTTTAAATGTATACAGACCGGGTGGCATTGTTAAAGAGTGGAATTTACATCAATACACAAAGCAATCTGAGCGTAATGGCTCCTGGGAGGTGGTAACTGGTTTCCATTTTGTTGAAATTACTATTAGCGATGTTAACATTTTTAACATTAGCATTTTACTATTTCAAGTTGACAAGTTTCTCAGTGTACTTTAAAGTCAACTGAAACTGACCTGTTTTTCCTTGTTAAATAATTGTCCCAGGTCATATTAAGTACAATTCATCATATCCTTTCATTTAAAAGGAAGAATTCTTGTTTATCTGTAATATTCCAGCAAACTGTTATTATGAAATGTCCTCTGTTTTTAATAACAGGGTGCATCAGCAGGTGGGACAAAATAATATTAACCAATAATGTCATGCTTCACCTCCCGTTATCCCTACCTATCATCAAGCAAAATGTTCAGTTAGTTTAGAGACCCTCCCTGATATCACTATGAAATTGATCACAGCACAGAAGGAAACATTTCTGATTCATGCTCATTTGAATAAAGCTGAATAAAATGTGAATTAATATCAGAATCAGAAAACTTCATTGATCCTGGAGGAAATTGCTTATGTTATGACTGCAAAGACACAGACACAAAGACAAGAACAATACAAAAGGTCTAAATAAATCCAATAAAAAAAACTCAATATGAAATACACTATGCTATATACACAAATGCTAGGTATTAATACTATAGACAAGTAACAAATGTTGTACAGGAGTACCTTACTGCATGTAATAGAGATCAGTAGTATATAGGTAAAACTGACATAAGTAGTGATATTTCACATGGTAAGACTATTGCACATAATAAGATATTGAACATAATTAAATGATTTGGCACAAAATTAATAGTTTAGTACATAATGATATTGCACATGTATTTATCAATACACTGATAATAATAATAATCTTTATATACAACTTTTCATACATATAATGCAGCTCAGTGCAGCTTAAGCCCTGTTTGACTATAGTAACAGAGGAAATCTGACCTAACTAACTGACCTAATATAAGGGGCCTGTCACATCTCTGCTCCTTCTCCAGGCACACAAAGCAGGCGCACTCGCAGGTTTCCATTGCTGAAGATTCTTCATTTATTCTACAAAAACCAAAAACTGCCTTTAGAGCCAGATGTAGGAGTATAGCTGTTTCTAAAAAAAAGGAGACAGGAGTAAACCGAAGCAAATGTGATGGGTTGACCAACCACGCAGGTTGGTCACACACAAACTAAATACAAAAACCCCAAACCCCACAAACCAATGCCAAAACAGAAACAGAAAACAGAAAAGAATTAACCCACACAAAAACCCCTGGTGGCCTTTAGCAGTCACCCACAGACACTGTCCCACGATCTGACAGTACTCCCCTCCCTAAAGCACCCCACCGGGGTGACAACAGACCCTCATAACACCCCAAGGGCGGAGGAGGGGCAGGCGGCGGCCAAGGGCAGCATCCCGTGAGCCCCACCCGGCCGCATCTCGCTTGACGCCATTCTGGCTGGAGCTGGGCACGTCCTGGGCGGTCCAGGTGGGTCCCATGGGACACTCCCCTTTTGAGAGTCCCAGTCCTTGCCTGTGGAGCCCCTCACCTGGGAGCCCCTCATTGTCCTCGGGGGCGGAGCTCCCTCTCGGAAGTCCCTCACTGTCCTCTGTGGCGGAACCCCTTCTGGGGAGCTCCTCAAGGTCCTTGGGAGGCGGAGCCCCCTACTGGGAGCCCCTCACTGTTCACAGGGTCGGAGCCCCCTACCAGGAGCCCCTCAATGTCCTGGGAGCAGAGCCCCCTACCGGGAGCCCCTCAATGTTCTCGGGCTCCCTGTCCTCGTGGGCAAGGAGCTCCTTAGTGGGAAGCCCATCACTGTCCTTCAGAGCGGCCCCCTCTGGGGAACCCCTCACTGTCCTCATGGGCAAGGCCCCCTCCAGGAAGCCCCACAGCAGGTAGCTCATCACCATATCCTCCGGGATCAAACTCCCTCTGTGGAGCCTCCCCGCGTCCTTTGGGACCGAGCTCCTTCCGTGGAGCCCCCTCCCGGAGCTATTCCTTGGCCCCTACATCCTACCGTCTCAGAGGGTGTAGCTGGCCCTTCTGATGGGGTTAGAGGCCCTGTTGTTGGGGTCTCTGGCCCTTCTACTGCCATTAGTTGCCATTAGGCTAATGGGCCTAGCTGTCCGGCTAATGGCCCTAACTGCACTGCTAATGGGCCTTGTCACCCATCTAACATGCCTTGCTGCCTGGTTAATGGGCAATGTTGCCCGTCTAACAGGCCTAGCTCTACAGCTAACAAGCTACCTGGGCCCAGTTCAAGCTGTTTCAGCCTCAGTGCTGGCATGCGAGGCTGCAAATGTCTTGGCTCAGGGACTGGCGGCTGGAGCCGTCATGGTGTGGGCATGGGTGGCTGGAGCGGTCTTGGCACTGGCACTGGCGGTGGCGGTAGGAGCTGTCTTGGTGCGGTCACAGGTGGCTGGAGCGGTCTCGGTGCTGGCACAGGTGGTAGGAGCTGTCTCGGTGCAGGCACGGGCGGCTGGTGCTGTCTTGGCGCTGGCACAGGCGGTAGTAGCCTCCTTGGTGCTGAGACTGGCGGCCGGAGCTGGCTCTTGTGCTGACTTGGCTTTCTCAGCTTTAGCCTCTCGGGAGCAGCCTCGACGCCTAGGTGCGTCGCTCTCTTTCGCGCCGACTTGGCTTTCTTTTGTGCCAGCTTGGTTCTCTCACGCGCCGACTCAGCTCTCGATCGCGGCCGTTTCACCCACTGTTGCTGGGGCTGCAGCGGCATGAACACTCTCTGACACGAACACTCTGTGGCTTGGGCTACAGCGGCACGAACACTCCTCGGTAACCAGAGCAGCGCTCGACTGGCCAATGCAAGCAGGGTCAGTGGGCCTTCGCCGGCTTGATCTCACAGTGAGCTTTATCAGGCTCATAAGCCTGCCCATTGGCTCAACAATCTGCAGCTCTCTCTTAGCTGGATCTTGCGGGAGCTGCAAATTCTTCCCAGCCAGGGGGCTGGTTAGGCCACGTGCCTTCTGGGGATGGCATTTCCTGCCGCGTAGAAGGCAGGAGCAATGTCTCAAGGGCCAGTCCACTGAGGGTCCTCAGACCTGCTGTGGCCTCAAGTGAGGCTCCCTTTCCTCGCCGGGGGCTCGCCTCATGGGGCAAGTCAGGCACGAGTCTAGGAGGGAGAGTGTTGGAGGAAGTAACACACTTCCTGTGCAGCTGGGGAGCGGGTGAGTGACATGAGCGACGTGGACCGCCATGGCTCCTATGTCTCTTAGCCGCAGATCTCCCACCTCGCCCTTCAGCAAGCCACAGCGGGAGATCCTCCGGGGCCAGATGGATGACAAGGGGGACCACAATGTGCTCTGGATCCAAGATCGGGGATCCATTGATCCACACACTCCTCCAGAAGCCCAGGTCTGCCTCCTCATCCTCCGACTCTCCCCCACCCAGCAACTCTGCGGTGGAAAACCGACTCCCTCTCGCCGGTTCACCCCCGAGCTGATTCCAGCTTGCCTCACTCTCGGCTACTCCCCACTTCTCCAGTGGCTCATCACCCTGTGCCATGACAGGTCGGTCAATCTGCCATGTCTCGCCTCCTTCTCCAGGCACACAAAGCAGGCGCACTCGCAGGTTTCCATTGCTGAAGATTCTTTATTTATTCTACAAAAACCAAAAACTGCCTTGAGAGCCAGACTTAGGACTATAGCTTTTTCTAAACAAAATGAGACAGGAGTAAACCGAAGCTAATGTGATGGGTTGACTGACCACGCAGGCCGGCCACACACAAACTAAATACAAAAACCCAAACCCCACAAACCAATCCCAAAACAGAAACACTTGTCTCTTGAGCACACCGGCAGCTGCAACAAAACTTAACACAAACCCGGTGTGCTCAAGAATTAACTTACACAATAACCCCTGGTGGCCTCTAGCGGCCACCCACAGTCACTGTTCCCAGACCTGACAGGGTCCCTGAATAGAAATATGTAATATGACTAAGGTCTCTCCATACATTAGTAATGCACATGGTTGATTTCTCTGTGCTGCTCATATGGCCTTTTCCTCAGTATGGGTTTAATAAGAAGCCAGAAAAGAGAGAACATAGGATATAGGATAAGAGGTGGTTGTGGGGTGGGTAAGAGGAGTGGCAGTAGACTTGCTCCTGCAACAGGTGGGTGATATATCTCTGGTGTATCATATGCTTCTGCAGCACTCAGTGGTGCATGGCCAGGGTCTTTAGATTTGGGCCAGGCTGACTGGCTGGTCTATAATTGCCCAAGGCCCTGATAAATTCAACAGATGTTAGGCTACTGGAGAATGTAGTTTGACACACAGTCATGTGCAAATATTTGGGCACCCCTGGTTAAATGACATGTTTTTATTATTTGATGAGTGAACATAACTCTTCACGTTTAATACACAATCACTGTTTCTTTTCTTTATTTAAAATACTGGAACATTTTGAGTAGCGGGGTGGTGGCCTAGTGGGTAGGATACTTGCCTCCGTACCGGGTTCAAATCCTGCCTTCAGCATACCACCACTGGGTTCCTGAGCAAAACCCTTAACCCCAAGTTGTTCCAGGGAGACTGTCCACTGTAGTTAGGGAATGGAAGTAAATGTAGTAGCTAAAAATTTATACACACTGGAGCTTTTCATTTTATTTTTTCCAGTATTGTAAATATATCAGATTAACAGAAACTGTGCACAAAAATGTGCAGGAAGTTTTAAATGTGTAGTACCTAAGTTCACTAAACATGTGATTAAACATGTAACTCACATATACTTTCAGGGTACTTAAACTTTTGCATGTGGCTGTGTTTCACTTTTATAGCAATTCCTTTCTCTCTCTGATGAACGTGGCTTTTAGATGCAGGGTGTAAAAAACAGGGTTATATAGGTTCCATGCTTTTCAGTGATTCTAAATAAAGATCAGTGCAATTTCTCATTAGGTTAAATGGGGTTTTTGCATTTTACTTTCTGTAAAGCTTGTCAGACCTCATAACACTTGCTACAAAAGAGCCCATTTGTGGGTGGAGCATGAGGAGGTCAATTCAAAGCTCTCCAAACTGTTCTGAATTGAATACAGCATCCCACACACACACACACACACACACACACACACACACACACACACACACACACACACACACACACACACCGTGTGAGA
>JBBJLS010000082.1:21657461-21670001 GCA_037577275.1 Bryconaethiops microstoma
AGAGAGAGAGAGAGAGAGAGAGAGGGAGGGAGGGAGAGAGGGAGAGAGAGAGAGAGAGAGAGAGAGAGAAAGCAAAGGGCAGGTTTAGTAGAAATAAGCTGGCACATTCAAGACACTGACATAGTCAAGTAAGATGAGGGTTAGTTGTAAGCAGAATAATTGTCCTTTCATTCTGGCTGCTGGAATCTATACTCTCAAACAGTCATTGTCTTAAACATGCATTTTTAGAAAAAGAAAAATCCTTTGGTATAGGCTCTTTACATTTTGAGGATATTCTGCAAACTTTAAAAATGTTCCTCAAAAAAGTGGTTCTGCTATGGGATCCCTCCAAACAACTCTTTTTAGCTCAATAATTTTTAAGATGAAAAGATTAAAGGTTGTACAGCATGAATGGCATAGTCAAATAAAAACACCCAGCTCCTAGTATTTTGCTCGGGTCACACAGTGAGCAAAACTCTCCAAGATCCCGACATGTCACTTATTACATGTAAGGTACCAAAAACACCTCATTTCACGGGACCATTTTCCACCATCTCTCTATGATCTAGTTTTGAACAGCCTATGTTTATTATTGTGCCTTTTACAGTGATTTTTTGCAGAATGCTGCTTATTTACTGAATTTAATAAACAAACAAACAGATAGATAGGCAGACAGACAGACAGACAGACAGACAAATAGATACTTACATAGAAATTCTGCACTAAAATTTTAAGTTTGTTCCCTTGAGAGGATGTGTCTGATTAGCTGCCTTGCTAATCAGACACATCAGACACACGCTAAGTTAATTGTGAATGAGTGGGGTTATACTGCTGTAGACTGGATAGGTGCATAAATGTAAATACACATACACTTGTGACAAGAAAAGCTTTGTTTCCATATATGGATTATATGGACTGGAGAATCGCTTTCCAGTCCAAACAATCTATATATGCATACTAAGCTTTTCTTATCACAAATTTATGAGTATTTTCATGTATGCACCTATACTGAACCTGTTATATTGTGAACTGCGTTTGCATACTATGTGAATTTAAAAAAAAGTTTATAGTTTATATTTTAAGCCCTTTAAGCCTACTTTTGTCAGCCAATGTAGAGGCCTACATAAAACACGTGGTCTATTTTATGGCTTATATCAGGAATTTCAATGTTATTTGCTGGACTTTATCATTGCCAGAAACTGTTACCTCTAAATGTAGTGTAATCTGTATTACATGGATCTTCAACAATATATCAAATGGCACTACCAGTTTTATAGCTAGTTAACGAGTTTCTTTTCATTGGTGCAACGTCTATATTGGTGCAACATCCAGGTCTTGGGATGATTTATGTTTACTTGTAAACAGAATATGTCTTTACTCTCACCTGTCTGACAGTCAAATGTTTAACAATTGCGATATTCAGCTTTTGGCTGTGGTTTACCATACCCTTTTTCTTTCCAGAGGCATACATTGATTTATATACTATTTTCACACAACGATGGTTAACCTACAGTTCTTATCTTTCGTTCTTGGATGGATAGATGGAACTTTCAGTTCCAAATAAACAGCAGTGATGGCTGCACTGGCTGACAGACAGCCGTATTGATTGTCAGTCTGAGTGTGTCTAGAAGATCTCTTTTGGAGACAAAAAACAGGTGCTTTTATAGAGCCGATGAGCAAAAAGATGGAAGGGGCTGAGGATCCATACTTGATAAAGCCTTGGGTCCATCTACGAAATACGAGTGCTTTCAGTGAGACAGTAGACTGGAGCGAAGCTGCAAAGCATCAATATTCAGTTCATCAGTTCAAGGTCTTGAGCTAACTTCCTGATTCACAGTAACTATGCAATGTATAGAACAATGTTAGAAAAGAATTTTAAAGTATAATTAAACAAACCACAGCAGTCATGGAGAAAGCTTAAAGTTTAGTCCTTACAGCTACTATAATCAAACACGAAACTCAAAGGAACCAAACAGCCACAATAGCCAATACCAGGAAGCTACGTTCTCCAAAGCAAGCAGTTTTCAAAGCCAGCACCCAAACGATGGCCTTGGAATGCACTGAATGGACACAAGAGTCTACAACTACCCTTAAGGACTCTTAAACATTTGGAGAGAGAAGACATACACATTCTGTTTTGCCTTCACAAAGCTGCTGTCACACGCACCAGCCACGTGACGTCTAACGGGCACCGGAAATGACTCATGTCTCAGGGTATATAAACAGGAAGCAGGTACCTCTCTGCACTCAGACATTTGAGTCCAATTCAGGCTTACTCCAAGCCATCCTTGTGTGGTACCGTGAGTACTCTGGTTCCTAGGAACATTTATATACCTTTCTTTGTGCGTGTGTGAACGATTCCTGGTGGAGATCTTTACTCCGTGACTGGAGCATTCGCAGATTAAAGTGCGTGAATTACCTGACCACCCGGCCTCCACCTGCCTCAGAGGCCCACTCCGGAGCCGGGGAGCCTATGCAGCTTGAATGCACCTCCCTGTCAACGGCAGAGAAGGAGCAGCGCTATTGCGAAGGCCTCTGCGCATATCGTGCCTCCCCCGATCACCACCCTGCGACCTGTGCTCTCCGTCCGGGAAACGGCCAGACCAAGTGAATAGGGGAGGAACTCACCTGGTCTGCTGGCGGCCACCTCCCGCCCACCGACCATTTCCCTTCTCACTCTCCAGGTTCATCTCCAGCTATTGGGGGCTCAACCGTGTGACCATCAAGAACCCTCATCCACTCCCGCTCATCAACACCGCCCTGGATGCCCTCTCTGGTGCCTACTACTTCACCAAGCTGGACTACGGAGTGCATACAATCTGGTCTGCATCAGAGCGGGCAAAGAGTGGAAGACGGCCTTCATAACCCCCACTGGCCACTATGAGACCCTCGTAATGCCATACGGATTGTGCAACAGTCCGGCAGCGTTCCAACAGCTCATCAATGACGTGCTTCACGACATGCTGGGTAGATGGTGTTTCACCTACCTCGACGACATCCTGATCTACTCTAGGACCCTGGCGGATCACACCCAGCATGGCAGGGCAGTTCTTAAGAGGCTGCTGGCCCACCAGCGCAACACCACAATTCTTGGCTTTGTCATCTCTCCCCAAAGTGTGGCCATGAATCCCCAGAAGCTGGAGGCTGTGCGTTCTTGACCCCTACCCACGACGCTTAAACAGTTCCAACATTTTCTGGGGTTCGCCAATTTCTATCAGGATTTCTCCGGGGCTTCAGTTCAACTGCAGCACCTCTCACTGCCCTCATCAAGTCCTTTCTCTGACCCTTCAGCCTCAACCCACAAGTCATCCACGCCTTCAGGAACCTCTGCTCCCTTTTCACCACTGCTCCCCATTCTCACTCATCCGGATCCCTGGAAGCCATTTGTTGTTGAGGTGGACACCTCCGATGTGGGCGTAGGAGCTGTTCTCTCACAGCAAGGTCCAGACCAGAAACTGGACCCATGCAGTTTCTTCTCTAGAAAGTTCAATCCCACCCAGCAGCGTTACGGTGTAGGGGACCGCAAGCTGTTGGCCATCAAGTGGGCTCTAGAGGAATGGCATCACTGGCTCCAGGGCGGCAGTGACCCATTCACAGTCTGGACAGACCACCAAAACCTGGTCACCAATAGGCCAGAAAACTCAACCCCAGGCAGGCATAGTGGGCCCTGTTCTTTGAACAGTTCCACTTCCACCTATCCTACCGCCCGGGGCCAAAAAACACCAAGGCAGATGCACTCTCCCGACAACATCAAAGGGAGAGCCCCCGGGTGGACCCTGTGCCTGTCCTGCCCTCACAAATCATCCTGGCACCCCTCCGGTGCGGGTTGGAAGACAGAGTCCGTCAGGGGCGCGCCTTGGAACCTGCTCTGGCAGGCAACCCCCTTTGATGCCTTTTCGTGCTCACTATCCTACACACGGACACCCTCCAGTGGGCCCACTCCTCGGCCGTCGCGGGCCACCCAGGAACCTCCCAGACCCTCAGCTTCCTCCAATGGGCCTTCTGGTGGCCCACCATGGGAACAGACACTAAGGAGTACGTCCAGGCGTGTGCGTTGTGTGCCAGGGCATGTGTGAACATTGCATGTGTGAACGTTGATTCCTGGTGGGGATCTTTACTCCGTGACTGGAGCATTCGCAGCTTAAAGTGCGTGAATTAATGGCTCTTTCGTCTGTATCCACGACTGGGCTCTTCTTTCACGCTACACTGGGCAACCTGTCTGTACATTTCTTGTCTGTCTCTGTGTCAGTTGCAGATTTACAAACTAATCTCTGGCATGTAGCCTATAGCACTGCTTCATTAACTGAACAATATTTGTTAATAACTTGAATAGGAGAAAACTAGGAGAACAAAACTTTGTTAGTAAGTGCAGCTCTAATCCCAGTTTTGCAATAAGCCATGTGGAGCACTGACTTGATAAAAAAAATAACTCAACAAATAATTAAACTCAGTCTACTAAAATATATTCAAATACTCAGCTGAATGAACTGAACTGAAAAGGTTGATGGTTTACAAATGGATAATATATCAGCATAAATCAAAGCACATTTATATAAAGCAGGTGTATTTAATTTATCCCCCCCAAAAAACAATCAAAATAAATTACAATTAAAATATATTTTTTTAATTTTTAAAATTTGTGGTATAATTAAATGTTCATTTAACATTTTTAAAAATCCAAAAAAGATTACAAGTAGAAACTAGTTAAAACCATTAAGCCATTAAGTGAACACTTTGTTAATGTGCATGTAAAAATCATAGTTGAGGCAAATTTGTGTAAAGATACATGATCGAACACATTCCTGCACTCAGATTTCCGCTCCAACTCTCTCTGCCAGCTAGAATTTTTGAGGGGGAAGATCAGAGGTGCTTTATTCACAAAGATCCCAACAGCCTTTATGTTTAATGAATACAACACCATGTGTCTGTGACAGATCTAGTGACCAGTAGGTCCATAGTCTCATTTGGACAAGCCTCCAATAAGAGAAGAAGGCTAATCTTAGATCATCCATTGTAAAAGACTGTTCAGTTGTACTATGTGAACAAACAGATGGGTACTGTAAGCATTATAATTGAGGCAATAGGGTCAGGTTGAATAGGTCCATAATTATGTTGATGTTTATGAGATTTAATTATTTGTACAAATTTAAATGTAACCATATCAAGCATTAAACTTGTAGGTGCTAAGTGTTTTTTGGTTTGGATATATGAAAAAATACTTTAATGTGTGTATACAATAGATTATAAGAAGGTTCTTCACTCTCACGCATATAATTTACTAAAACAGTTCCTTAAAGATGCACTACTGCAGCAATTACTTGAACGACACATCACATCCATGCATGCATTTTCAATGGATGTGGCTGTACAGCCCAACTGTGTCACGTCAGGGATAGCGTGGAATGACTGTAAAATAAAGCATGGGCATTTGAAGTCATCGTAAGTTTATTTTAATTTATGCTGAGAACCAAATACTGTAGAAATCATGCCGATCTTTCAGTTATGTATGTCACTGCATAATGCATAATAGCCATTCACTGTTGAGTTAGCAGCTAGCATAAAACTAACTTACATTTCAGGCTAGTGGAATTATATACCCACATTTGATTATTTGAACATGTGAAGGCACACGAGTAACATATTCTTAATTCTTTATGTAGTTTTATTGTGATTCCCTTCATAAACATCTGAATTAAAATGGCTGTTTGTGAGCATTATTGACATATAGCCTGCTAGCGATCTGCTGACCTCTTCATCCTTCTGGAGCAGAATATAATGAAGAATATAGTGCAGTTACAGAAAATTATATATAATATGAAGTGTAAACAGGCTAAAGAGAGCATGTTAACAGCAACCATCAATATCCAATTCATCATTTGGTTACTTTTTTTATACAGGTGGATTTCAGCAATAACATCATGTTTTCTTATGGTAAAATACAATGGCCCTGGAAGAGTAAATACTTTACAACACAGGTCAGTAACATATCTTGCAGAATGTCAATAAACTTAATACATTTTAAATAAACATCTATTTAAATGTCCTTTAAGTAGCCGTAGCTTGGTCCCAAGGGGTTCCTTTTAAGGACCCTTATCAACTGCCTGTGCAGAACCTTCACACATCTTAACAAAGCTGAAGAACTGTCAGTATCAAAATAGGCTCTGAATTCAGCCATCCTGACCTTAATTTGAGATTGAAATACAATACAGCCAAAAGTCCCTCATGAGGTTGTTATGCACCAAACAATGAGGGCATTCTTTCATCCATAAATTCAAGCCCAATTTGTACATATTTTCTCTATATAATTTCTTGACTTCATTCCAGTATTTCCTTTTTCTATACCACCTCCCTTTACCTCACACACTATTCTCCATCTCATTAAAGTCCATCCTTTTCCCTGTGCCTACTTCCCCCTCTCCCTCTCTCAGTGCCTCTCCTCGTCTCTCACCCTTTCATCCTCTTTCGCTCACCTTCACTCTCTCTCTCTCTCCATCTCTTGCCCTCCCTCCTTCTCGTGGCTCGCTCTCCTATCCTCCAAGGTCTGTCGACACAATAGCTGAATGGCAGATTTGCATTTTTCTTTCCTTGCTTGCTGCCTGTGTCTGACATTGTGAGGAGTGAATGAGTACTGCCCCTCCAGGCCACTCACCTCTCTGTCTGCACAGCTAATTACAGCCTTCACAATTAGCATGCTAACGCTAGTCACAGTATGAATGTCATCCGCCACTAATAAAGTCTCGGCCTTGCGGCTAACTGCCTGCGAGCTAGTGTATTATCCCATATTATCCATTCATTTGCGCATAAACCCATTTAGGCTAATTAACGTTGGCTTATGCCTGCATTTGAAGTAAAATGGATTGGGTGGCTTGGTCAAGCTGGCTAGCTTAGCGGCCAAGCCTAGACCACCATTATTTGAAGCCCAGCAGTCAGCTCCAAAAAAACCCAGTGCTACGAAGAAGCACTCCACATATCCAAATGAAAATAAAATGCAATTTCTGGGAACATCAAGATAAGGGATATATAGAAGGAGTGGACTTCCTTTTGCAGGAGCAGATACCAACCACTAACCCAATCTCCTAGACAGGGCTAGTCAATTGCAAGGTGAATTGCATGACAGTTGTGGCCTAAAGTATGACAGATAGGGATTTGATGCACTAACCAGGTTATATCCTAGTCCCTGTAGGCCAATATGTGTCCACACTTGATTTGATTTGGATTTCTAGGTTGAATATTGTTTAGGTTATGAAGATAAGTTTGGTAACTATAATGAAAGCACATTTCCAGTTGGATAATAATTACCGTAATCATGCACCATTGATACTTCTTTAGAAATGACGTCATTGTGTATTAGCAAACACATATTATGCGTAAGAACATGGGACATTAAGGGGCATTTGATTGACATGTACATAAACGCAAAAAAGCAGTGTTTTTAGAGAATGCAAAAAGCGTATGGTACTTTCACATGCCACTCTATAGACAACAATGAAAAGAAAAGTGTTTGGTGAGACTTTGGAAAGGCATTGTTTAAATGCCCCCCATAAGTAGCTTTTTGATACTAATCCATTTTACAGTGATCTGGATTAAAGCAGTGATGAGCAATTCTCAATGATGAGCAATGTCCAGGCTGTAATCTATAACTTCCAGACTTTAGTTTATGGCCCTGATGGAGGAAATCAGGGAAAATGTACATTATAGGCTTATTACTCTAGCATGACATATGGCGAATTCATTACCAATTAATTACAATAATTTGCTTAAGCCTGAACCCATTCCATTTAGAATTAGTCAGTTATGGAAAGCAGATTGTGTGGTCTTGTTGAACACCATTGTCTACCTGTCTCTAACCTAGTAGAATGTAGTGTTTTTGTTATACTAACATGACTGCTTTTGACATGATCCCTCAGTGGCCAATCTAGTCAATGAAGTAAATGCATTACCATTTTTGTAATGCTTTTCATTCATACTAATGTTTATTTAGCTGGACCACCGACAGCTGTGGTCAACAAGATTCTCTGCTAGAAGACTATTGTTCCTTTCTCCTCTAATTCCCCTATACATTACAATGGGCCTTGAGCTACACGGAGGCCTCGGGTGACAGGGAAGTAGAATGAACTGTCATTTGTAACAAAATAAAAATCTGTCAGCCAGCATTTGTAAACCTGTCACCAATTGGCCGGATTAAGTGAGATGGAGTTCCGTCTGATGGAGGGTATTATGATACCCGCAGCCGTGTGTTTGGAGTGAATAGGAAATGGAAGTGGCAGAAGGACTTTCATGTGATTGATGCATTTTTGATGCATTTCTTAGTATCTCTCAAAAGATCCAAAGAGCCTGTTGAGAAAGAGGGAAGGAGGGAGGGATAGAGAGAGAGTGAGTGTGATGGAGAGGTAGTGCTTAGTGTGTGCGTGTGTGTGCACGTGTGTACGCTTTCACATGGAATTAAAGCAACATATGCGCCCAATACCCCTGCCGAGTTCCTCCATCAAGGGCAAGGGTGAAGAGTACGCGACAGAATACGCTCGTAATGAGTTGTATTTTTAAGGTGATGCCCACATTCTGACTTAAATCTGAAAAGGGTTTTTTTCTCCATTCAAGAAAAGGCATCTCGAAAAAACTGACAGCGAAGAGCAGACTTGTTTCTATAAACGAAGCAGAATTTTATTAGCTGGCCTCTATTCAAACTGGCTTAACGAATTCATGCCCGAAGCATCCACTTATGCGAGGGATTACATGTAGTGGTCTCCCCATTGTTATTAGGACTGAACTCTTCTGGGGACAAATAATGCAAAAATAATGCATGTAAGTGATACATTTGCCCACAACACCTTTAACGATCAAATTGAATGTCTTCATTCAGATGCCTAAAATACCCGGTGCATGAGACTGAACAAATTTACGGCAACAAATCGGCAGAGACTGTTTGCTTGTAGAATGCTTTAGAAAGCTGACTAAAAGAAAGTAATGGGTCAGAGAGATTCAAAGCTTACTTTTCTCTTATAGTCTTGTGATAACTGTAAAAATACAGTACCGTGCAAAAGTCTTAGGCACCTGGGAAAATTATAATTAATACCTGTTTACTACTGGACAGTTGTGTTACGTTAGTGTTAAAATATTAATATTACAATAAATACAATTAACATTATTACAGTAAAGAGTGGTTTTATGTGAGGCAAAGTGTTCTCCTAACCATTTCCAGACCTCTTTCCTCATGGAAGTCCAATATTCATTTTAGCTACAGTCGAATACCTGGTTTGGCTGGTTTTACTGCATTAGATTAAATTCGGTGCTGCTTATGGAATTTTACAAATCCACACAATGACTGGAGGCAATAAGCAGAAATCTGAAACCAAACCTGTGTTGTTCTAACCAGCTCACAAAATGTCAACTCCTTTCTAGAAAAAAGGAAATCTTGATACTTTTTTACTGCTTTCTTGTTCGTTGGAGTTTATTCTAATGTTCACTTGTGTTTTTACCAGCAGAAAGAAACCCACTGCTGATATAAACAGATTCAAACAGTTTTCATAGGTGCCTAAGACATTTGCACAGTACTGTGTGTGTGTGTATATATATACACACACACAAACACAGACTATACTATACACACCCTGTACAGCAAAAGAACATGTTAGAGCTTTGTTGCTAACTCTGAGAACGCAGGACAATTTTTAATATGCATTACATTACAGTCATTCAAACTGTGAGTGAATTATTGTTGAGTCACTGATAACATAAATTCAAACAATCATCTTTTTTTACGGTTCAGTGATCATGACAGCCCTATAGGAAGGAGGAAGATGAAAGAAGTGAGAGGGAGCATGAACGTATGATTAGAGGGGCTTTGTAAGGTCTGTAAGAGGTGCCTGGGTTTTGTTTTTGGAGTGTTGTACTTTCTTAAGGTGAGCACTGACGTGTGCAGGTTCGGACTCGTCACTGCGGGGGATTGATCTTCACCGACTGCTGTGGTGAAGCGAGCTAGCTGGACATTGCGTAAAAGCTTTCGACGGTATCAAACCAATGTACTTTTTTTTTTTTTTTTTTTATCACTAGGGGTGTTTGTTTATTTTTACTGTCGTATTGATCATGATTGAATCTTCTCTTCTTTTTTTTTTTTTAAAGCTGATTATTATATTTATTTATTGTTGCTGTTGCTGCTACTTTTTGCTTTAGTGCTGCTGTCAGTTGTTTTGTTCCCCAAAGGATGACAATGATTTTTTTTATTTTTTTTCTTTTTTTTGTTTTCACTAAACCAAAAAAAAAAAAAATACAGTGAAAAGCTGCAATGTCTTTACATTTACCAAAAAACATTAAAGATGAACATAAGCAGATACTGTGGGACAAAGCGAAAGAAGAGGTGTGGAAATAAAAGTGGATATATATATAAACAGAGGTTTAGCGTAGAAGCGTCACAGTGCTAACCCATGGCTCACACCTCACAGCTGGCTAATAGCAGTTGGTAGAATAAGTATTAAAGGCGCAGAGTAGACACATAGTGGTCATATTTATATATATAAGAGCTATTTTTCACTGGCAGTTAGTTAGATAGGTAGGTGTGTTGTATAGTAGTTGTAGTCTGTTCCGTCCTGTGGTGGATGTAGTATTTGCAATTTCCCTTCTTTTTCATGTATTTTGCCGTTCGGTCAAAGAACAATTGTGCGATTGGAGATCAGTGAGTTGGATCTAAAACAGATTGGAGATCAGTAAGAGGGTCTAAAAGATATATCTTAATATTCTGTCACTGTACCATCTATATAAATAATCAGGGCTATCTGATCCAAACTTTTTTTAAAATTTTTTATTTTGAAATGACTTGGAAAAACCCCTTCATACATTAACTTTCAGTAGAAGTTCTTTCTCCTGAACAGCTGAAGGTTTTGTTCCGATAGTGACAATGTATTTGCTGTCAGAGACCCCTTGGATGTTTTAAATCTGATCTGAACAGGGTAGGTTACTGTTAAACAGTGCTGAAATCATCGCCACAACTGTAGAAGTGACTAAAGAAAACCCAACTATCTTTGTCATAGCTCTGTTCATCATGATTGGACGTGGAACAGAGACGCTTGCCCAGAATCCCAGAGTCCCGTGTCAGTTTGTCAGTCAGTCACTTGCTCTGTCTGTCTTTTTTTAGGCCTTGCGAAACATGACCATGACCGTAACCCACCAAAGGTGTCACTGATGAAACAAATTGAACTGAACTGGTCATTTGGTTTCCTTCTAATCACCTGCTATCGGTACCATAATGGCTGAATATCATCATGACGACACAACCCCCGCATCCCCCCTCCCCCCCCTCCCCCCAACCGGATAGCGGGGGTGACCGCTTACTGTAGTTTCTATGCTTGTGAGCCAGATGCGGGTATGGGACACAGCCTAAGCCAAGCTGTCAATGTCACTCACACACACACACACACACACACACACACACACACACACACACAGACAAACACATATGTGTGGATTTCACATGCTTCGGGCCCTATGAAACCAAAAGTTTGTGAATGAGAACAGCGGTAGCGCTGTATCATATAGGGTCTTTTACCTTGTACCATTTGTTGTGCTGAGACAGACATACACACAAACACACACATCCATCTTGTAAAGTTTTGAGTGTTGATTTATTTTGGACTGTACAGCCACTCTCCCTTTTGCTGATCAATAATTTTTGTTATTAGTTCTTATGTTATTTTATTTTATGCTTTTCTTGAGTTTTGAGGTCTGAATTTTTTTTTGTGTGTGTTACAGTTGAAGAGTTGCGTGATCCTAACCCATTTCTTTATGACGGTAGCAGTACATGACCTCATGGAATGAGGAGTAGATATTAATATGTTCGTTGCTGCTTCAATGGCATTAGACCTGTGTGTGTGTGTGTGTGTGTGTGTGTGTGTGTGTGTTTGTGACAGTGGCATCACCTTTTTTTCCTTTCCTTTTTTTTTTTGGCGCTCAGGCATGTACTCTTTCGTTGCAGTATGATGGGAGGTTTTATTATTATTATTTTTATTATTATTATTATTATTTCCCCATCTGTAAGTAAACCAAATATTCACTATGCAGTCACTCAAATTGTCAGCTTGCTTTATCCCTAAAGCCTCCTGTGTTTGTGTATGTGGTGTGTATGAGTATGTATATACATATATATGTATATACACTCACCTCATATGGCGGAAATGCGGCTAGAGAAGAGTATCTGATTACCTTTTTGTTCCTTTTTCCTCTGAGAAGCGAGTGATTTTTATTTCAATAGAAAGAGAAGTGTTTTATTCTTTTCTGTTTGGTGTATTTGTTTTTCGAATGAGCTGACAAATATTTAAGGATTGTATCGGGGCAGGGTGGGAGGGTGCGGGTGGGTAGCGAGGGTTAGACTGTGGTTAGACGGGAGGGGGGGGATTCGTTTGTCCAGTGCTGTAAGTATATCAATTGCATGTTATGATCTCGGATGTAACTGCCATTGATTTTAGACTTTTGTTGGGAGGAACTGGGGACGGGGGGGTGGGGGCCTAAAACTCTCTTTATTTATGCTTTTTCCATATTCTCTATTCTGGTATTTTTTTTTGTTTTTTTATA
>JBBJLS010000082.1:21702888-21713386 GCA_037577275.1 Bryconaethiops microstoma
TGGCAATAAATCAACAATGCAGTGAAATATGTACTTTTAATACTTAAGTATTTTTGGAAGCAAGTACTTCAGTACTTAAAACCTAAAGAAACTGCATGCACCAATCGGCTACAACATCAAAACAACTGAACAATAAAGTAACATTCATTATCTTGATTATTTTGGTTGATTATCACCTGTCAAGGGGTGGGATATATTAGCTAGCAGGTAAACCTACCTAAACATTACTGTCAATCAATCACACCCCTTCAGGGCAACAGTGTTCCCTAATGACAGTAATGTGTCCTGCCACACTGCAAAAAATGTTCAGGAATGGTTTGAGGAACATGACAGAGTTCAAGATGTCAACTTCAAATTCCCCTTTTGAGAATCTCTGGGATGTGCTGGACAACCTAGTTTGATGCAAATCAGTCTGACTCATGGAGTCCCTACCGCTCAACTTCAAGGATTTAAAGGATCTCCTGCTAATGTCTTGATGCCAGGTAACACAGCACACCTTGAGATGCCATGTGAAGTACAGGCCAGGGTCAGAGGTATTTTGGCAGCATGAGGTGCACCTACAGGCTGTGATTTTTATGCTATTGTCGATCAGCAAATACTGTAAAGGTTCTATACCAACTGGAAGTTTTCTTAGAGCCATACATCTAAAGCAAGAACCACTTAAAAATCTACATATTTTACAGTGAATCTATGTGCCTACATATGGTACGAATTTCTAAAGTATTCAGAGGGAGATACACCAAACAACTCGTATCACAATTATTCTGAGAACTTTTCTTTCCATGCCAAACCTTTTTACTGCTCCTAGACAGGAATAATTTAAGTGCAATGTTTAGATAAGGCCACTCTCTGTTGTTGTTAGGCCCTTGCTAATAATATGGGCCAGATTTTCCTGCATAATTGTGTGTGCGCACCACACCTGAGTCTGTCCTGAACAATTTTTCTTTCCACTTTATTCCTATTACTGTTTCTTTAATACCAATATGATTGATATACGTGAAATTCCGTGTGCTCTTGTAATATTCCTGCTAATACCAAGAATCATAATTGGGCTTGATCCTTCCAATACAGTTCCACAGGCTCCCCTCCGTCTGTCAATTTCTCTTCTGCTGGGCGCCATCGCTAAATTGCCATTTGGAAGACAAGAAGGGGCTCGTGGGGGAACACAAAAGGATAGCAGAGCTGACCAGAGCGCAGGTGGAATTGAATTGGAAATCTTCCACAGGCCCGTTAGCATAACAAAAGGGCCGTGTGGCTTTAAACAAAAGCAGCGAGGTTTTAATGTAGAAAATCAATCTCTCCAAGGAGAGAAGTTATTGTGTGAGCAGCCATACAGGTGTTCATCTCTGGCTCCTTAATCAAAAGTGTCAAAACAAAGTTGGGAAAAAGTTTTCTTTCCCAGATGCAGTCAGGATTAGGGCTGGTAGCTGCCATAATGTGTGTTCTGAACACTGAAAAACTACGAACTGTGGTGTGTTAGACTGACAAACTGAAAATGCAACGCTAGACTGGATTGCTTTGATGTAGCTAATTGAGCCTAGACGGCTTCCAAACAACAATAACCATTTTTATAACCTTTTTTACCTTATGTGGTATAACAAAAAAAAATACATTAGTTCTATCCTAGCAGTGTATGATTTTACATGCATATGAAATAAACATTACATTACATTAAGAACATACTCCAAATGTAGATATTTTGACAACAAATGAGCAGACAAAACCAATGCACTTTTTTCACAAGGTTGAATATGATTTTAGTTAATGCTCTCCATGCAAAAGCTTCTTTTTAGCCGGGTGCACGGATTTGTTGGTTGCGTCTTATATTGCACGTAGTATGTTATAAAACCCTTATACTGACTGAATGTGAATGGAATTCTGTGGCATAATTACATAAAGTTCATGCAACAATTTCTGTGGTTTTGTCTTTTTGTGCACACACCTGGGAATACCTTGAGTTCTTCACACTGAGAAGCAACAAATGACTAACTCTATTATAAACTACAAACAATTCTTGCATATTCACATTATTCAACATAATATCAAGAAAATAAATAGCTGTTTTGTAGCATAACACTTTAGAAAAGAACATGTCGGAGGAGTTGAGGTGCAGCGCTGCATGCCTGTAAATGTCTGAAAGCATTCGTGAATCAATAGACACGGAGCTGGTACGATGTGGAACAATGCCAGGCGGAAAACCTCGAGGCTAGGCTAGCAGTCTTCATACAAAGGCTCCAAAGCCCGTACCCTAAACTACAGTCGCCATTCAAAGCACCATTTATCTGCGATGAGACTCATCTCTATCGGCCGACAGTCGTCCTTTCCATACATTCACCACAGCCTTGAGAGTCCTAGAACAATAGCACCTAATGTTTCCTAACAGCCTGCGCTAGCGCCGTCCTTGGTAATTCGAGTTTGGCACTTTACACTTTATGTTGCATGGCAGAGACAAAACATGTTGAGGAGGAAGACAGAGAGAGAAATTCCTCCAAATAGCAAATATGTATAGAATTAAACCCTCATTGTCAAAAACCTTACAACTTTTTAGTGGCATATATGCATTATTTTTCACACCATTTAACAACACATGCTGCCCTTTGCGTTGTGTGAACATGACAAATGGACCAACAGAAATGGTCCAAAGATAGTCCAGTTAACAAATGTTTCGATAAGGTATATGTTCTTTCCCTTCCTTTTTAAAGCATTGTAACAGTTTTGTTCTCAAGAGTGATGAAGTAATAAATGCCGAGTACTTAAAGGACACTAAGGCTGGTGTACACTCAAAACTTTTAACATTCTAACCGATTTAAAACACATCTCAGAATGACAGAATTACTTGTTTTTTAATTCGTGAAAGCATGCAAACTAGACCGTAATGCAAAAGCAGGTAACACATACAAAACAGGTTTCTATAAAAAAAAAATTTTTTTTAATCATTTTTTTGTCATCCCCAGCTGTGCAACAGCTTCATACCGCAGGCCATCAGGGCCCTAAATGCACCTAAATGCACATAAATATGTAGTCCTTTGTTAACCTGCACATTTCAGTGAACTACCTCCCTTTATACTGTATATACTTCTCATACTACACTCTGACTTTCAGTTAGCACCTGCACTTTACTGTACCTCTGCTTACTGCCAATACAGGCACCCTTAAGTCCTGTCATTTGACTAGTTATAATTTTACACTTCCTCAATGTACTTTCTATGCAGTTATCTGTACTGTGCAATGAAAACATGTTTCCAGTGCCACACATCTTATGCTCCTGTGCAATAAAAATATATGTATATGTGGTGCAATTTTATCATTCTGGAAGGTTTTTCATCCTCTTCATGCAGTAATGGTGCAATATTATCCAGTTTACATGCATTTCCCACTTCTATTACAGTTACACTGCTGCATTGTCTTATTTTATTGTTATTATTATTTATTGTATCGTTTCTGTCATCCCTTGCACTTTGCTCAATGATGCTAATTGCCTCCTATGCAATAATAATAGTCATGACACAATTCTCATCACTCCGAACGTTATTATGTAGCGTCCACACTATCTGTCTATTTAATGTTTGTCTATTGTCTACTGTCCGCCGTACTTTGCACTCTGCTAAATGTTGTATGTGGCTGTATGTTGCACCATGGTCTGTGCAGAAACATCACACTATGTATATCTACACAGTTGCTGACGACAATCAAGTAATCTTGAATCTTGAATCATGCAACAAATCTCAAGTGGACTGAACATGTCCGCACTTTGACGCACACATGAAAAGTGAGGCAGAAATGTAAACTGGGGATGGGGTTAAGAAGATATGACAGTGAGCGCTGGAGAAAAATTATACCACAACCTGACATCTAACTTGAGATTGTGAATAGAACAATTTGAACGGAGTTCAAACATAATAAACATTTTCAATACTCTTATTTATTCACTCCTAGCTCTTTTTTTGGCTGTTGCCTGAATCCTTTGTTCAATCATACCACTGACCAGCTCACACTACAGGACTCGTGACGGTTCTGAGTCATAAAAAATCAAACATGTTTGAAAATATCAGAAGGCCTCAAGTAGACTGGAGGTATATAAAGATGAACATGTTTCTCCTTTCACACTACCAGATTGCTTCGGATTGTGAACATTTGCTAAAAGGGGAAGATCTGGATTAAAATGGGGCAAAAAATTTGGACTGTCTTAACAAGAAATACATCCTGCTTCTGGAAAAGTTTGAATTACACAACCCTAAGTTTCTGTCATCGACCGTAAGACTTCAAACTGGCCCAATTTTTTGGCGTAAAATGGCAACTTCTACCAACACCAAGGCCACAAAGACACTGAGGAAAAAGATGGCCACCTGCTAACAAAACGTTTATGGTAAATGAAAGAGGGGTCCAAAACAATCATACCGAGTGGAAATTCCAGAGAGAGACTTGTACTTAAAGGTGTTCGGTTTGATAAGGTAAGTCTACATTTATCGGCCCACACCCAGCCACGTATTACCATAATGATTTAAGCACTCACTAATCCTCTCTGGTTAATGAACGTCTTCATTTTCCCAAGCCAGAGCAGGCGGCGGGGCCACAGTGTGTGTGAGTGTGTGTCTGCGCTTGTGTCAATCCGCCCTGTCTGGCAAGCCGTCCCGGTGGGATTGTGTCGTGTGTGTGTGATACCCGGAGTGTGATGGGTAATTTTCCAAATACGCCCATATCATTCGCTCCCATTCACTCTCCCGCATTCATTCGCTCACCCCTCACTATTGTCCCCCTCAGCCACACACGGATATAATTCCTCTCTGTTTCTGGGCATTAACCTGCACACAAAGCACTAACTATTACTGATTGATAGCACCCATAATGCTAGGAGGACAATAAATAGTGAGTCTTTGACACTGTAAACTCCTCAGGCTAAGAACTGTTGTTTTTTTTTTCTCCTTTTGCACAACATTAAATGCTAGCAAACAGAGTTAGCATGCTGACTGGGCCACGCTAGGCTTTTTTCTCCTGCTTTTGGCCACCCAGTCAGCTGTGCATGAAGCAATGACCCCTCAATCCTCTGGGAGGTGACCTCTAAGCAGTCCATATGCAAACCATCTGATTAAAAATCAGTTAGCGAAACACTGAACTAGAACGGTATGTGGCTAATACAGGCTCTGTGTGTGTGTGTGTGTGTGTGTGTGTGAGTGTCTGTAGGGGGGGTATAAAGGTTTTGAATGACCATAGCTCTCAAAACAGCTCTTTCTCATGCCTTTTATTTCAACACGAAAGAACATCAAGTGACTGATTAATTGATCTGATGACAATATAATGAATGCTAATGAACACAAGTTTTCTTCAAAAGCTAGAGATGAAAGCATTTATGCAGCTTGCTTCAGGGTTTATAGGCCCTTGCTGACGATCACCTTAACAGAAGAGTCTCGTCTGTGGGTGAAACACTTCAGTCACGCTACTTGCACCAGTTCTGAATTTTCTGATCATAATATCGAACATAAAAAGGTGAGCGTAGCTGTTCTCGCCCGAAAATAAAGTTCCCTTGATATTCCATAACACGAAAAAGTATCTTTCTCTGCGTTTCTATTTTTTTTGCTAAATGATTCCTTGAGGCAAAATAAAATTCTTATGAGAACATTTTAAATCAATCCAAATCCTATCACTGCACAGCCTGTGTCTGTAAATCATAATCTTTCGCCACTTGAAATCCCAAAGCCAGAGCTTTTTGATGACCATACTGGTGTAGAGGATTTGTAATTTTGTTGACTGGAACATTTCATGGATTTTCAGGGTTTTAGTTTGGAACGTTGGATGACATTCCAAAATTCCTTGGCAAAAGCCCCATCCAGTGAGGGGGAAAAAAACACAACTTGGATTAGAACTGTGCATGCTGGATCCCAGATTAGGTTTAGTTGTTTGTGTGTGCCATGTAAGTTAGAGAACCTTCTGCTTCGTTTGGATAGATTGGATAAACACTTAAAACTCCGTAATATCCAGGTCTAAGGCTTCCTAATGTGAGATATGAACCTAGCTAGATTATCCTGTCACTCTGATTCCGTAAAGCCCGTGAGCTCTCAACACAGACCTGCCAATGCTGGTTTGTGGATTATGGCTTGATTTAATTAGAAATACAATAAATACCATAATTCATAGGTTTGAAAAATGGTTTAAAGAGCTTGCTGTCATTAGAGGGGGAGGTGGGAGTCAATCTCGTAAACCACATTGCTGAAGTGTCTTCTTCAAAGCGCGTTGCTTTGCTCCTCCGTCTACAGTTCTTCTTCTCCTGGTAATGACAATCTTGACCACAGCACTTAAAACATGTGTCCTCAGAATGCACAAAAGAAAGCAGCTGACCAGCTGACCGGCCTCCCTTGACATCTTTCTCACAGAATCCATACTTCAAGGCCCATCGATCCAAATACACAAAAGAATACGCCAAAGACTGTGCAGCAGTTTACAGCACGCTTTCATCCTCCATTACACCCACGATGTTCGTGACGGGCTGCAGGCGCAAAAAAGAGAAAATCAATCGCCAATAGATTATATATGTCGTTTCTTCACGCAGCCAAGTTTTGACATGGTTGAGCCCTCATCAAGACATGGCAGCAGATGACAAAAGTGACTTTGGATGGAATCAAATGCCCATCCAGCTTGCCTGTCTTGTGCTGCACCCACAATGTCCTGTGAAGAATCTCGATGCCGTTTGCTCCTGATGAATTTACTGTGATCCTTGAAAGGCTGTGAACCCATTTTCTACATTTCTGAATAAAGTCTCAAAAGTCTTTAAAATCGATATATTTAAAAGATGCCTGTTCTGATTCCCTTATTCAAGGGCGACTGGTGGCCTGGTGGTTAGGGAGTTGCCCCTGTGATCAAAAGGTTATGGGTTCAAATCCCAGGACTGCTAGTGGTGCCGCTGAGGTACCCTTGAACAAGGTACCGTTCCCCACACGCTGCGTCACTGGCTGCCCACTGCTTCACCTGGTAAATGGATTAAATGCAGAGGACCCAAGTAATTTGATCTCGGATCAACATAGTATATAATAATTTTTTTTTAATTTCAAAAACACAGTCTGAGCTGAAAAGTGCTGAAGAGTTTAATCTTTTGATCGGAATGGCTAGCTGAACTGCTGTTGGTCAAATGGGTGGTTATATGCAAATGTCTCCATGGCTGTGATATCACAACCACAGTGACTTCAGAATGGACTGTTTTGGAAGCTTCCTCTCCTGGGGAATAAATGGTATGTTTTGTGCTCTGACAAGTTAAACATTCCAGGATAAGGGCCCTTTAACGTCACACTGAGTGTCAGACGGCACTGTTCGCGGCAGTGTTTGTAATACAGAAAGGTCTCTGGAGGTTTATGCATTAGCACGACAGTAAGTAAATATTGATAATGGTTGGATTACTCATGTTCTTCTCTCTCTCCAGATACTCCAAATCTGCTGGTACACACCATCGCCCTGCCAGGTGCCAGTATGGAAGGCAAACACAAAAAAGAGACAGCTCTGGTTCACTGAAGTACAGTGTAAACATGCTCACATCTGCCTCGCTCTACAAGAGAATGATGCATGCAAACAAGCTCCAAATAGCCTACCCTACAATTTGCCTGTAGCTGGGTCTCCATTCACGTAATTCTATGTGTATTCTGACATTTAAGAGCTGATGGAAACAGCAAATATCTAGCGAAATTGCCAAAATTTGCTTACTCTTGTTCAAAATGGATATACTGGGCTGAATGTTGTACTATTCATGGAACAGAGCCCACTTTTTTTAAGCTAAAACACCATTTTTTAATAAAATGCTTTTGCAGGGAAAGGAAAGGAAATGTGATAAATTAAGAAAACACGTGCTGAAAAAATAGTATAAATGCAAACAGAAGTCATCTACCTGATCATTTATCTCCTGTTTACCTAGCTGGAGCAACAAAACATGACAAAAAATTAGGAGACACCAGTGAAACAATGAAGGAATTAAAATATATCCATCCTATAAAAAATAACTGTGATATTAGAAGGTATCACTATATTTTAATAGCGCAGGGACAGATTGCACCTGACAAACACAATGACTCGGGACATGTCCCGTAACCAGTTCTACACATCTTATGTCTGACATAAGATGTCAAGAACTGGTTATGAGAACGTGTCCCAAGTCATTGTGTTTTCAGGTGCAATCTGTCCCTGCGCTATTAAAATATAGTGATGTTGCACAAAAAACAATTCAGCACATTTCAGCCACCAAACACATCTGAACCACTACACCACTGATACATTCAGATGCTGTTTCAAAAATAAGGAGAATTAAATCTGATTTTGTAACAGCTTTTCATGCCTTGAACACGTGCATCGGTGGTGTAACCTTACACAAGAGGAGCTGCAGGACCACCTCAGTTTTCTTTTTAACTGTGCAAAACCGTGCACACACTGCAAAAAGACTGTCCCCCATTTCCCATCAAATGTGAGTCACGATTTACAAACAAAACTTGTCTTACTCTCATTAAAAGTAAATCTTAATACATTTGTGAGGAACAGATATGAATTGGGATAACAAATGTTTCATTGTCATTTTTATTCTCCCTCGTTACTGACCAATATCTTATTGCCTCTGATTTAGTTTTCAGTACCTGTTTCCTCAGAGCTGTTGTCATCCTCCTTCTCATGTTTTTCACGTTATTCCTGGTCATTTTCTTTTCTGTCAACGTCTTGCTCTCATCTTACTCATCTTACTTCTTTTCTTCCCTGAAATTATTGTGTGAAGGGAGTGATAAAGTGAGCTTTTTTTTAATTTTTTTCTCATCAATACTAATTATTATCAGTGTTTAATAATTTCTTGCCAGTTTGTGTGAAGTCACTGTCCAGTTCTCTCTTTACACAGTCATGTGTTCACTATAGACCTAAGATCTGCTTTGAAAAAAGAAAAAAAACCTTTTTTTCTGTTATTTGTATCACTGTAGGTTTAATTGACACCTACCAGAGCCCTAATAAGAATATTTCATATTCCTAGAACAATATTTTTTTACTGTTATTTGTGTACCTTTGGTCAGAACTGTGGACCCACTTCAAGGGCTTCTTTATTTCTTTACAGTCCTGCACTGCGTTTATTGTGAGTGCGAGTTTATCTTTCTAAGGACAATGTTTCACGCAATCTGAGGAGGGAGAGAAAAGATGAAAAGACACAACAACCAGACCCCTCTTATGTGAACAGAAATCAGTGACAAGACCAGGATCCAGACAGAGTCATAAAGGAAGAGGGACTGAGAGTTCTTGTGGTCCTTTTTTTGAGATCAGAGATCAAAAGTTACACGAGTAGTAGCTCAGATGGACCTGCCCTCAGTATCAAAAACAAATCGATCTTTCGATAATTTAAAAGTGGCCTATAAAAGACAATTATGAATATATAACAGCGATGAGATAACTGTTGAACTGCTGAAGCTCAGATCATAAAAATATTGGCAGTTAGGATTAGGATTATTATTAGGATTAGTTTTACGATTAGGTTAGGGATCTGGGTTGAGACTGATTTATGAGAATAAGTTTATGAGTGATGGGTCACTAGGTTATTATTGGCCCATACTTTAGTTTATCACTCTCATAACTGAATAACTAACTGTCTTATAGTAGTAATTAAATAATGTAAAGAAACCACTTGGCTTCATATATTATTTTTATATGAATTGGTTCATATATTATTTTTATTAATCCTTTTCTTATGCACGTTCAATTTTTATTATCATATTTTAATTCTAGTAACAATAGCAAGGTAATCCCTTAAACTGCCAGAATTCTATTTCACACAACAGTTTGCATTGTAATGTAACTACTGAATACTAAGCCCTAAAATGTAGCGGTGTTCAGGAGTTTTGAACATGGGCCACATACAGGCTCTTAGAGTTTAAAGTTTGAAGGTGAATTTAATAGACATTAATTTGAATGCCATTTAAATGCAATTTATTTCAATGTTATGTAAAGGTGAAAATCTGCCAAGCATCAACAGTGGACTCTCAAAATGTCACTTAGTCATTTATCATGTTCCACAGAAATAAAGGCTTCATGGAGGTGTGTGTGAACAGAGCATTCAGCACGTTCTCTGAAGAACACTGTAAACAAACCAGCACCACTTGGAGTGATGATGATGGGTGTGTGTGTGTGTGCGTCAGTGTGCGATAGGGAGAGTGAGAAGAGCATTAAAACCATTCTATAATCATAGGTTCCTTCTGAAAGCTAAAGGAAATTTCATTCTCACTGTGATCTCTCTCTCTCTTTCGCTCTCGTTCACCATCTCTCTCTCTCTCTCTCTCTCTCTCTCTCTCTCTCTCTCTTGCGTACACAGGTCTCAGCAGCTGTGTGTGTTTGTGTGATAGCATCGGTGGCAGTGTTGGCACTGGCATTTTCCAGCATTCAGTTTGCAGTAATCAGTAGAGTGCCGCTGGCCAATAGAGCACACACACACACAAACACACACAAAAAAACACACACACAAAAAAAAAAAGAAGAAAAAGAGAGAAAGAAAGAAGGAGGG
>JBBJLS010000082.1:21719121-21751621 GCA_037577275.1 Bryconaethiops microstoma
ACACACACACACACACACACACACACACACACACACACACACACACACACACACACACACACACACACACGTATGTTATCCAGTGCAGATAGAAATTGCATAAACTAGACATACACTGGCTGTAAATTTACAGTTAACGTGTTTTAGAGTTAGGGTTTATGGGTTGTTTTAAGGTTATTGGATGGTATGTATATAATAGGCAGAAGTATATACACTGAGTAACCATAACAGAACCTGCCAAATATGTGTTGGTCTCTTTCATGCCAACAAAACAGCTCTGGCCCTACAAAGCATGGACTTCACAAGACCTGCTGTGATATTTGGCACCATGATGTGAGCAGAAAATTCAAGCATGTAAGTGTAAAGTGTCCATTTGTCATATGTGAACACACGACAGCACACACTGTGAACAGCACAAAAATCCTCGGTATTTAAACCCATTCACCAAGTGAAGCAGCGGGCAGCCAGGAACACAGCGCCTGGGGAGCAGTGTGTGGGGATGGTACCTTACTCAAGCGTACCTAAGTGGTGCCACTGGCAGCCTGGGATTTAAACCCTCAACCTTTCGATTGCAGGGGCAGATCATTAACCACCAGCTGCCCCAATTAGTACTTAGTAAGTTGTGAGATGGGCCCTCCATGGATCAGATAAGTAGGTCCAACACATCCCTTAGATGATCCGATTGAGATTGTGTAAAAGTAACAGGACCCAAGGTTTTCCCAACAGAACATTTCCCAGAGTATCACACTCCCTTTGCCTTCTTCTCATAGTGCAACCTGGTGCCATCTCTTCTCTTGGTAAAGCCGTCTATAAAACAAAGAAAAAATGTAATCCAACAGACCAGGTCACCTTCTTCCATAGCTCCACACTCCAGTTATGATGCCCCTGTGTCCACTGCAGTGTCTTCATGGAATGAGCAGGAGTCGGAACGGGCACAAGTTCACGACTATGCAGCATCATACAGAGCAAGCTGTCATGCACTGTGTGTTCTGACATCTTTCTATGAAAACAAGCGCAAACGTTTTCAACAGTTTGCTTTGGTAGCTTTTCTGTTGGTTCGGACCACACAAGCTTGCCTTCACACCCCAGCTGGTTCACCAGTTGTCCTACCTTAGACCACCTTTGATATGTACACTGGACTCCATGCGAACAGTAGATTTGGTTATGATTGATTCGGACAGAGAGGACAGGTAGGCTGAGCGTGTCACAGTAAGTGCTCCACTGTAGTTTGTAAGGATATCTGTCCCAGAGGAGTAGATTGTTGGTCAACCGCCATTTAATCAGAATCAGAAAACTTTATTGATCCTGGTGGAAACTGCTTATGCTACGACTGCACAGACACACAAAACACAAAGACATGAACAATATAAAACAGAGCATAAGTCAAATAAAAGTCAAAAGAAAACTCTCCAGAAATACTCAGAAACGGCTTAGAAATAAATAAGACTGTATTTTGTACAATTAAATGCTGTGGTCAGTAAGAGAAGTGGATATAAATACTGCAGATTAATAAATGACTGCTGAAGGTTAACACCATAAATAATGGTTTGGAGTTGCACTTTATAACAAGTCTGTTATTTCACATAATAATGACATTAGCAGTGATATTGCATATGATAATACTATTAAATTAGTAGTGACATAAATGACACTAGTGACGGAAGTTTCCCATGATAAGACTATTGCACATGAACTGTTGCGTTTAATCAGTGACATAAGTGCCATAAGTAGTGACTTGTGTAGTGATACTGCACCTGATAAGACTATCACCTGATAAGACAGTTGCACATAATAATAAAGATATAAAAGATACTGCTTGTAATGATAAAGTAGCACAGCAAGAAAAAAATTGCACATCTGGGTAGCCGGAGGTGATTGCACAGATTATTTTGTGTGTGTGTGAGAGGAGGAGGAATCACACACACTCACGATAATCTGTGCAATAACCTGCTGCTACTCAGATGTGCATTTTCTTACCGTGTGCTAAACCATTACGTGCAAAGGCTTGCTCCTTGGTACAAGGATCAATGATCTCTCTCACTTCAACATTTAAAGTGTGTTTGATCAGCATACCAAGGAGCCTTTTTTTTTTGGTCTTTTTTGTCTTCAAGTGTGCAATGTGGAATGAGTTACGCCACGGATCCGTTCCTTCGACACTGATGTAACACAAATTTTGGTATAAATCGAACACACCATAGCCTAAGTCACTTACCGATCCTAACAGTCGTAAAATCATGAAAAAACACAACTAAGCCACAGAAAGGAAAAGGACATAAATAAGACTGTCCACCGTACACTGTACTGGGGACGACAACTCACTCAACTTTACACCCCATTACTGCATATTCTTCCGCCGCGCACAACCAAACTAGTTTGCCATGTAAACTCGAAACGTCATATGTCGAGACGGTCATAACCTGAGGACCACCTGTACTGTGGTCTGGGAAAGAACAGCTGTTATCAAAATTAACACCAGAGCTCCACCAGAGTGTGACTGCAGTAATGAATGGGCCTAATTACATTTGTAGCAAAACCTACAGTATCTAGAGTTGGTGCAAGTGCAGATTTCGGGGCATCATGCAGTAGATCATGTTCTTTACCACTAAATTCTTGCAAGAACTATGAATAAGGCCCTGGTGGCCTCCAGTTATTAATTAGTGATATAGATTCTTGCTGGATTGGTTAAGAAAACAAATATAAAAAAAGTTTCCTGATTCTGATTCTTTATGGACACTATTTTGCGAAGGCCCCTTTCTATTCCAGCATGACTATGCCTCAGTGCACAAAGCAAGATCCATAAAGACATGGTTAAGTTCAGTGTGCAAGAACTTGACTGGCCCGCACAGAGCCCTGACCTCAACATCAGTACATCTCATACAGAATGAAGGGTCACAAATTGGCACAGAAACACTCCAAAATCTGGGGGAAACCCTTCCAAGAAGACTGGAAGCTGTTATAGCTGCAAAAGGGGGACAAACTCCACATTAAAGTCTATGTATTTGAAGTCCAGCCCGGCTGGTGTAATGGTCAGAAAATACAAAAATACTTTTGTCCATATAGTGCATGTCCAACCTATACACTTTTCACTGGGGGGAAAAAAAGACAATCAGTGATCAGGAAAGGGGGATTAGCAGAGAGAGAAGAGATACATTGGTAGAAAAGTAATTTCACAAAGGCTCTGGGGGAGGCATTCGGTCATAGGATCTTGGACTTCTATATGAATAACTATCCTAGAATACTTATGGTCAGCTAACAGCTTCAGGTTCTCTCTAACGTCTGATGCTCTGGCTCCCAGTAACCAGATAAAATTAATTTGGGAAACAAGAGGATATGACATACTGAGTAATACCATATACAAAATTATAAACTATAAAAACTGCAATTTTTTTTGTCCATGGTCAATTCTTGATCTAAATTATCAATCTATCGATCTAATTATTTACCCATGGGGCCACTAATCTCAGCTAATCTCTCACAGACTCTACCTGCGGCTGATGTCACCCAGGCAGCGCCCAATTAAGTGACAGCTAACATTTTCTCTCTCTTTCTTGTTTTCCTTCAGTGCCGAGGGCTTTGTCCTCATGTTAATGCCTTCGGAACGTCATTCTCTCCCCAAATGTCACTGTCGCCTCAGCACCCATACAAAAAGAACAACCTGCCTTTTCTCTGCATGGGCCGCGGCCAGCGATTAAAATCTCCCACAATGCCTTGCTATCCCCAAGGATCGCTCGTCTTTAGAATCTTTTGATTCTGCTCATTGTTTGTTATAATAGGGAGGAGGTGGAGGTAGCAGTCTGAGGACAAAAAAACACAAACATTTCACATTTTACACACACACACACACACACACACACACACACACACACCTGCAAGCAAGTCTCCAGATCCAGCATCACAGACAATACGAACAATACAAGCACAAATAAACAAGTCGCAAATGCAGCCGAATCCTGCAAATTTAATTCTTACAAAGGACTGAAGATGTTTAAAAAAAAAAAAGCAAAAGCCATTGAAAACTATTTGACAGATCCAATAGCAAGACTTTGCTTTTAACCTTGTGAAAAGACTGCAGCGCTAGCTTTGAATAGAGACTGATCAATCAATTCAGAGACCCGGAGAGCAATGCGGGAGATTGAAAAAGAAATAAGAGAGAAAGGATGAGAACAACAGGAGAAAAAGAAAAAAAAAAAAGAGGAAGATTACTTCTGGTTATCTGACCACTATCAGTCCAACTTGCCGAATCACACTAACATCCGGCTGTATTTGCTAGCCAGTGTGTTTCTGTGCGTGTTACAGGGCTACTTCATTGGGTTCCACATGCAAACCCATTTTGGCTAAACAGTTTCCACCTCCATTTCTGTCCCCAGCCCAAACCTGGATTACCCACACACAATGGGAAGAAAAACGTGGGCAAGACAGTAACAATGGAGGAATTAACAGAAAGCGGTTAAGGGCTCACGCCAAGCCAATATTCCTGGGCAAGGCGAAAAGGTTCATGTGACGGCTCAGAAAGACAAAACCAAACAAAAAGGTTTGGAACACACCTGGGGGGAGGCCTAAACCTAAATTCAGAAAGAAGCTCAGTGTAGCACTGTGGATTTCACGTTAGCTTTACCATCATCTGTGATAATTTTTTAATTCACTTATTTCGGCTATTTCACATTACTCATGGTTTTGAAGATTTTCCCCCAGAGTTTCCCTAAAATGTTATTTGTTGAGGCATTCAGGGGGCCTTAAGTTAATCAGGGGGTTTTAGACCCACCATACTTCACACTCTGTATGTAGGAATGGCACATACTGTGGTGCAGTTCATTGCTTATCGTTCTGAGTGTAACTGTCATTCCTGCTGCTTTTCAAGGGTCCGCTGGCTTCTCTCTTACCTTCCTTATCATTAAGCTAAGAAAGATCTTGTGTGGTGCACTTGCCCAGGGTCAATTATTTGTAGTTCCATGACCTTTTCATTCGCAAATTATTAAACCAGTTTTACTGACAAGGATGTTTACGGTCTTTACTAAGGCACTGCAGCTTCTTTCGTTCACGAGTTTTTAGTAATGTTGTCCCTGAGGATTTTAGGAAGCTCCTTCACCATGATTGCTGTAATTGTAGAGTGAGATTTATATTTAAACATAACATACGCCGATATAGTGTCTAAATAAATTTTTTCTATTAGTTTTGTTTTTTTAACATTTGTGTAAACGAACAAATTTTTGTTCACAGCAAAAACTGACCGTCAAAATGTCAAGACTTGAGACTTACATAAACTTATATTAATGGAAGTGAATACTTGTTTCCTCTGTATTCTGTGTCTCATACAAGCTTTCCAAATGGTAGGCTAGACCTCAATGAGGTGACCTTGTGATGTAAATCTTCAGAACTGAATCTGAAATCTGTGGTTAAGCTGTTTTTTGTTCAGCTAATTTTCTCACTGATAGGGCACCATCATTTCACGTTAGAATGATTTTTGTAATTTTTTAAAGTAATGTTTTCCATTGCATTTTTATGAACATACTTCTGGTTTGTACTTGCATTAACAATAACAAAAACAGCAACAACAAATATATTACACGTCTTAAAAGGCAATCTTTAAACGCTTTTGCAAGCTGAATTGCAAGAAGAGTAATCCACTACACCTCTAAAATGATCTAATGTCACCTGTTTAGATTGCTACAGCGCAAAGACATTATTCACTGACCATAGAATTGTCTAGTGTTGATTTGGTTGCTACGATGGGTTGTGTGCTTGGTGGAATTAATGGTGACATAAAATACCAGGCTACCTGAATGTTAAGGTCTGAAGGGAAACTCTCATTAAACTGAAATTCTAATTAAACAAATATATTTGAATCAATATTAAAGGTAATACAGTTACACCACCTTAAAGGATAAGGTTTTATTTAGTTTAAACCACATACATTACAAAGATTAGAGAAGGCTGAAAGAGAATAAATAAACAAAAGAAAGGAAAAAAGAAATGACAGAAGAAATGGATAGAAAAGATTTAGCTGGAAATGGTACCCACACAACACAAGAGAATAAAACAAAGACAAAGTTTTGCAGTAGACGGCTTTTCATTTCATTTAAATACATAAATTAGACGGATAACGTGGAAGATTCTTGAGTTGTCAGTTAAGCAGCACTGCATATTCAAACATAATTTGCATATGTATGTAGCTTTCTTACAAATAGTCTTGGAAATGCAGAGAAAAATGCCAAGAAATTTCTGGAAACTCTCCAAAAACAAGGCACATTTCTAAAGAGTTTGCAATGCAGGCTGGAAGTTAATTTCTGTACAATTTAATTAATGGAATAATAATTAATTAAAAACAATTAGATTACTACAAACAATAAAATAAGTCAATGCCTGCTTGGTGTTGCAAACATGATCCAATTAAGAGAGAAAGTAGGAAAATGAGGTAATTCAAAAATAACCAAGACAAAAGAAAAATCCCCCCAAAAATCTGTTTCCTTTGAATGGTTCCAGTACTGTATTGCTGTGTTTCCTTGCTGGAATTAAGTCATTTTACTTTTTCACAGTGTTGGCTATAGATTCCTTTAAGTTTTACACTGGAAGACCCACTTTGGTGAAGGACCTAGGCAGTGAAGAGGCGATCATTATTTCTTTGTAATCCCTGAGACTCCCAGTCTAACCAATGGTCAAACTGAGAACCATGTGAACACCAAAAAAAATCATAATTACTGGATACACACTTCCAATGGAATTACAGAAAGAAAAAAAAACAGAGGAAGCCATATTAGTAATCCTAGCAACACCAGAAATGGAGCAATTAAGAAACTTCTTGGGAAGAAATGTTCATACTTACCAATAATTATATATTAGTATATTTCTAGTATATATATAAATGTGTCCGAAAGAAAATTTAAGGCATGACCTAAAGTTTTTTTTGGCCGCTTATTCCAGTATCTGTTTCTTGATTTATACTTCGAGCTCAGGTTTGGCAAAGGCCAGCAAATTTGGCACTGGTAACAGAGTCATAGCAGGCCTAAATCCATTGACTGGAGGGGAAAAGCTCTGGTCCAGTTCAGTCAGTTAGGATTCCGGTCATCTTCAACTTTAGGCTCAGCTGAAAAGAGGGTTTTTTTTGTTTTGTTTTTTTTGGTCAACAGTTAAGCCTGGTTCTTCAGCCCAGTCACACATGCTGCACTACAGGATACCATGTCCATAGTAGAGTGTTCTCTGCTCTCTGTCAATGCCAGGCATGGGCCACATGCATACAGGCTAATTGCGAGCTACTGATTTTATAAATTGGTCTCGTCCCAAGAAGGGTCATTCATGCTTTTTAATACTCTCCTGACTATCTTCTCCAGCTCTTTTCTTGCCTTCTGTTCCTCTTCCAGAGTTCGCTTCATCCTCTTATTGTCCTGGAGACACAACCAGAACATCAGTTGATTAAAAGGACAAAATACTGAACTTGGGCAAATACCATACAATATATGTTTTAAATATTATACAGTATTTTAAAGGTGGTTAGGGTATTGCCCCTGCAATCAGAAGGTTGTGGGTTCAAATCCCAACTGCTAGTGACACCACTGAGGTAGCACACTGCTCCTTGAGTGCCCCTCATTGATGGCAGCCCCCTGCTTCACTCAGTGAATGGGTTAAATGCACAGAAAGAATTTCACATTGTGCTGTGTTCACATGTGACTATAAGGGGCCACTTTACTTTACAAATTACAACAAAAAAAGCATTATTAAATGGTGGATACGGTCATCAAAAAATGACACTTCTTTGTCTTGATCGTTATCTGCCTTTATAATTCTCTGCCTTATATTTGATCGACAATATGTCTCAACAATACAAGGCACTCTGGATAAGAATTTTATTAATCTTAAATTCATTGTCAATTCTGCACAGCATTCTTAGCTTTTACAATATATTCATCATTCTGGGCATGTCTGCAATTTTATTTTATTTTAAAGCTTTGTTTTTTAGTTTGTCATCATGTTAGCTGAACGTATATCGTGTATTCCAATCATGGGTACCTGTTTGAGTTCCTGAACTTCATCCCTCAGTGCATAAACAGTGTCCACCAGACTCCTTTCACAGAAGAGACAGATGATTAACAGAAACAAAAACAAAACAGCTAGCGTAGCATTGTTACAAGGCGCAATCAAGTCGCTACCATTTCTATTCAAGATTTACTAAATCAAGCATACCTTTCTTCAATCACCGTTTGCCCATTGCTCTTAGTTTCTTCCACAATGATCTTCTCCTCTTCAGGAAAAAGCATATGAGGCCCTGACTCCTTTCTCGACCCTGTTCCGATGGTGAGAGACAGAGAAATAGAGAGACAAAGGGGGGGGGGAAAGAGATATTTGTCTCAGTTTTACAGTGAGCGGTACCTGCTTGAGTGATAGGTTGAGCCATGAATTCAATGACAGGTAATAGTGCACTTTAAGGTGAAAGATAAAAATCATGCTAACAAGCCTTACATATGAACACAGATTTTACACCACAATTAATGACACATTATAAGGTTCATATTATTAAATAATATTTGGGCACATCAATGGACATCCATGATAAATGAATGACCTCAGTATGGGCAGAAAGGGTTTTTTTTTTTGTTTTGTTTTTTTAAAGTAAAACACTGTTCAGATCAGTCTATACAGATGCCTGCAACTGTTTAAATACATTTGATAACAAATTCTATTACATATAGCAGATATAAACAATAAACTCAACTTTCATTTATTAGCCATAATCGACTCTCCAATGCACGTGAATATACACCTGAATATCAGATCCCTACATACATGCACATGCTATGCTTGTATCAACATTAACAAAAAGTACTGCATATAACTATTCAAATTCATACAAACAGTTGTAGGTGGTGGAGGTATAGGGCGTTAATCACCAGAGGAATTAAACCAAAGAGATGCTCCAACATCAAGACCATAGTCTACACTCAAAGATAACTGAAGATTTTGGTTAATGAGACTAGAGGTGAGTAATAGAACAATGTTAAATTACAATATGATACACATTTCTAAATATATTATGGTTATTGTCAGTACTTTTAGAACATTGAACAACCACATGGATTAACAGATTAAGGCCTGGTCCTGTGTACTGTAATATCAACTGCATAGTAATAAGCAGCCACTTTTCGGTAAAAATACATTTATATATATATTTAAAAAAAAGTTTTTTACCCCTTGTTTACCCTTAAATCACTTTACGCTTATTATATACGGTTTATATTTGCAAGTACAATTCATTGTACTTCACAGCAGGTTGTAAATAGGGTGGTGTCATTTTACTGGTCGTTTTTTTTTTTCAATGGCAACTTGTTCCTAAATCTTACACAAATGGAATAGCATGAGACATATCATTATGTATTTTTTTGCCATAACCCCTTCTCTTAACTGAGGCGGCCACTAAAATTGAGAAGAGAAACGTATACATATATGAGCAGGAGCTCTTACGAGAGACGGAACCCATTCTGTAACTATGGGCAGTCCATATACTGTCATAGTCCGATTCTTCTGACTGGTCAGATGAGGCTTCCAAGCGTAACATGCTGGTACGACAACCCACAGTCTCCACGCACGATTGGTCAACGTCAGCCAGCACATGATTATGCATCAAATCAGTGCCCTGCCATGCTGATAATTTGGGGTAGGTGGATCAAGGATCAAACCAATGACATGGGGGGGGGGGGTCGGGTCGGGTTTGGAGATAAAAATCAACCAAGGACAAAAGTGCAGAGTTGGCCAGAAAGGGTTAAAAAAATAAAAATAAAAGAGAGTTCAAATCAAATAATGGATGATTATGGAATTATAACAAATTAAGGACAGGAGATGAGGAGGGGAGAAAACGAGGAGACAGAAGAAAGAGTAAGTTGTTAAAACAGTTTGAGACATTAAAAAAAGATGTTAACAGTGCTTAAAGACAGTAGTAGGTAAAAAGGACCTTGATACCCTTAACAGTACTTAAAGAGTAGTGAAATTCAGAAACAAATGGAGGATTAGTAAAAGGAAGATTAAAGAATGAAACAAAGTTCTAACTGCCTGCAGAATGCAGTTCCCTTAAATCATAGGGGCTAGTGTGAACATTTTTAACTTAATGCTAAGTTCTAGTGCTCTAGTGGTTGTGACATTTTACTCAAAAGGAGGAGTACACTAAAAAGCTGACTTGTATAAAGGGATTAAACACAAAAAACAGTAAAACAGATTTTTTGTCTCATATTAAATTACATTTTAAAAGGAAGCGAATGATGAATAAGATGTCATTATTTCTGCCATTTCTATCCGGTCTGCAGGCAAAAGAAGGTGCGTCATAGAAATCAATCACACAATTCTCTGAAAAGCATCAGTTTAAGTGTCGTTCCTGAGACCTGTACATTGTGCTCAGTTCTAAAGGCACTCCTGGAGATTTGCTCTGATGGCAGCAGGAAATTAAGAAGAATGAAACGAGGGACTACACAACAAGCCTCACTGGGTGACTAGCATCAGCTCCCTGCTGTCATCAGTCTAATTCCAATGAAAGGCTGGTATGCACATTAAAAGCACAGTTTAGATTTAGAGCTGTGACACTTTTGCTTGGATTTTTCTTTGAAATCTGGGTTAAAAGGTCATTTGTTGTATTTTTATTGAGAGGGCTGGATAAGGTCCACTAAGCCATAGCAGCCACTAATATGATTAGAAATCGTCTATTTTATTCCCCACTCTCTCAATTGGTTTTAATGAGTGGCCAGAGTGTTTTGCTAACTGATGTTTGTCTGGATAAAGAATGCGTGATATCTTACTTGAGTTGAGTGTTTGCCTTGTCTTGGCACTGGTGCAGTACGCCTCGATTACTTTGAGAATCTGTGCATCTTCCTCCAGGGCCGCAGTGCCTAAAGGGAAACAGGATGTTGTCCAGCACTAAATGAGAACGTGAACTGACATGAAATTAGTAAAACACTTCTAGATATATTTAGAAATGATTTGTCCAAAAACAAGCAGTTTCTTTCCAAAAGGCCTAATTTTACCAATAGGGACAAAACAAATGAACTGACGTATCAATCTGAAGGTGGAGATTCAATTCATCAAATCAATAATTGTAATAACATTCACTAAAAAAAATATATATATTGTAAGTGCTGTATATTTTTCTTAAAATAACAAAAAAAAAAACAAAAAAAAAAAAACAATAAAAGGCCTTGGTTTGTTGTTTTATTGTACATGTTTCATTCCTGCGTAGTCACATTTGGGTACTCAATGATTTTTGGGATTTTTTTAAAAAACAGAATCATACTAAAATGATCCAACCAAATGTTGGTAAATTTCATGATGCACTGAATTGTTTTCTAAAGAATCAAATCAAAATGACATGAGAGATATACGTCCCTAATAAGAGATGTACTGCTAATAATAAATAATAAAAGTCTGTGCTGTTTTAATATGCAAATGAGGTTCACATTAGCTTTAATTACTATTAGCAAACAAACTCTTTTAAACTTCCTACAGAAAGCAAAAGATCAAAGAGAAAATACCAGTCATCGACTTACTTTTCCGCACTGCAAATTCCTCTTCAGAGGGCTTTCGCTCAGGTTTGCGTTTGTGTAGAAGCTTTTTCATACTCTTGGGGCTTTTGCTGAGATCCTGTGGGAACAAACATGAATGCCAATGCATTTATAGGTTTAAAAAAAAACAAACAAAACAAAACAAAACAAAAAAAAAAACCACACACAATCGCACTTGCATATGCATGTGACTTACTCAATGTATATTCTGTATTTATTTATATACTGTACATTTTTTCGATTCCTGTTGCTGCTACTCTGTTTTTGCACAATTGTTTATTGCTGTCTGCCTCAATCTTTGCATTCTTTTGCGGACTTGACCTCTGTTGCTAGAAGACAATGTGTAATACTGTATTCATTCACATACAGTAAATACTGTAAATCACTGTACTGTTGTGTACTCCTGTGTTTTTCTCGCTCTCTTTATAGTCCTGTTCTGCCTGCACTTGTGTAGTCTTGTGGTATTTGTTTTTGTTCTTTGTGTTGCACCATGGTCCTAGAAGAAAATTGTTTCTTCTCACTGTGTATATGGTTGAAATGGCAATAAACACCTACTTGACTTAACTTGATAACAGTTATAACTAGAACCGAAATGATTGCACATGATTGCACAACATTTCGTAAATATTGATTATTGTTTACATTTGGAAAACGTTGTCCAACCGCAAGTTTATGATTCAACCTGAAGAGTGCAGTTTATCTATAGGGCAAAGGATAAAGTAGCGATGTACAAAATATGCAATTCTGACTTTCTGCTGACATACATTACCTTTGACCAGCTGAAAAGAAAACACTCGTGTCGACCCTGAAAGATCATAACGGCCAGTATACAGAAGCTTGTTCTGATGTTCTGACAAACCAAACCAGTTCACACTGTAAGTGATTTGTTCAGAAAGAGTCGACTCTTACATTAAAAGCATTAAAGCTTACAATGCATCATTACTAACAATAGTCATTGGTAAATTCTGTCACATTGGCTCTGTTTATTAGACGTCTTTCTCAGGTATTTCAAAAAACAACTGAACATTCAGCAGTTCATACTGTTCCAGTAATAACTTTAGCTAGTTACGTAAAATTGTTTAATTCACTTGCAAAAAAGCTCATTTTGTAAACATAGTGCTTATGCGAGAAAGTGCAATCAGCTCATCCTGGAAACCTGTTCACAAGTCAGTTATTGTTAATATCTATAAAACAACCATTCTAAATGTACACACCTCTTTATAGGACAGTGCGGCTGAGGGTTTGAGTGGAGGTGCTGGTCTGAGGCAGCTGAGGCTCCAGGGTTTTTGGGTTTTGGGGGGCTCTAGTGGACCCCACATCATGGTGTTGTGTGGGGTTCCATGTGAAGACGGATGTGGAAGTGTGTGATAGGCTGGAGCTCCGCTTGCTCCTCGACTCTCCGAGTGTCTGGACGGTGTGACTGGGTGAGAGGGGAGCTGGAAGAGGATTGATCAATGAGCTGAAAATCTAAATAAAACACCATTTCATCCATACAAGTAATATCTAGCTCACATGGGTCTACAAGGATCTCTGAAATCTCCTTAGAATTCATTTAAATAAGGTGCAAGTCAAATAAGGTGTAAAGTGAAATATGAAAGGACACTATCAATATCATTGTGAAACCTCCTTTCTCAGGATTCCAACATGTAAAACTTATACCATCCGAATAGCATTCACACTGTGTGAGCTAACGTTCTGTAGGTCAGCTGGCAGTGTCTTAAACAATACCCACCCAAAACACATGCCCATAAATCACAAAACTAACTGAATGATCAGATTCAGATCACCATAAATGAATGCATTTCACATTTGATTTTTTTATTCATAAAATAATCTCTTAGGGTGATATTTTATTTGTTTAAAAATGAAAATAAAAACGACCAGCACTAGTAGTTTAGTGGTTTCCAGAATACGCCCTTTGATTAACATTTTGCTCTCCACCGATCACGTTTAAGCCAATCTATGCTGAGACTCAGGGGAAGCAAAAAATGCTCACTGGCTGAGGATCGCTAACAAGTCTGAAACTGCTGCACTGGTTCAACAGCTGGTTCAACACTGAAAGCATCCGAACACTGACATATTTAGTGACACTTCATATTTGTGCACAGTGAAAAAACATTATGCCTTTACCTCATATACACATTATTTTACTTTATATTTGTGAGTATAGACTGACCGTATGGCATGGCACAGACTGAGGTTTTAAACTGGAAGTGCTGGTTGATGCCCGCTTGGTCTGGCGGTGAAGATGATCCACCCATTCCTGAAGATCCTGCTGGTTATTACAGATCACTTGGATCCTGTCGATCATACTCCCTATGAAGGCATTCGCACAAAGCACAATATTTAATATACATACAGACTGCTTTAATACTTAAGTCTTCTGATTTTTCTTCAGCGTTTTACATACCGCACTGCTCTAAATAAAGATATCAACTCAGAAAAGGTCATTATGCTCAGAAAAGGTCATTGTGACACACTGCAACATAATTTATCACAATCACATAAAATGTAGCCATACTGCGTCCTAAATATGACTTCAGCGTCCAACATAATTTTTATTCATCAAAAGTACCAGTACAGCTTATTACCCACCAGATATTTCAAAGGCATTTCTTGTGTCTTCACACTTGATCAGAGTCATTCCAGTTAGAGGAAGTTTCCCCTTAAGAACAACAAATTATGCAATGAATTTCTACTGTCATTACACATCACACACATTGGTAAATCACTCAATAATACTGAATATTCTCAATTAAATACATAACTTTCGTTGCTGTCTGTGACAGAAGTAATGGGGAAAAAAATCAATCTTCCAGGTTAAATAAAACTTATTAAAGCAACATAATACACATGCTGAAACAAAAACACTGACCCATCCCCTCACAGCAAAGTACCTGGTAGATGAAGCAGCTCATTCGTGGGCTGGCAGAGAGCACAAGCAGCACATGAGGGAAGAGCAGCAAATAACGCTCGTTCTTCTCCTGAGGGCAGAAAAAAAAAAGAAATTTCAGTACCCATTTATTCAAAACATACTGACGTAACCGACCTACGTTTTGACTGGACATGTTTTACATTTCTGGGTGCATGTGTAGTTATGAATAATGATGGTCTGGTTTAATTTTCACCCCAATCCAAGTCCTTTAATACTGACTATGTGCAGATACTGATTTAATCAGACTTTGACAAGCTTTTCTATGAATACTATACAAGCTGTATGTGTAACTGGACACCAGCAATGGTTGCACCTTCAAGGAGTACTCCAAATGTACACAATTTCTCCCTTACCTCACATGTAAATGATCAACCAAGACATGACTGACGATCAAATGGTTCTTCTTTAGTTTAGAACTGGATGTATAAGGCTCATGTTGTTTAAACACACTGGAACTCATTCACCCAAACAGCCCGTGAAAACTTGCTCAAACTGCAGCCAGCTCTTCATTAAAGTCACGCAAAATTATCCATGTGGTTTAGGACACAGTCCTCTAACTTACGGCTGCTTTAAATTCACCACCATAAGTTGTGCCAAAGTTGGCTGCCTGTAGTGTATTATTACAGGAATAATTAGGGCTATTTGGGTGACTTTTTGGGCTTCACCATAGACTAAAGTTCTTGAAGTTCGCCACTGGAACTTTAATTGGGACCGACATAATCTGGGTGCCTAAAGTTAAAAAGTTAAAACTTGTTTGTGGTTGGATCTTCCAGGAGGAGACAAAGATCCAAAGCACACGCCAAAAGCCCATCAAAACAATGGTTAAATGAACACAAAATCAAGCTTTTACCATGGCCTTCCTATTCCCCTGACCTAATTCCAACTGAAAACCTGTAGGCTGAGCTCAAGATGAGAGTGCACAAGGACAAAATTTGGAAAGATTCTGCATTAAAGAATGGTCAAAAATTCTTTCTTTTGTATTGTCAAGTCTTATAAAACATACTTATAGAATATGCTGTTCTGTTGTCAGAAACAGGTAGCACAAAATACAATGCCAATAATGGGCATTTTTCAAAAAAAAAATTTTGTGATCACCTGTGATTTTTCTTGTGGTGATGGACTGACATGAAATTCCTACATTGTCTTTATTAGCTGAGTAAAAACAACATTTGGCAAATATTACAGGACATTTCTGTTAGCCTTTTTTACTCATATGTATTAAATAAGGGCGGTAGCAGTTTTTGAAGGAAACTTTGTCACATCCCAGTACAGAACTTACCTCACTGCCATGGTTCTGCATGAAGACCTGAGACATGTAAATGACGGATCCCAGAGTCTTTATGCTTTCACCCTCCCAGGAACGCACCGGCTCTGTCAGGATCTGCAGCTCCAGCTCTTTCCTTTTCCTCACCTCCTGACACTGAGCCTGAGGTCATAAAAACACACACACACACACACACACACACACACACACTTCTGAAACAACTTTTCATATTACTATTTTTTTATAAGAAGCTTAATATTAAAATGGCTTTAAATATCCCAGTCATGGACAATTTTTGATATGACACTTCCACATTTCTGGAGAAACAAGAAATACTCTGGTAACTACTGAATACACCACAAGTTCTTGCCAGGTTAACTGTCTTTGACCGGTAACTGATTTAGTTGTCATTTTTAAAATGAAAGATATTCTGAGGGTTAATTTTATTATAACTTAATGCAGCTAGTTCATCATTCTTGACCAGTCAAAAATCTTCTAATGTGTAACAGCTTGCTATTAATTATATGGACCTATGAAGCTGCACACAATGGTACATTAGAATGTGTTTTTAGTTCTATGCAAATAAAAATAAACTGGTGTAACAATAAAAACACTGATACACTGGTATTGGACACAGTCCACACAACCCATGGGCTGCACTGTGTGCCCTCTCGGTCTGATTTTCCCCCCGGCATTCTCTCTTTCTCTGATTTGTATTCCACATCCCACAATCCTCTTTACTCCAGGCTGGCAGAAGCTTTTGCCCAACAGTCATTGTGAAGCCGCACGGACAAGACAAAAGCCTCTGAACTCCCGTATTCCAACAATTCATCCTCTGACAATAAGGCAACGGCACAAAGAGAGAGGGAACGTGGCAAATGAACACAAAAACGAGGACAATGGACGTACGTGGACAGCCCTAATGAAACACTGCGTCCTGTCCACTTTCTCTCCCTATGCCTCTGTCTCCCTGCCTTTCCGACAGTCTATTCTCTGTAACAAAATGATAAGAGGTGTTCCGAGAGGGGAGGGGGAGGCTGAGCCGAACTGTGACAGGCAGTCTGTGAACAATACAGAGAGTGAAGCGAGGGGATTTGATGTACTTGTGCCAAGGGGAGGATTTTTCAGGCACGCAAACCAAACAGTCCAAAAGGTGCTTAATACAGACACTGCACAAAATGAACTATAGAGTTGGAACATTAAAAAAGTGAATTCCAGGACATGATGTGGATTTTACCATTTTAAAAAAACACTGTGACCGGGAGTAATTGAACAATTAATATTATATGTTTGGCATCTCGTATTGTTTCAGGATGGGAAATGATTCAAACTTGCCTTAAATTGGACATATTTTCCACCTTTTCTAGAGTCAAGGAGTTACACATTAAAGGCACATAAACAGGCACATAAACTAGCAAAAGGGGTGGAAAAAGGGGTTGGATAAATGGACAAAACAATACAAATTGTATTATAGAGGTGAAAGGTATACTGGTATGAAATGCCAGTATATTCTTGTCTCAAAAAGTGATCAAATTTTTCTCTCTTTTTTTTTTTAAACACTGAAAAACCATGTCATGTCTTGAGACAGGAAAACCACGTGATATAGATTTTAGTCGTCCTTCCCCAGCTGTTATTAGAGTTGTCATGTTGCACAACACTTCAAAGCATATCCCACTTTTTGGACACTTTGCTTCTATTATAGAACAAGGCATGGCAGACCGTGCAGTTTTTTTTTTCCTCGAGGAAAAATTTAACTCCCAAAACTAACTAACTAGTTAATAACAAACTGAAATCTTAATGCATTTTTCTTTAATACTGAGACATTTCTAAGTAAAAAGTACTAGGGAGGGATGTTTTTGCTCCAAGACAGGAAGAGTGGTGCTAGAGGGAGCTGAAGCATGTTATTGGTTAATATTATTCTTCCCAGTCCACCGGAGTACGGTCATGCGATTAAAACTCATTCTAGAGACAAGGACTTCAAAAAGCCATCCCATTTTGACAAAAGTTTATGAGGGCATAAGACTTCTGTGCTCTAAATAACATGAAAAATTACACTTACTGTAAATTGACAAGTAAAAAAAAAATTCCATTTTGATTTGAGGATGATGTTAAAAGCACCACATTGCAACTGAGGAGGGTACTCACAGAGAGGTTTTTGAATGTAGTCAAGCCTTTCTGAATGTCTGAACGATCTGGGTGAAAATCCTGAGGAACAAACAGAGATGGTTGAATAGATTATTAATGAGTAATTAATCACACGCAAAACTATATATACTCAAAAGCATATCCTGCCCTGACAGACACGGCACAAGAGTGAAGGAATTTACAGATTTATAGGTGTTATGACTGTACTTTAATGTTATCGTTGTGTTTAAATACAACTCCTTAATCTACTCTTTCAGTACAAAATGCACAGCAATACCTCCATGTGCCTCTCCAGCTCTTTGAGAAGTATGTGGTATTTGTCCAGCCTCATGAAGGGTTTACTTAGGCTGGTGGTGAGGACGAGAATACCAGGAGAACTCGCACCTTTACTCTCCATAAACTCACTCAGCTCCTCGCTGTACACAAACACACAGACAGACACACCCAGGCAGACACACCCTTATTAGTATTGATAAAACTACAGTACTGTGCAAAAGTCTTAGGCACCTGTGCAAATTGTTTGAAGTTATTTATATTAGCAGTGCGCTTCTTTCTGCTAGCAAAAACACAGCGGAATATTAGAATAAATGCAAACAAACAAGAAAGCAGTAAAAAAAGTATCAAGATTTCCTTTTTCGAAAAAGTAGTCAAAATTTTGTGAGCTGGTTAGAAGAACCCAGGTTTGGATCCAGATTTCTGCTCAGTGCCTTCAGTCATTGGGTGTATTAACAAAATTCCATAAGCAAAAAACCTAATCTAATATAATGAAGTAAATAGAGCCAAACCAGGTATTTGATGGAACTGCAAGTAAAACTGGGCTTCCATGAGGAAAGAGGTCTAGAAATAGTAACGTGAACACTTTGCCATACACAAACCATCATTTACTGTATTAATTTTGTTTGTATTTGTTGTAATGTTAGTGTTTTAACATTAACTTAACATCACTGCCCAGTAGTAAACAGCTTTTAAGCATAGTTTTCTCAGGTGCCTAAGACTTTTACACAGTACTGTATATATAATACTGTATAAATGCCATTAGCAGAATTGGTTAAAGTTAAAATTGCTTGACATCATTTTCAGAGACATTTCATTCAGAGACGGGCTGATACACACAGTTGATAATATGCTGTCAGATTCAATGTGAATGGTAAATTAAATAAGAATGTCTGTTAAAAAGAAATTCTGCTGATTTTTCAAAAAGTCTGCTCATTTGATTTGATGTGACATGCACTGTTCTAGAAAGCAATTTTCACTGCAATTTTGATTGGAAACAGACATCTAAGGAGTGTAATATCCATAAAATCTACTTCACAGAGAACAGTTAGACAAACCGTCCATGGATAAATAGATCAAAATTCATTCAAGCTGTAGCAGTACATGCAAAATATTACCCCCTTAAGACATCTCAACCTATGGTTCCTTTCACCGCCATTGTAAAGAAGTTCTTAGCAAGTTTCCCTACAATTTAAAATGTAGTTTTCCAGTGTTAAAAAACGAGCTGACTTCTCCTTTAAGTAATGATCTGCATTAAAATGGAACGCTAAGGAGATGAAATTTGACTGAACTGGACACATTCACCAACAGATTTCATTTTCAGGTCATCTCTTTATCTCCTCCCCCTCCATTATGGGTGACTCTGAACTGAGCTAGATGCGTGACCTCAGTGAGACATTTCTGTGCTAAAAAAGGAAGGCCACCTGATTTGGTGTGTGTGTGTGTGTGTGTGTGTGTGTGTGTGTGTGTGTGTGTGTATGTGTTTGTGTGAGAGAGAGAGAGAGAAAGAGAAAGAATTCTATGTTACTAATGGTATGATATCAAAACTCATCTGAAAGGGAACCACTGACCCTTGGATGGAAGGTCACGACCTCAGACAACTCCACTAGAGTTTGCCCTTTAAGCCTGCACTTAAATAACCTCTCACCTCTGACCTGCAGACTGGGAACATTACATCATCCCTTTCCCATCATTATGAGGGCCACAGAACTATTGACTGCGTGTGTGTGTGTGTGTGTGCGTGTGTGAGTGCGTGTGTGTGTGTGTGTGTGTGTGTGCGTGTGTGTGAGTGCGTGTGTGTGTGTGTGTGTGTGTGCGTGTGTGTGTGTGTGTGTGTGTGTGTGTTTTCGAGGAGCCACTGATGGAAACTGTAATGGAGTGATATGATAGAAAAAGCAAGAGAAAGAAAGAGGTTGTGTAAGTGACAAAAAACAAGTCTGTGCCATGAAACACAAACCTTTCATTCTCAAATCTCTCCTCTTCTCTCTCTTTCACACACACACACACACACACACACACGCGCGCACACACAAACACACACACACACACAAACACACACACACGCACACACACACACACACACACACGCACACACACACAGGAGGCTCAGGTCTCGGCTCTCACTCCACAGGAACTAAATAGCTCTCTTGGTTTAGTCCAACAATGTCAGTGACACTCTAGCACTGGCCTATGGGCCTTATTGTTAGCTTACAATCCTCCTGGCATTGTGCTCAACAATGCCCTCTCTGAATGGGCAGCCTAACCTACTTGTATTGTCACTAATTGGTCTCTCCCAGGCGGGAGGAGAGAGAGAGAGAGAGAAGGGAAGGCCGAGAGAGGGCCAGGAGACTGGGCTGAATCTGCGGTGCAGTACAGCAGCACAGTGACAGGGAAACAGGACGGACAAAGAGGCTTTTGTGAAGCCAAGGCTCAGAATCTAGCAGGAAATGCACCTGGCTCCCCTTCTCCATCTGATAAGAGCTTGCTCTAACCATTACCTCATCACACACACACACACACACACACACACACACACACAAACACAAAAATACACACACACAAAATGACTCCACACAAGCGCTCACTTGTGTATATGTTTGCTTAAGCATAGAGGTGCTGAACGATCCGACAGGTTAAAGCTCTTCCTGCTTTGTCAGTGTTTTAACTACGCTAACTAAAGCTGAAAGTTGACTTAAAGCGGGTTCAGTTCATTTTAAATGAAGACAGCTCAAGGACAATTGTGGAAGTGCAAAAAGAAATGTAATCGACTAACTCAGCAAAATAGCACATCTCCAAAAGCTATGAGGTTCTGTACATTTTCCTTGCTCACAGTCATGCTCTGTCCTCAATCAGTGCTGATTAACCAAGTTACCCTTGCAGTTCCAGTTCTAAAGACGCAAACATTAATCTTTAGATTTGTCTTCATTAATTGACTACATCTGGGGTAAGTAAAGCACTGGCCTCATTTTGCCAAAACATGTCTTTAACTATGCATGAAAGCACTGAAAATGTAGCTTAAATTACTTTAAAATGACATGGTTTAGAAATAAGAGTTCATAGCTTTTTTGAGTTAACTCAGCATCTGTTAGATGAACAATATAGAATTGGTCTTTTACTCAGTTTACCCATTAGTTGGCCATCACACGTCATCATCACATGTCATGCATCTCTTCTTGATCCCCCAAATACGGATTGCTGTGGTATTACTCGCAGTCTCCTGAAATTGTGGGTAAATATTTATATGGTTGCACCATATGGAAGCTCCTGAATAACTTTGTATCCATAATTGTTCAGTGCACTGTAAAAATTGTTCATTAGGCCATCTGAAATCTGTTGGCCTATGTAGGTTTTCAGTACCAGAATAAAGAACTACATAAGATATGAGACAGGATCACATAAAATACTGAACAACTTCAAGGGGCTCCCGAGTGGTACAACCGTCTACATGTTGTGAGTTTGAGCCCTAGTGATGCCACAGCCATCCATAACTGGGAGTCTAAGACTAGAAAATGCCTGGTGAGGCTGTGTGACGAAAGAGTCCCAGTGAGAAGAGAATTACAGTAAAAGAAATGTACCGGAATTTACTGGGCAATAAAAAATGTGAGTAATGAGAACTTTTGGCAAAACCGATTAATTTGAGTTGGGTGAATTCCAGCGTATCAAATCTTACAAAAATCTGTGTAATCTCATAATTTTCTTTTATTCACTGTGAGAAAATTTAAACAGGCAACATGACCTGCTTCTGTCATAAAATGTAGGAAACTTGTGGTCAAAAATGTAAGTGGTATATATTTTGAATGATATGGATCTTAGAACAAAACCACCTATTATTTTAGGCAACTTACAAGAATAGAGAAATTAATTTATTGGTAACAGACAGTTGTTATAATCGTATGTATAACTAGAAAATTTTAATGGTATATGAAATAATGTTACAAAATTCTGTCCCTTCTCCTTCATTCTTCTTCTTCTATTGTGGTGGGGTGGGGTGGGGGGTGCGGGTATTACTGCTGGCCAGATTTCCCTTTTAACTTTGGCCTACTTTTTCTGCTCCTCTAAACATGAGGTTGTAGAAGGAAGAAGAAATAGTCGCATGCCAACATGAAGACGACTGCTTCCCAGAATGCAAGATTTAGAGCCTGAAGGATTATGCCTGGAGGCCGAGTTCCTGGTTTAGCACAATAACTTAGGTTTAGTATACGCTAGACTGTACGTGTGTAATCAGAGTGCGATACTTTTTAGCCAGGAGGATTGTCGTGGAAACAAATTTATTCATAATTTACATTTGTTTCTATCTATCGAGCACCTCTGGACTGTACACTGTTTCTGTGGCATTTTTCCATTCCACACTGAGCACCGTAGGAACAGCGCCTCCTAGGAAGATTTATTACAAATAATTAAATTTGGAGCTGAAGCTATATGGGAGGGTTTGGTGGAGACTGATATAAACTGATCAGCATGAACAAGACTTCTATCAAGTGAAATTTTATATAGTTAGCAAACAGTTTAGAAGTAAAATGGAGTGAAAAATAGAATATGGACAAATGTTCCCAAAAGGATTTTTTTTTTTTTTCTTTTTGCCTAGAACTGCTACATATTGGCATTGTCGTTACAAACCTTCATAGCTTCAGCTTTGGTAAATGCTCTTTAAATTGTGTGAGCATTTCATGATGAAAGGACCATTAGAAAAGTTCAAAAACTACTTGGAAAGAGGATTGTTTTTTTCGAAATGTCACTATTTCAAAGGCTTTTTTCTGACAGCGACAATATGTTAAACCGCTTAATCTTTCTACACACGGTATGTAATACAAAGTAGCATTTGTATGGTAGCATTTGTATGGTAACTTGTATCTTGTAACCGGTGAGCGTGCACACTGCATGACCGGCAAAGATATTTTGGGTGGATTCTCAAAGTTGGCGATGAAAGAACTTTAGCCTGTTGCACCATGCCGACTGCATGACCAGTGCTCCAGATTTCTAATGCTAGACTTTAGCTGGAATTTCAGATCACTTTATCCTTCATTGCCCCATGGTATGACTTAAAAGAGACATATTTTACTCTTTTTCCAACTGAATCTAGTTCTCAGTGTTCTTTGCAAGACAACTATGAAGAGTATGAAATAAATATTATTTATAATTTAGACCTTGTATGATATCACCCTGTCATTTACTCCCCTGTGAAAAACTAGCTAAATTTCTGAATGTGCATTTGTTTATTAACCACCATTGGTTGTCTAAGTAGAGAGGGGTCTAATTAGGGGGTGTGTCCCTTGAGTCAAATTCCTAAAGGGTGAAGTGCTCTTTAGGAATTTGCCTTATAATAGCATTTTATAGCTGCTCTCACTATATTACACACAAACATTTGAAGATTGTAACAAACATTTAACTGACATATTCTTTATTATAGATGCAATAGTTTGGATGTTCACTCTGTCAGTAAAAGGTAAGGTGAGACACTATAGGTATTTAAGGTATTTTTAAAAAACAGTAAATTTCAGCGCAAGGTGGCAAATTGTCAAAACACACTATAATAAACATATTACTGTTTCATTTTTAAATTTTAGGAAAAGACACATTATATATTTAATTTATAGAATTAAGTGACTTTGACAACAGCCAGATTGAGAGCGCTAGGTGACCCGGTCGGAGAATCTCCAAAATAACAGGTCTTGTGGGGTGTTCCTGGTATTCATTGATTCATACCTACCAATAGTAGTCAAAGTAAGGACAACCTGTAAACCAGCAAGAGGTTTGTGGGCACCCAAGGCTTATTGATTAGGAATAGGGTTGTGTTTAAGAGATGGCACCAGGATTCCGTATGGGAAGAAGGCAAGCCAGTGGAGTCAGTGTGATGCTCTGGTCACTGTTCTGTTTGAAGAACAAAGAGTTTTGCTTCTAAATTCCACAGATCTCAGTCCAATCAGGCATACATGCGATGGCGAACAAGCTAGTTTGATCCATGGAGCCCTCCGATTATAAGACTTAAAGGATCTGTAGCTAAAGGATATGTTGGTGCCAGATGCCACAGCACACCTTCAGTAGTTTTGTGGAGTCCACGCCTTTATGGGTCAGAGGTGTTGGTGAATGGTTTTAATGTTATGGCTGATTGGTGTATAAGTGGACGGGCAAAGAAAAGGTGATTTTGTTTACTATGTTTGCTAGACTTTGCAGTTCACTTCACCATGGCTATCTGATGTACTCCGCAATAACCAAAGAGAACTAATAGCAATGATCTCCTCTCGTATCATTCTGTTCTATCCAGATTTACTACTAAGATCTCTGTTGCAAAGTCCTCCTTCTTTAAAGTCAAGTTAGAAGAATCTGCATCTAACCCTTGCAAACTCCTTCTTCCATCTCCTTAAAGGACTTTGCCACTTTTTAGAAAAAAAGTACAAGATCGGATGATCCTTCCCTGCAGCCAACACCCCTCTTCTCTACTCTCAATTTCCCAAACATTTCCTGCTTTTCCTCACTTTCCAGGGATGATTTTGTTCAGCACTTGACATCCTGCAACCCTTCCAAATCACCACTTGATCCAGTCCCATCACCCACACTTCTTACCATATCCTCAGATCTTCTCCCCTGTATTGCTCATTTAATAAATGGTTCCTTGGGAACAGGCCTTGTTCCAACTGCCTCCACCTGTTATCACACCAATTCTGAAAAAGTACTTGACCAATATATCTTCTTTCCTTCTCCAAAGTTCTGGAGCATGCTGTACATTTTTAGCTGTCACTGTGAAGCTTCATGCAACCAAATTAGCTAAACTCTCTTGGGTCCTAATTCTTTTAGATCTTTAGGCAGTTTTTGATACTGTCCAACATCGGATCCTCCTGGTTGCACTCACCAAACTCAGAATCACTGGTTCTGCATTACAAAGGATTGCGTGTACCTCAAGGGCCACAGTTATCCTGGAAAGGATCTATGTCTGCCCCATGAAGACTTGCCACTGGTGTCCCCCAGGACTTAGTGCTGGGCCCCCTTATCTTTTTCTTACACACTTGCTTTCTTGTTGATATTATATCTTCACAGAGTTTCTACTCCCACTGCTCCACTGTGGACACTCAACTCATTCTCTTCTTTCCTCCCGGTGACAATCATATCCCAGCCTGGATATTTGCATGTGTGGATGACATTTCCTCCTTTGACAGTGCATCACCTGAAGCTAAATCCTAGCAAAATAGATCTCCTGTACATTGCAGGTGATGCATCCCCAAGACCTGACCTAGTTATTACTTTTGGAAATGCTGCCATCACTGCCAAACCAAAAGCACCAAATCTTAGTGTTTCGTTAGATGAAGATGTCTGATTTTCATCTCACATTAATAGTATCTCCCAAACTTGCAGAGACCTTCGTTATAACATGCCACTTAGATGCTCATCCAAACACTTATCGTCTCAAGACTGGGCTACTGGCTCACTCCTGGCTGGCCTTCCTCTGAAGACCACAAGACCTCTACAGATGATTCAGAACATCTGGTCTTCAGTACACCAAAATTCTCACACACCACTCGACTACTACAAACACTTCACTGCCTTCCTGGCTGCTCGCATGGGTCACAGCTCACTTTTCTAGAGCATCAAACACAGCCCATCTTGACTGACCTCTTCTCAAAGGTTGAAGACATGCATCAAGAATTTTCTCAGCTTTGGCACTGGAGTGATGCAGCAAAGTTTCCCTTATTGTCTTTAAACCAAGACGGAAGACCCACCTCTTACCTGAGCATTTAGGATGACAACTACATGTTAATGTCATAAACTAACTTCATTAATGCAAACTTTAACTGTCTTCTCTCTCCTCTCTGTGCATTCTAATAGGGCCCTGGTGAATTACTGACTACATCTCTGGTAGAATTCTAGGAGCCCTTCTGGATGACAAAGTACCCATGTACATTGCTCTAGAAAACATGCCTCTCACACCAGTATACCCAGACTTAAATTAAGGGTTCCCAGAATTCTACCAGAGATGGAGTCAGTAATTTACCAGGGCCCTATCAGAACACACAGAGAGGAGAGAGGGGCATGTTTTCCTTCTAAACAACAAAGCCCCCCTGTACATCGCTCTGGAAAACCAAATCTACCAAATCCAACAAATGTAAACGTAAACGTCCATGTGTAGAAGCTGACAGCTTCTATGGTAACCTATCCAGATGACGTTCAAGACTCAAAATGTAGGTAGCAAATGATGTGAATGATACTGATTTTTATACTAAACCATTTCATTTTTTGGCTAATAATGAACAATTTCAGGACAAGGCCAGTGAGGACCATGATTACACAGAGGTTGAAAACTACTAAAATGACTCTTTAAGGGCATCACTGTGACATTAGGAGATCCAAAAGCAATCTTTATCTGGTAGGAGAGCTACCCCTCACCCTAGCCCATGCGGATTTTACAGAAAACACACTATTGACAACATTTCCACTTTCCATAATCAGCTTGACTAGTGTTTACTAATCTTGGCCCCAATAAACTTTCAGAGCAATCAAAATTACACTAGTTGAAACTGATACAATATTTAATTAGACATGATTAAGTCTTTTTTAACAGAATTATCTGTCTTAGTCCATTAAAAATCAGGGCTCCAGTGGTCCTCTATGACTAATGGAAAGAGTAGTTCTTTTAGATACAAAATGATCCACTGAAAATTCAAAATCAGAGACATGACAAGCAATGTGTGGAGTCATGAAAATATGCACTATGTACATTATTAATGCATATGGATTGCATTAAATCTTTAAGGTCTGAAATTTAGCATACAGCCAGTTTTTCTCTGATGCAGTTGATGCACAAGCACATTGAGGGTGTCACTGTACACGTGGCCCGTTCATTTGACCCATGCAGCTTACATCATCCTGTAGGGCACTGGCATATTGTAGCTGATATACTTTTCTTAAGCAGATATTTGATCATGCTATGGTCGCAAATATCCAATCAAAAGTCCAATATAAAATTTATCATTTTGCTCAATCGAGTGGAGCATTAAATAGGAGACAAGGAGAATTAGGCCACAGAGCAACAAGTAATAGTGATTTACCATTAGCACATTGAGAGAGAGAGAGAGAAAGACAGAGAGAGAGAGAGAGAGAGAGAGAGAGAGATAGAGAGAGAGGGAGAGAGAGAGAGAGAGACAGATCTATATTGGCACTTTTAAATAGACTTCGTGGAACACCAAAGCCTTTCTGCTACATATATCAGCTGATCCCCTGTGATTTGCCAAGAAGTACAGAGAGAGAGAGAGAGAGAGCGAGAGAGAGAGAGAGATGGAGAGAGAGAGAGAGATGGAGAGAGAGAGAGACAGAGAGAGAGAGAGACAGAGAGAGAGAGAGAGAGAGAGAGAGAAATGGGGGTAAGATAGATAGATGTATATATTAAATGAGGTAAAGGCAAAGTGGCATTGAGTTAAATGAGGCTGTGTGTGGGAAGGAGTAGAGGATGACAGACATCATAACTCTCATTGACAGGTCAGACTGACACTTCACACTCTTTCTTCTGCAGAAAGAAATGGAGAGAGGTCAAAGGAAAGATGTGTGCATGGTGGGAAATCATTAGCTGGTCTAAACATAGATCTTTTGGTGTCTATCAGAGAAATATATTCAAACCCTTTCAGAAAAAATGCTCAGACCAGAGTATTAAGATCTCACAGATGTCCCGCTCTCTTCATTTTGTATAGAGCTGCTGCCTCTCTCATATATTCCCAGAATTCAGTGTGTTTATAAGGAACGCGGATGGCAATTCCATTTCTGAAACGGCTCTTCTCAGAACCCCAAATCTAAGACTGTGGTGTGTGTGTATGTGTGTGTGTGTGACTAGCACAGTATTTAGATTCCTGAGATGCTCTACATGTTTGTCGCCTGCCTTCTTCCTGCCTTATTTTGATATATGTTTGTATTTGTGTTTACACATTACAGAGGACAGCTTTTCGTACATAGACATATATAAATATATAGAGATGATCTCTTTTTCTCACTGAAACATACACACACAGACACACACACACACACACACACACACACACACACACACACACACAGACACACACACACACACACACACACACACACACACACACACACACACATACGTCTTGAGCCTCTACTTTCGTTCTCTAAATGTGAGAAGCATTCCACACGTCCAGCAGTAAATCTCTCACACGGCTCAAGGCTCGTCTTACTGTTGAAGTGCCCTTCCACTTCCTCCCCTTCTCCTTCTCTTTTTCCTTTACTCCCTCCCCCACTTCTCTGCTTTCTTCTCCCCTTCTCTGTCACATTTAGCTTGCTCTAACTCCTTTCATTCTGTGTATATATCTCTCAGTGTGTTCTGCAGCCTCTAGATTGTTGCCACTGCAGGAGATGATCACTGTCAACATGATGATGATAATCATCATCATCATCATCATCATCATCATCATCATCATCATCATCATCATCATCACTATCATCACCACATAGAGACCTGAGTAATCATAAAACCAGAGGTTATCACTGTTTAACCTTAAGAATAACCCACAGTTATCACAGGTATCACTAAAGCAGTTGATACCTCTGGTGGCAGGGTCTGATTGGCTGGTAGGTGTGTATACTTTATTTGTAATTAAAGAACATTTTTGCAAATAAACTGTTTCACTCCATTGGGCATCACTAGTAAATATTCACTAAAAATCCATTCATCCATTCATCCACATTCAAGATGGCGACCTCCATGCTGGGGAATATACTTTACCCTTTGGCCTCTCCCAAATGCCTCCAAACACTCGGCTACTTTTTCTACAGCAGAAAGATCGCCCAGTGATGGAGTACATGAGGGAGTTCTGCCAAATGGTAGCGCAAATGATATGGGATAAAACCATCCTTCGGGACGCATACCGCGATGGGTTGGCTCCACGTTTGCGTAACAAACTGGCCCGCTATTTGCCTCCCGGGACACCGGAGGGCATGTTTCAGCTCAGTGTCATCGTGGAGTTTCGTCTTGGCTGCCCAGCTCTTCCTGTGAGCTCTGCACTGATCAATTCAACTCAACCCAGCTTGACTACAGCCACCTCACCACCACGCCACCTTACCCCTCCCAGTACAGATCAGGTCAGTCCGTATCAATTCACCCCATACCAGGCGAGTCCAACTCCTCTTAGTCCAACCCCTTCTAGTCCCTATCAGTCCACCCCATGTCAGTCTAATCCATTTTCTCTCAGTTCAGTTTCTGTCAGTCCGAATCAGTCTACTCTCTTTCAGTCTAATTCAGTTCCATGTATTCCCGTTTCATTCGAACCAGTCTCAATCAGATCTGTTCCAGTCAGTCAAGCTCCAGCCAGTTCTGCTTCACCTAGTCCAATTCCACTCAGTTCAACTCCAGTCCCAGCTCCAGGTCCAATTCCAGCCCTAGTTATCAATCCAATTCCCGCCTTCCATCCAGTTCCAGCCTTCAGTCCAGTTCCAGCCTTCAGTCCAGTTTCAGCTTTCAGTTCAGCCCCAGGTCCAGGTCCAGCTCCTGTTTCGACACGCAATCTAATTACAGTTCCGCACTGGACTAACCAACTACAGCTCTCGATCCGGTTCTCGCACCGCACTCACCGACTCCAGCTCCCGATCCGGTTCCCGCACTGGATTCACCGACTCCAGCTCTGCACCAGCCGCCTCGACTCCTTACCCTGCACTGGCTTCTGCACCGGCCGCCTCGTCTCCTGACCTTGCACCGGCTACCGCACTGACCTCACTGACTCCAGACAATGCACCAGCTACCGCACCGGCGCCAGACCCAGCAGCCATGACTCCCGCTCCAGCCTTCTTTGCTGCAGGGAGGTCACCTCCTTTACCACCTCATCCGATGCCGCCTTGGAGGTTGGGTCTTGTGTTTCCCCTTTCTCCCCCCACTTCCTTGGTCTTGTGGGTTGGGGGGTTTGTTTCGTCACCCCAGAGTGGCGCCTATGGGGGGAAGTACTGTCATGATTCCGGTCTGCGGCCACTGGGGGTGTCTATGGGACCGTGAACTGTGCTCCACCCACAGCTGAGGATAGTTTAGCAGAGGGCTGATTAGCCCTGGGCTGTGTATTTAAGGAGTCCTTATCCTCAGATGTGGCGTGGATCTATCCTCACTCTATCCGGTCTGTGTCCTCTTGACTTAGCCAACTTGTTTAGCTTGCTCGTTACCTTAGTTTCCTGTCAGGCCCTCGTGCCAGCCTCGGTTCTATTTTCTGTCTTGTATTAATGTTACATCTTCATGGAAGTCTGCGCCTGTGCCTCCTCTTCTCTGTCTGGACAGGACCGGTATGTGACACACAGTGTTTTGTTACAAAACAAAAATGTGTTCATTAGACAACTTTCTAAGACAAAATTTCTTTCTAAGACAAACTTTCTAAGACAAAAACTGCAGTTCTTTTGGTCAGATTCTTGTTGTCCCAAACTTACTTAACAAACCGTTTGATCAAAACCATGTTTAGGTTAATTGGACAAGTACAGAAAAACCCGTACTAAACTTCATAATGCAGCAGGTTTATCAGTAATCCAAAATGCTGCTTTGCCAAAACATTTTTTTACAGAGAGAACCACCAATACAATAGCACTTTTGATATAAACTGGGCTCACTTTTTCTATTCCTATTTTGCAGGCTCACTTTATTTCCATGGTCCTAGATGTTCTATCAATGCTTGAATAATTAACGAATAATCTGAAAAAGCTCTTATTTTTTAGGACCTTTTGATTAGTGTTGGTATTAGGGCTAGGTTAAGGGTTAGGGTTAGGATTCTGTTCTGATTTGAGAACAGTGAGCTCTCAGAGAGTGTAATGTTTAAAGTAGTGGGTCAATGTGATGTTTAATGGTGTTTACGTCTGTGCAATCTAGCGACAAGTAAAGCATCTGCAAGGCATCTACACCATGCTAATGTAGTCCTGTGAGGCCCAACCTGATCTCATGATGAAAAGATCTGGGGATAACCATGAGAAATGTTGGGCTAAATGTGGGTGGGAATGTAGACTCATTAGGGTGGGAACAAACTGAGTGTGAAATTTCAAAACCAAAGAAGGAAAACCAATTCCTTCTTGTGAAGGCGAAACTCTAGGGGGCAACGGTGCTCTCCTTAACAAACCCATGTTGTTAGCCCAAGATTGTGATGTAGCTTAGCATGGCTAAAAGTCCCCTGAAAAAACACAAATTAAGAATGCAAAAGGGTGTTATGTGTGTGGAGAACGTTTTAAATGCAGCAAAATTAAACATTACGTCTTGTAGTCCTTTGCAACCAGACGGTACTTCAACTTTTAGAGAAAATCTCTGGAGAAGTGAATAAGTTGAAGATACCAGTAGTATGTGGCCTCTGTCTTTCACAGTGACAATAAAGCTGGAGTGAATGTAGCATGGAAAGAACTGGCACCTATGTGCAAAAAAGACAATAATTCAGTGAAGATTTACAAGTTGTTTCCAGATCTTGCCCCACAAGACCTGCTCTGTACCATACAAATAAAGTGCTACCTTATAGTGAGTTAAGTCATACGTTGAAACAAACAGAAATGCAGATTCTAAACTATCAATCTTTACAGCATTTACATTATATTTACAGCATTTACACTGTACTGGGACACCACTGATTTTCAGGGTTTGGGCTAGGCCCCTTATTTCCAGTGTTAATGCTTCAGCATACCAAGACATTTTGGACAATGCCATGCTTCCAACTTTGTGGACACAGTTTGGGGAAGAACCTTTCCTACTCCAGCATGCTGTGCTCCCAGTGCAAAAAGCAAGGTCCATAAAGTTATGATGTAGGAGTGGAGGAGGTGTGGAAGAACTTGACTGGCCCACACAGCACCATGACCTCAACCCATTCCAACATCCTTGGGATTCAAACACCTTTCTCATCCAATATCAGTGTTCTACAGAACGAATGGGCACAAATTCCCACAGAAACTGTTATAGCGATGTCATTAAAATCCCTGTTGGTGTAATGGTCAGGTGTCACAATACTTTTGTCCATGTAGTGTATATCCTTAAGTAGGAAAGGAGATGTTACTTAGTTATAAATGTGTGCACCTCTCCTTTACTTTTTTGCTGTGTTTTTTCTTGACTTCTTATCTTGGAGAACTTGGAAGTGCAGAATCTTACCTGGGAATATACAATGTAAATTGAATGTAATTTATTGTATATCTATGTGATTGGACAATTAATTTACAAGAATAAACAAAAGCAGACAATGCAAGTAAGCAACTACAACAAATTTGTAACCTTCCCACTGTAATCAATAAGGCTGTTTTTGTCAGCTGTAAGCGTCTTAAAGGGGACTTATTATGCGAAATTCACTTTAGTTATATTAGGTCTATGGGCTATACAAAACATGTTCATGAAGTCCTTTGCACAAAGTTCTTTGCACA
>JBBJLS010000082.1:21761637-21778480 GCA_037577275.1 Bryconaethiops microstoma
CACAGACCTGGGCAACACAGACCTGGGCAACACAGACCTGGGCAACACAGACCTGGGCAACACAGACCTGGGCAACAACAGTAATTTTTTTTTTCTTCTCATAATCAGGACAATGTCATGATCCTTTCAGTTCATTAAGCTCTTGAGTCTCCCACTCGTCTTGTTCACCAGCAATAAACATAACTAACAAGCCAAATATGGTTACACATTGAATGTATTGAGCCCATATGAAAACACTGCTCTGAAACAGAAATATCAGTACTATACAATAATGCTGCCATCCTCATGAAAACATCCAGAATTAACGAAAAAAAGAGAGGGACAAGCAGCTACACCTACGGAAATCCGTGTGTAGTACAAAGAAACAAACGCCTACCAAGCAAGAAACCCTGCCCCTGCTTTCCTTTTGCTGATCTGACATTTTTTGCAATTTCCATAATGTAGTGTTTGGTAAAGCTTCAAACAGAACCTCTGAGCGACAGAGAAGCGATCTTAACATACTCTTCATAATCAGTGAATGACTGTGTTTCACAATGCGTGCGCTTGCTTCAGTCGCATGGTTTTTAGCACCGGCAAAGACTTTAAGGGTGTTGGTTTGCTTCTGATGACTGGACATAGAACATTCGATAGATTTTGCCTGATGTTTGAAATTTTATATCAAATGCTGCTCAATGTTCAGCAAACAACATATTACAAACAATGTGGCATGCCTGAACCTTCACTGCAGTACTCTTAAATAATGGGCCTGCAATCATATATAAAACATGTGCAATGTGATTCCTGCAGGAACCATTAGCTAAGAACCCTTGCGCAAGGCTTTTTCGCTGATCCCTTCAGATACAAAATCACACTTCTCACCTATATACACCACACATTCGACCAGGAGAGTGGTCTGGATGGGAGAGCGAGTGTGTCTAACATATGTATGAGAGTTTTTTCCTTTACTGTGTCTGTGAGAGGAGCAAACCCCATACCAGGTCTCATAACAACGGCTTAAATTTGCAATGTAATTTACACATGTAGAACAAACAGTGATACACTGAGTATATTCAATATATACCCACACCAACTTGCAACAGAAAGCCACTCTTTAAGCTTAACATTTCATAAGCCTGGTTCAAAATCAGCTGCTCCTTTCATGTAGAGGGCAATATGGCAAATATATAACATCATGGTGCTGCAAGAAATGATCATAATGCACAATATGCCACGGTATGCTTTTTGTTTTCCCTGACATCTGATAAGATAAAAGGGACAAAACAGAACAAATAGTGCCATGTTTAAAAATACCATTAAAATCTTTGAGACTAGTAATTTTTGTTAAAATTTTCACACATTACATTAAAACCAGTTAACCTAGACTAATCCATGCTTTAAACATGCATTTGGTCAGTGTTCTCTAAATATAAGACCATGCTGTGGTAGAATTTATCACTGTAAAGATAAACACGTCCACTACTTTGAGCAGTAACTGGCTACAGTCAATGTTTAATGCCAATAAAATATCTGAGTCTGTTGTAAACAGACTTCTAATTAAAAAAAGTCCTGAGCCCAAGGCATTGTAAAGACAAGCCTAGTCTCGATTTCTAGATGATCCTATCCAACTCTCCACTGCATGAGTATGACTATACTTTTCCGACAGTAACATCCCTGTAATGGCTGTGGCCAATGACTTAAGTAAGAGCATCACTAGTGAACAGAACATTTATGGCATCCCCGAATCTCTACGCTTCATTCAACTAACTAGTTACAATGAAGTTGTTTTTCCATTCATCATAAACTTGCAGTGATTTCAGAAGTGGTGCTTGTTAGTTTAAGAGACGCTCAGCTGTTGTAAATAAGTGTGTAACGATTTAGAAATACAGATTGCACAACTCTAAACCTTCCATTACTCCTTAGCTACATAATACTAGCCTCACAGCTATGGTGCAAAAGTAAAGAAGCAAAGTTTGAAGATAAAACATACTCGGGCTGAGCGACTACTAATCAAGCCTGTTGCAATCACGAAATTTTATCTGATGGCTGACTTCTACATAAATAACTGCAGTTACCAGTTTAAAGGTGTCCAAATTGACTCATTATGTATTGTGCGACCCATAAAAAAACAGCATGAGCTCAATTAAACAAAGACGACTTAAGGTCTAATCAAACATCAATCAAATAAACAAACATAACTCACGGCTGCCCTCCAACGGTATTATAGTATTTGTTTTTCCTGATGTTTTCATAAAACGTAATGAGATGTCCATGATGCGTCTCAATGAACACGTTTTCTGCTTTCCTTCATGTACAGGCATTTGGCTCAATGAGAGAAAAATAATAAAACTAGAAAATAACTGGTCAGCTTAAGCGATTGCATTTAGCTGAAACAGGGTGATTATGTAATTACTGTGGACAGGCCTAAGAGTAAAGGAAAACTGCACATAGCACCAGTGTAAAGCTACAACAGCAAACTGCTCCTAGAAGCTGACTAAGCAAACGTGTACACACCGACTTTCGCCCAGATTCAGAATCTCTCATTAAAGCCTCTAGGTTCAGTCTACTACTCTGAAATAACAGCAGAATGAGCTGATGTATACAGGATCTCAGACTGGCAATCATGATAACTCATTCAAGTTTAAGCCCAAGCCCATTAACAAAATGTCTTGGTGTGTCATGCTTGACACTTATGACAGATTTAGGCTTCGAGGTATGTATAGAGTGCAGCTCAGAGCCACTTATCAGTGCATCTCTTAAGCCATTGTTTACACATTCTCTTTTCTTTCCTTTATAACGGAGTTGGAAATAGCACCAAGGTGTTTCCCACCATAAAGCACAATTTCCTGCACACTTCAGAACTTACCACTATAAACAAATACAGAAACCAGCTCACAAATCGACAACTAGAGTGAAATAACTCCAAAATTTCACACTATCGATCTGCCGTAAGAGACATTATAATGGTGCAGATATAAAGGACGGTGAAGGGATGGCCATTTCACCCATTGCTAACAAACAGTCTGAAAATACTCCAATAAGAATTTTTTATATAGTCATATATCACGAATAAGTTATTTTTTGTGTTTTAGGCAATTTAGGCTTAACACAGTGCTACCCGATCTACAGAGTAAGTCAAAAATGTGAATCTAACACTTCTGATTTTTAAAAAATGTATTTATTTATACATATAGCTCCTTTTAGGTGTCAATATCCTCTACAAATAAGAAAGTTGCTTGTGTTTCAACATAAGATAAGTAAGCAAAAATAACTGCCAAAAAAGCTGTCACTTCTAAACTCTCAGGTTGTAATTAAAATAGTGTTCACATCATGCAATCATTTCTGTTCAAAATCTTGGTGACCCTTCACTGACCAACAGCAGCACTCTAGATAAAACATGGTTTCACCTTTGTGATATTTTCCATATAAATCCATCACTCTCTCAATGAAGGATGCAAAAAACACTTATTCATGCTTTCATTATCTCCCATCTTATCTACTGCAATGCTTTGTATTTTGATCTCCCAAGTGTATTAGTATAAGTGAACTCTGTAGCTCACTTATTCTAAAACATCTCCCCCGTTCTCCATAAACTTCACTGGCTACCCATTTCATACTGTATTCAGTACAAGCTGTTTCTCATTACTTTTAAGGCTCTGCATGGTTCTGCCCCTCCCTATTCCACTGAATTACCCCACCCATACACTCCCGCGCGCTCACTACGTTCCTCTGGAAACGGCCTGCTCAGAGTTCCCAATTTCTGATTATCTTTAATGGGAGGCAGATCATTTAGTGCTGTGGCCCCACAAACTATGGAAATTCCCTCGTTCAGGGTCTCTATAATACATCCTTTATTTCTTCTTTTGAAACTCAGTTAAAAACATATCTTTGCTGTCAGTACTATGTCTCTTTCTCCACCTCTTGATCCTGTCTTCCACTTTGAATTTCCCATTTCTGTAACTGAGACGCTGCTATTGTTTCCTTTATGTTTGTCTGTTGACTCCTTGATTAATATTGTCCTCGTTTTAAGTTTGACCCACCTGTTAAACGAATCTGGGGTTAAGAAAGACGCTCCATTAAAAAAAATTTAAAAAACCCAACTATTATTATTATTATTATTATTATTATACATACTTTTTAAATGCTCTGTTCAAACATCCAATGAAGAAAAATAATAAGATGATTTGTAAAGTTATATATTCAAATAACAGTAGAGTAATAATAGTTGTATATTAACAAATGTCAAAGTTTTAACAGGATACATTACAGGAGGCAGTTTAGATCTGCCGCTGGGCATCAAGCTGTGAAAAACCCATCTCCTCTGTGAACAAAGCATTACTTCTCTGACTGGGGCCAAGATGGCTTATGTAACAATCTACACAAACAAAACAGAACCGTAAAAATCTAAATATACAAACATTAAAGATCAGTTATATTCAAATGACACTGTGTGCGTCTAGTTCCAGAAACACAATATCCCAAGCACACCACAACAACACTTTCTCTTTTTTGACACCAATATTACATTGCATTGTATGTTCTTATTTTCTCTAAAAACTACCGAGCTTTAAAATGAGCTGCAACTAGTGGAAGCCACTCCCTGAAGAGAGTTCAAAAGTACTCACTTCCAGAAGAAGAAATACACATCTGACGGTTGATTTTTTACAGGATTGAAGTTGTTTTTCATCTCATGACATCCGATACAGCATTTTATCTTGATATGGGGCTGGTACAGATAACCAGTATCAGGTCAGTGCAATCTCTAGTAGCACGGACTGCCGTCTAACCAAATAACCCCTATTTTCTTCCCCTCCGAAAAAAGAGGACCATGTTTTCCCCTTTTACATGGGGTTTTCCCCTCCTTCACTGGAGAGTCTCTCATTGGGTTGGAGTGTGCCTACCCCAAAGCCATTAATGAGCTGCAAGATAGGCCTATTCAGCCCCGCTGCTCTATTCTCTACAATAGAGGGCTTGTCTGAGGCTGACTGTGGGCCAGAGCTGTGGACAAAGCCAGCAGGACTACAGAACTGGACACGCAGCCAATGGTAGTTAGATAGTCCTTCTATTAAACAACATGCAGCTGCTATAAGTGACTAGCAAGAGAAGTAAGAACATGACAGGACATCTGAAGTAGGCTGAGTCTACTTTTTTTTAAGCTGCAGGTGTGGCTCATCATTTGATGTTGTTGAGACACCTTCAAGTCATGAGATGACCCACCCTAGGAACCTAATAACATTCTTGGCAGCACAGAATAGCTGAGTCAGACGGGGCAAGCTTCCTCCTTCTCCAAATCATGAAAACAAGTTATTTGAACTTGCCTGGTGAAATGAAAGCAGAGCTATGTATACAGAACACGCAAAATGCCACTAGCGTGAAAACTGACAACCCATTCATGCACAAACGCCCATTCTCTTAGGACTCACAAGTCTATGTCTTTTTTCATAGTTGCCGTGAAATATAACAGAGGGGAACTTCACTCCTTTTCCCTCTCAAACTTTCTGTATAACTGGACCACTAAGAAGTAAAAACGCTCATTTAAAGCAGTTTGATACAAAAAAAAAAAGTTGAGAGAAATTTCCATATTCAAAGTGTTTAATCTCTAAAAGCTATATCACAAAATTACAGTACAAAATGATTACTAGCACAGTACCTAATGCCTGTTTTAAGACAATTCTGAGATAAAACTGAAAAACTTATTTTTCAACCTCTATTCTTTATGAGACAAATGCTAGACAAAGAAAACATTATTTCCCCAGACGTACCACTACTTTACACCATAATAATTAACATCACATATGACACTCCAGTGGGTACCTGTACTAGACAATGCAACACCTGATTACAATCACCCAGCACTCTTACTCTTCTCCATTTCTCCACCATTCTGGATGACTTTTTTGCACATCAGATTAGATTTCAGCAGAAATGCTGAAAAGTCATTGGAATCCCCCTCTTAAAGCACTCTACTGCCAAACAACTCCCCACCTGAATTCACGGACACCTGAACATACGGACGAAAGTATTGAGAATTTAATGACACTACATTCAAATACATAAACTTTAACATGGAGTTGGTCTGCCCTCTGCAGCTATAACAGCTTCCACTCCTCTTGAAAGGCTTTCGGTTTTGTGGGAATTTGTGCCCATTTATTCTGTAGAGCATTTATGAGGTCAATTACTGATGCTGGATGAGAAGGCCGGGCTCGCAATCTCCGTTCCAGTGCATCCCAAAAGTGTTGGATGGGGTTGAAGTCAGGGCTCTGTGGGGCCAGTCAAGTTCTTCCACACTGAACTCATCTAACCATGCCTTTATGGACCTTGATTTGTGCACTGGGACACAGTCATGCTGGAATAGAAAAGCTTCTTTCCCAAACTGTGTCCACAAAGTTGGAAGCATGGCGTTGTCCAAAATGTCTTGGTGTGCTGAAGCATTAAGATTGCCTCTCACTGTAAGTAAAGGCCCACCTGAATTCATTACTTAAGAGGTGTGTCCAAATACTTTATTCCATATAGTGTATTAAATGTTTCTCAGCGAGCTGAGAAACCCAAGGAGCAGATCACACAAGTCGTGATCGGTTTCTGTGTTTTGAGGATTAAATCTACTCTCACTCTTCACTTCCAACTCCCACCGAGGTGCAGTCTGGCGACCCCATTTCTCCGGGCTGTTGCAAGCCCAAAAATAACCAGGCTAGCACCCAGGGAGGGGGTGACAACATAGGCAAAGCTTAACACATGAAAATAATAACAATAATAATAAGCATACAAATAAACGCACACGAGGCTCCACTTTACACACAGAGCTCCAAAACAACAACAATAACAACAAAAATAACTACTACTACTACTACTACTACTACTACTACTACTACTACTACTACTACTGCTGCTGCTCTACTACTACTACTCACCTCCACTCGGAATGAAGTGCAGCCCTTCAGGAACTCTCTGATATTACTTGAGCACTCTCCGTCGCTCCTGGGCTCCTGGAAGACCTGCGTGGAGAGTACAAAACCTACACTTTAAAAACGCTCACTTGCACACAGAAAGAGGCAAACTGGACGAGCCAGGGTAGCTAACATCTTAACCGTCTCCCTCCGGAGCTGAGCAGTCCAGCCATCCTCCAGGGAGGCGTAGGAAAAGCGGAAATGACGACAGAGCGCTGCTAGGCTGCGCACAACATGGCCAAAAGTATTGGGACACACCTGTTTTTCAGGGTCTCCTTACTTCCAGTGAAGGGTAATCTTAATGTTTCAGCATATCAGTACATTTTGCACAGCTTCCAACTTTGTTGACACAGTTTAGAGAAGTCTTTTTTCTATTTCAGCATGACTGTGCTGGACATGGTTGGATGAGTCTGATGTTGAAGAACTTGACTGGCCTGCACAGAACCTCAACCCCATCCAACACCTTTGGGATAAACTGCAACAGCAGGACTTCTCGTCCAACATTAGCGTCCGACCTCATAAATGCTTTACAGAATGAAAGATAACACTCCAAAATTTTGTGGAAAGCCGTACAAGAAGAGTGGAAGCTGTTAAAGCTGAAAAAGAGGACCAACTCCATATTAAAATCCCTGTTGGTGGAATGGTCGTGCATCCCTATACTTTTGTCCATGTATGTTCGTTCACACGGGACTTGTAACAGCCAACAGCTTTAAATATCTCTACCCGCTCCGCATTATCCTCGAATACAGTCTTAAATGATATTCTAGAATAAAGTTTGGGTTGGGTAGGGGGGCACTTAACACTTCACCAAGCGGGGTTTCTCAGTTAGCCAGATAACTTAATCCCCAAAACCGGTCCAAAAGTAGGAGAGGTGAGGGACATTCCTGAGCAATCTCCTAAGTCTGGGCTTAAGTTAAGCTCCCTGAGAAATCCTGCTTTGTGAAAAACCCCTCCATGAGCTTCCGAAACCTTTTCCTGCACTAAGTGTCTAGAGACCGCAATGGAGACATGTTCGTATTGGCCTAACTCAGTTAATATAGGGGTCAATTTTTCACATCATAAGCTGGGTCAGATGTCTACCACAAGAAATAAAGTATAGGAGAAATGCAAAAACACCTTCCTTGGTGAAACTAGAAGTGATGCGTATCAGTATCTGTAGTGGTCCACCTGCAAAAGTGAAGCTAAAAAGCTTAAAATGCAAAGACAACAGGCATGCATGGTTTGGTATGCAACTTAACTGGATCAGGAAATTCTGATACCCGGAGTTATCTAGACCAGCAGATGAAGTCCAGCTCCGGAAGACACCCGGCTTTATTTTTCATTCATTTGTAGCTCCAGGCAAATTTGTCAAAGGCCTTGAAATATTGACTGACTGCCATCATATTATAACCCTTATAGTAAAATTCTAAGATTTCTATAGTATTGTTGGATTATACTTCTATAATATATCTATTCACAATACTTGCTAAGCACACTTGCAGTAAACTACAGCAATTGTCTGGATTTACAACAGGACAGTAACAGAAATCCTTTAGAAATTCTGTAGTATTGCTAAATATCTTTGTAACAAGTGAAATGACTAAGGCTGCATGACATGGACAGAATATTAGTATTGCTATACTATAACTATACTGCTACATATTGTAATTGCAATGCCCTTAAATATATTAATAGGCCCATATAATCCCTTTTCTGGAATTAAAAAGGCTTAATATTAAATATTAAATTAGCTGCCCTGCCCACACAAACTAAGCTGCAAGAACAGCCTGTTTTTGTTTTTTTTAATCAGTTTTTGTGATGTCACAAAACCCACATCTTTTCAAATGTGTCTTTATTCAGCCTACGGCACTTTAGCTCCGCCCATTCGTGCTGAAATTCTAAGGAGTGTTTCTAAGGAGCTTGTTGACTTTTGAATGTGCTGAAATACAGGGCAACCAATCAGAAAAGAGATCAGTTACATATATCAGCCTTAAAAGGTACAGTAACAAAAACAGCCTGTTTAATTCTATGGTTGGAAAATGGTCACGTGAGAACAAATTATAATGAATTATGAAATCTTTCTGGTATACAAACCCATCAAATGTAGGGGGGAAAAATGAAATAAAAGGAAAATGTAGAATACGGGATCATTTTAAAACGCCTCAGCCAGTCAAAGACTTTAATGGTTTAAGATTGGCCAAAATAATTAAACTTTTGTCAGTTTACATGAACACCCAGTAACATTTACCTGGAGCTGGTCATCCTGTCAGAAACACTGTGATTGGTTAGAGGCTCATTTGCATATTGCAGAGACAGATATCGCGATGACGATTAACAGACGATAAATCGTGCAGCCCTACATCAAGCTCTAACCATTTTGGAGTACAGTGATACTTTATCTGAGAAAGCCGACCAAAGGTTTTTTTTTTTTTTATTATGCTTTCCGCTTCAGCTTGCATTAAAGCTACCCTGTGGGATTTGGGAGATTTTATTATGGTTCCTTCCTTTAAAAAATTGCCACCAATTAAAACAATCTCTGCAGATGAGCCCAAACTGACCATTTTTGTTGAAACTGCCCACAGAGACATCTGTGTTATAGTCAAATAGCAGGCTGACACTGTGGAGGAAACGTTACCTATGACACTAGATTCTAGTGCTGCTTGGAGTCCAGTCCACTGAAGCCTAGTCACTGCTGGCCACACAGATGTGTAACCTTTTCAAGTTTCCCACTTGAAAAAGGTACACATAAATAGGTACACAAACCGTTTTGCAAATTTCCCACTTGTGGGAGTAATAAAAGGTTTATCTTATCTTTTCGCTAGATACTTTTACTTCTGAAAAAGGGTCAGGATGATTATAAGCCCACACAGAGTTCCGATTTATAATCCATTCATCATAAAGGTATAAAACTGGCATTTTTATTTGAATCAGAAACATCTGACGTGTTTTAAATATGCTAAACTGTGCCAGAAATGCAAGAATGTCTACGTGTTATTTTTAACATAGTGAATAATTCATCCCTCATAAAAAATGTACACTGTGCCTTTAAATCTAAAGGGATTTCTCTCCTAGAGCTAGTGGCAATGGCCTCCTGTTCATAGAGTCTCATAAAGCAAAGCCCCTTCCACACACAGCATCTCAGAGCTGCTGTTCCACTAATGTCACTTCTGAAATTAGTTAGTTTTGCTTTTCACATTTCTAAGGCCACACATTCAACATTCAGTCCAAGTGACTACCTCATGTTGAAGAGGTGGTGTGTTTTCTTTATTTTGGGCTTTTTTGTTGTTTTTGTTGTCTTTTACACACTTTCTGTGTTGAATTTAAAGTGAAAAGACGGTCATTTTGATCCCTGTTGTTGTAACCGAACTCTCTGTGTGCGTTTTGCCTGACAGGACAATAAGGCTGGTGAGTGTGGGGGTGTGGGGGTGTGGGTGGGTGTGTGTGGGGGGGGGGGGGTGTATTTCTCCCTTAGTGGGCACTGCTCTGTATTTCTGATGCTGTGAGGACACACCTTCTTTCAAAAACAATGTCGTCAATTTATGTAAAAGGTCCATTTAAAAACAACAGAAGTTCACCCAAAGTGCTGTACAAAGTAAAAAAAAAAAAAAAGTGTAAAGTTAACAAGATGACAAAAATAATATTACACCAGGAATACGTTAGCCACACTCGAAATAAACAGAAAACAGGCTAAAAATGTGAGTTCCAATTTTTTGGAACTTCATGAAGCAGGTTACTAGATACCCTAACAGGTCTTGGTGCAGAGTAGAGGTGAAGGAGGTCACAAATATATTGTAGAGTAAGAGCTTTAATAATTTTTCAGAGATTTTCAAAGATCTCCATTTGGTTGTGGAGATTAAGGCTGTGCTTAGGATTTAGTTTAGGACGTGAATAGAAAGTCCCCACAAAGCCAGGAATACAAACGAAATCAGTGAGCGGCAGAGCAGCAGTGTGACCCAAAAACAGGCAGCAGCAACACCAGCAGCTGTGTGCGTGTTGAAAACAGAGCTTTGAATAGACTATATTCAAACGTGAACACATGAATAACACCCTTAACATGCCTAATGTCGATGCTGGATTTTTAATTCACACGTTTGAACCAAGAACACTACGTGGACAAAAGTATTGAGACGCCTGGCCATTACACCAACAATGACTTTAATGACATTGCATTCAAATACTTTAATATGGAGTTGGTCCCTCCTTAGCAGCTATAACATCTTCCACTCTTTTTGGGAGGCTTTCAAAAAGATTTTGGAGTGTTTCTGTGTGGAAATTTGTGTCCATTCATTCTGTAGAGGCCAGGCTCAGATGTGGGTGAGAAGGTCTGTCTCGCAATCTGTGTCCCAGCTCATCCCAAAGGTGTTGGATGTGGTTGAGGTCAGGACTCTGTGTGGGCCAGTCAGGTTCTTCCACACCGAACTCATCCAGCCATGCTTTTAAGGACCTTGCTTTGTGCACTGGGGGCACAGTCATGCTGGAATAGAAAAGGGTCTTCCCCAAACAGTGTCCACAAAGCTGGAAGCATGGCGTTGTTCTTGGCATGCAGAAGCATAAAAATTAAGCCCTTTACTGGAAGGAAGGAGTCATGGAAAACAGGTGTGTCCCAATACTTTTGTCCATGTAGTGTGCGCTAGAGCATTCAGGGAGAGTGTGTGTGTGTGTGTGTGTGTCTCACCGTGAGGTTTAATCCGGGCCGTAGTCTCTCCAGGAGCCTGCAGAGCACCACTCCGTCCCTCAGGCTGGACTGAAGGAAGCCCTCCGGGTCTGAGATGGTCTTCTTGGGAGACTCCAGCACTCCCAGCGTGATGAGCCATGTTACTGTCTGCTCGGCCGAGTTCATGACCACCTTCCAGGCTTAGCCTTCACCTCCACTGAGCCAGAACCATGGAGATCTTCCTTCTCCTGCTCGTCTGGGACGCACAGATCTGATCCCTCCTTCTCCCTCTGCCTGCAGCGGACGATTTGCCTACATTTGTGTAGCAGCTCTGGTTTCGCTCTGTTTCCCCCCTCTTTGGCAGGATGTCAGCTGACCCCCCTCCTCTAACATCTCCTCCCTAAGCCCCACCATCCCACCATACTCCAACAAATCGTATGAACAATGTATATTATGCGAATATGTAGCAATCACTGTTAGTCCCTGGTTCTGTTTTTGAAAACCTTTATAAAAATAGCACACCATTCCTGGAGGAAGGTCATAATAAAATCAGAAAGTAGACTGTATCACAGATTACTCAGTACTACAAGAATGTTTCAGGGGAATTTTATATATATGCACATATATGTATGTAAGTATAGCGTATACAAACATCCTATATTATACATATAAATATGAACTAAAGTATGTAAAATACTATTTATGCTGGCTTGCTGTAGCTAACACCTCACATTTAAATCCAAAAGCATCCCAAGAGAATAGCACCAAATAAACCTCAGCTCTTACAATGGTGCTGGATGGTCTTTCGAGGCTTTACTGCAGTTCTATAGGGAACTCCGTATTTTTGGTGGTGATACTTAAATCACTTTTTAGAAGCTGCTATGTGAATCAATACATTGTAAAAAGTAAAATATTTTGCATCTAAAAATGGTTTTGGACCATACTTTTCTTTGATCCCTGTTGATAACTATATTACAGATGAAGGAAAGCTTTTATTTCGGAGAAATAATGGTCAAGAAATGTAACAAATTATACAAAAGGAGTTCTCTTGTCTGTAAAACAAAACTCTGGAAAGTGTCAGTACATTTGACTAAAGGTTACGGGTCTCCTAAGCACACACAAGGCATCCTGACAATACACAGTAGTACAGTATGATTTCAGTATTAGATATTTCAGTATTATGCATTTTAGCGGCTCAGGGCGCCACCTACCGGATGATAATGGTCATTGCATAGTCAAAATATTAATACCATTCATTCATTATCTCTGCAGCATAACCTGGGCAAGTGGTGTACAATTTCAGGTCAGCATGGCTCAGTAGTGGAGTTCTTCAAACCTGCTAATCGCCTGAGGAGCCCAATCAAGTGTGACTGAGCAGAAAAATGAAAAACGTGTGAATTGGGACCATCAGAATGCTGACCTAAGAATTAAAAAAAAACATGCATGTGAATCCTTAAGTACTCTGAAACTGTACTAGAGCGAAAGGCTATCTACAAGATAGCATCAGTCTGGGACAGAATAAGATTCACTGTGGCAGACAATTGTACCAACACTATATGGGCAAAAGTATTGGGACACCACTGTCTTCCATGGTTTGGGCTCGGGCCCTTACTTCTAGTAAAGGGCTTAATCTTAATGCCTCAGCACACCAAGACATTCTGGACAACGCCATGCTTCCAACTTTGTGGACACAGTTCGGGGAAGAACCTTATTAAGACTTGGCTGTATGAGTTTGGTGTGTAAGAACTTTACTGGCCCTCACAGAGCCCTGACCTCAACCCCATCCATCACCTTTTGAGATAAAATGGAAGGAGGATCATGAGCCAGGACTTCTCGTCCAACATCAGTGCCTGACCTTAGAAATGCTCTACAGAATGAAAGGGCACAAATTCCCACAGAAACTCTAAAATCTTGTGGAAAGCCTTCCAATAAAAGTTTAAGCAGTTATTTCTGCAAAGGGTGGACCAACTCCATATTAAAGTAATTGCATTTGAATACAATGTCAATGTGCCCCTATAATTTTGTCCATTTAGTGTACATTACAGGAAGAGGCCTTATATCTAGTTTGCTCAGAAACACACACCTTCATCCAGGACAAACAACATCTTCCAGTTAGATTGAAATTAATCATGGTCATGTCATCTGATCAGTGCTGCTCTGGGTTACATTATAAAATTCAGTGAACTGACCTTTGGTTGTAACAATACTCAATAATCTCTTTGTTTAAAATGATCTTACCATACTGTGAGTAAGGTGATTAAAGGGAAGTATCACATTATATATAATACATTTGTGTTAGTCTAATCTGTAACCAATAAAGGTTTTGATCATGACAGGGCTGTACAAGAGGCATATCATTTTGGCCAATTAAGTTTATACTAAAGCAGCTGTTAACAGAAATGATAACCCATGTTCCATTGAGTACCATTCGGAGTGACTCTGCCAATACAACAGTCTATAAATATGCCATCTCTTTATTTGAAATCTCCATTTATTTTTCCTTTCACAAGTCAAAATCAAGTCATGGGATGCCTTTTACCTAGCTTGCACTATTCACTCGGTAAAGACGACAACAGGCACAAGGCAGATTCAAGAGAGAAGCGAAGGGCTTGGCGAAGGGCTTGGGCCCTGATACTGACTTATATAGTTGTACCTTAAAAAGGAGCATAAAAGACCTGCATTCCAGGGTCAAAGGGAAAGAAACTATTAAGAGGAAAAAAATAAACACTGACAAGGTTTTTTTTTTTTCTTTTCTTTCCCAGACTTTAAAAATCCTGATTCGAGTCCAGCAAGTGAATACCACTCTTGCTGTCATTTTTTTCTCTCCACTGCAACTCATGGTCAATGTCCTGGGCACGTTTAACCCAGTCTGTGTGTAACTTTTGTTTTACACAAAGAACAGGCTAAATCGGGGCCGAACAATCTTGCCGTAATCATTGAAGGGAATACACCAGCCAAACATAGTAATGTCGCTAATAACTATAGTCATATTTTCATTCATGATAATTATAATTTTATTATTAGCCACATTAGCTTTTGTTGATGAATTACCCCATATCAGTCCCAGGAGGGGGTGAGCAGGGGTGTCCGTCTGAAGAAACAGCTGTGAAATGAGGGAAACTGACTCATTGATCAGAAAGAACAGGCACGTTTGGAACAGTGTGTAAATGTTTCTATAACCTTTTTTGTCTAACAGGTCACTGTTAAAACAGTGGTAATAGTTCAGTTTCTCACAGAAAAACACTTTCATCTTTTTCTCTTTTTTTTTCTTCCCCATTTTTTTTCTTGCACTCTCCACCACTCCCAAGGAGATGGAGGGGAAAGGGGGGGGGCGGGCGTGTTCTTGACCTCATACACACCCACACATCCCCCTGCGTGTTGGTTTTTAAAAAAAAAGAAACGTTCGCATCATTTGTAAGAAACTAGTAGCAACACTTATGACTCCTCGACCACAGATGAACTCAGGAGTACGCATAGTGTGTGTGTGTGTGTGTGTGTGTGTGTGTGTGTGTGTGTGTGGTCATCTCAGCTTGTAGGTCAGTTTACAAGTCACTGTTCTCAAATGATTTCAAAAGTCTTCTTCAGCTCCATGATGAGCTGCCAGTCTGACTTCTGCATTTCGTCTCGGAACCAGTTCTTTAACGCGTCGATGGACTGACGAGTAATCTGTGGAAATAACAGGGAAGACTGTTAAAGGGCAACTGCATCTAAACTATGCATCATATCAACTTGTCCCTGTTGGTGTAATGGTCAGGCGTCCCAATACTTTTGTCCATGTAGTGTATCACTTCCACGCCTACTTTGAATAATAAATCTACCAAACTTTTTAACCACTGATAAGTAGAAAGTACAATCAGACTATTACAGCTTTCCCTTGTCAGCTCAATAATTTCCTCAATAGCATTTCGTTTCATTAAGATTTTAAAAGATTACACACTTTCTAAACATGGTCTCACCTTGCTAACTATGATATCGACCGCCTCGAAATGTCGGCCATACATCTTGGGCGACTCTCCAGGAATAGGCTCAATCTTGACACAGATCTCCTGGCCCTTCTTAGCCACGTCCACAGGTTTGTGGTTCACCTCGATACTGGTCACGATGCCAATGTCGACAAACTGGAAAAGACCACAAATATGCAACAAATACGACACAATAGCCAGTATCGGTGTAATAAGTGGGTGTTTGTCAGGGTGCACGCATTCAACTGAGGTTATACAAATGTATATAAAACTACGTTTTCATTTACTTGACTGGGTATTTGAATAATGCATGGGCATTTTAGATCTAAATTTAGACAGTGCCTGTGGCACCAAACACTCATTAAACACAGTTCAACACTTACCCCTTTGCTGGGCACACAAAGCGGGGTGCCTGTCTTTAACAGTCCTGCGTCCACATTGACCCCCATGACGATGGGGTCTCTGGAGTTGAAGATGAACTGAGGCAGGATACGCAGCTTACAGGGAAACACTGCTATGTGTCTATAAAAAAGAGCAGAGAGGAGCAACAGGGTTCTAATTACTCTTACACACAAAGTCTGGCATCCTAAAGTCATTTTGCACATGTCTTGACTGACTCTACCAGCCAAGACATGTTCAGCACAATTTAAATTGATGAGAAGTAGTTTAAGCTGCAGAACGTACGTCTGAAAATTAAGACACAGCGCTCTCTAGTTTTAATACAGGAGCTAGTATTTAGTATCAGACAAACTACAAATCTAAATTATCACACACACACTTCACTGTAAAACAGCACATCACATAGCTAAAACAGTAGCAGCACGCATCTTGAAGCCAACTATGTCTGTACTTTTAACAAAATGTTAAAGTTTGTACTTTAACATTTTACGCATCGACTGTATTTTGGGGGAACTTGTTTAAAATTGATTTTTCACCCTTTCATCTTTCACTTCACACGACACAGAGGGACAAAATAAAAATATAGTTGTTTTCATACTTGAACTCGTCCTGTTTCTGTTTCTTATAGTCCTCCCTGTATTTGGTGAAGGCATCAAACAGATGGTATATGATCTCAGCACTGAAGATTCGAACACCTAGACTGTCGGCCATCTCCTGAGAGTCTCTCTCTACTTTCACATCAAATGCGAGAATAACGGCATACCTGCAGAGAGAGTGGGAGAGGGTGTGAATGAGAGAGCGAAAGAAGATACACGCGTACAATTTTAGACATTTATGTTACATTGAAGTGGAACGCACAAACACACACACACACACACACACACACACACACACACACACACACACACACACACACACACACACACACA
>JBBJLS010000082.1:21815849-21849512 GCA_037577275.1 Bryconaethiops microstoma
GTGTTTGTGTTTGTGTGTCTGTTTGTCTGTGTGTGTGTGTGTGTGTGTGTGTGTGTGTGTGTGTGTGTGTGTGTGTGTGTGTGTGTGTGGTTTTTTTTAGGCATGCAAAAGAGCCTGCGTTCAGATTTTGACATGGCGTATGAGAGGGGTCGGATTTCTGTGTCAGCTGAGGATGGAACGCCAACACCACCAATATTTACACGGGTTAGACATATGCATACATTTAGACACACATTTTATTTATATGGCATATACCCTGTTTTTATGCTTGCAAATATTTATATTTGTGTGATGTACACTTTTGGCCTGTTTTGCAAAGCTTGTCGCTATGAATTGTTGTGTTTGTCAGTCTCAGGACCAGCGAGAAAGAAAAGTAACAGTAGATGACGTGCCATCAGGTGTGTATCTGTACCCAGAGGAAGAATCAGGCCAAGAGAATATTTACGGTCCATTACCGGGACGACCCAATGCCTCCCTGTTTGAGGAAGCCCAGAAAGAAATCCTCAAACTCATGAGAATTGAGGTACAGCTTGTGTGTGTGTGGGTGTACTGTTGTCTGCATGTATGTATGCACACATGTAGTTAGGTCCATAAGTATTTGGACATGATGCAATTTTTGTGATTTTCACTCTTTACATTCCCACAATGGATCTGAAATTAAGGAATCAACATGTGATGGAAGTATATACTTTCAGCTTTAATTTAAGGGGATTAACAAAGAAATTTTAGTTTCAAACATAATTGTACATGTGACTGACAAGCATTGTCATTATTAGGTGTGGCCTGTTCCCTTATTATTCCATGACAGATTAAGTAGATAAAAGGTCTGGAGTTGATTCAAAGCACTGAATTTGCATTTGGCAGTTTAGTGAGGTCCAAAGAGGTGTCAGTGCAAATGAGGGAGGCTATCATTAAGCTGGCAAACAAAATAACCCCCTATCAGAGTGTGCACAAATAAACAATTTAGTACGTTCTTGAAAAGAAGAAATGAACTTGTGAGCTCAGCAAGACCAAAAGGCCTGGGAGACCACAGAAGAAAACTAAAGTGTATGATTGCAGAATTCTTTCCTTGGTGAAGAAAACCCCCTTCACAATATCTAGCCAGGTCAAGGGCACTCTTGAGGACGATGCCATACCACTGTCAAAGTCTACAATCAAGAGATACATTCATGAATGTAAATACAGAGGATTTACCTTTAGCTGCAAACCACTGTTAACACTGAAGAAAAGGAAAGCCAGAAAACTGGCCTGTTCTATGATAAGCTTCTTTGGACAGATGAAACCAAGATCAGCTTGTACCAGAGTGATGGGAAGAAAAAAGTATGGAGAAAGAAATGGACAGCTCATGATCTGAATCATACCACGATGTCTGCCAGACATGGTGGAGGCAGTGGTATAACATGGCCATGTTTGACTGCCAGTGGAACTGGGTCATTGGTGTCTATTGATGATGTGACTGCTGACTGAAGTAACAGGACAATTTCTGAAGTGTGTAGGGCTGTACTCTCTGCTCAGATGCATCCAAATGCTGCAAAACCATTTGGAAGGCGCTTTACATTGCAGATGGATAATGACCTGAAATATACAGTGAAAACAACACAATAGTTTCTCCAGGAAAAGAAATGGGATATTCTTCAAAGGCCATGTGAGTCCAACAGAACAGTAACTGAAAGCAGAAAGACCAACAACAAGTAGCAACTGATGGCAGCAGCAGTAAAGGCCTGGCAAAGCATCTCAAGGAAGGAAACTCAGCATTTTGTGATGTCCCTGGTTTCTAGACTTCAGACAGTTATTGATTGCAAAGGATTGCATCACTCTCCAAATACGTAAGGGCCTAAGTGTACCAAGTTCAGAGGGATTACAGAGCATCATCATGTTTCCCATAGCATTTCTCGTTGCTTTTACTTTTCCACAAGTAGCAATGGTTTGAAATATTTTTCATCCAATCCAATGTTTTTCATCCAATATAGTGTTGATCTTAACACTCTACAGTCTAATTCAGAACAGAACAAAATATTCCGTATATACAGCATCCAGTCTCAAACCCATGTCTCTATGGGCCCCTCTATCAAAGTTACAAAGAATTGTTTTGCTCTGGCTATATGTAGCTAACAAGTTTAAATCATATATGCCCATGAATGAGCTTTTGTGTGTTAAAGAATAGATTATGATTACTTAACAAAAGTGGGTGATGATTTAGTGGTTTTCACAATGCTGATTGCATGGTGCTTCTTCCTTCGTTTCTTGCCATTTTTTAGGACCCTGTGCTGCTGAATGGTCGAGTGACCCTGCACCATGCTAAAGCTGGAGCTGTCCTTGCCAGACAAGGAGATCAGGTAATCCTTCACCTCACATTCCAGAATGTTTCGACCTTTAAATTCTATAAAGAACTTTGATGTTTTGAATGTTACTGAGACAGTAGAGACCAATATACAAAAGTATTCAACCCCCTTGAAAGTCATAATAAATAACAGAAAGACCAGCCCATCCGTTTTTTCAAATTCTTGAGGTTTGAATGCTGGAATTAGTGTGCGATTCTTTTTTAATTTTACAAGCTATGTCGTTATCAGATTACAGTTCAGACAGTGTTGAATAATTTTGGATCTAATTATGATTAGGCCATTTCAAATTGTAATTTCCTTATAAATTTACAGTATTAGAGTGTGTTTAGGGATTTGATTGCCTTATCAGTCAGGAACTGTGCAATTGAATTTGTAGTTTTGGGTAATGCGAGAATAACAGCTGTTCAATCCCATTCACTGTAAAAGTCACATGTATCATATGTATTGTATTGGTACATTTCTGATTGGAGTATTTCAGCTTCAAAAGGATTTAAAAGGAACTCATATTAAGGTATAGTTATATTGGTAAATCAATCAATGAGTGAGTCACAGTGTGTTAGTCAGGTACATTTCCTCTACATGTTTTAAATCTCTCTAACTCTGGATCTAATATTCTGTTCCCTCTTCTCTCCCTACTTCTCCTTCCTCATTATCTATTCACTTGATCCACACTCTTGTTTCTCTTTTTCTGTCTGGTCTCTCTCTTCCTATCTCTTTCACTGCTGTCAGGACGTGAGTCTGCATTTTGTGCTGTCGGGTTGCCTGCACGTGTATCAGCGCATGATTGACAAGCAGGAGGATGTGTGCCTTTTTGTGACACAGCCGGGTGAGATGGTGGGTCAGCTGGCCGTACTGACCGGGGAGCCACTGATCTTTACCATCCGGGCTGTCCGAGACTGCACCTTCCTCAAAATCTCCAAATCTGACTTCTATGAGTGAGTCCTAAAAGCAGATGTCATGTCACTTTACTGTGAATATGAAAGGCACACTATAGTATAACTGTGCAGCAAAAATATGTTTTACCTAATTTATTTTATTATTTATCTACAGAAAGCAAAGTAAACAGGATGTCTAGTTTGACAGAAACGCTAACACTGCATTAATTAAAAGCTCATCATATACACATCTTATAGAGAAAAAGTGAGAAGTTATTATAAGCAACTCTACTCAACTTACTTAAAGGCACAATTATACAAGTCTTTAATGCTGCCCTAGGAATAACATCTATGCTTTTTGGTTTGGTTTCTAGAGTAGATTCACACTCTGAAATGCCCTGCCTTTTTCTGTCATCTGTAGGATCATGCGAGAGCAGCCAAGCGTGGTTCTAAGTGCGGCACACACCGTGGCCATCCGCATGTCTCCCTTCGTAAGGCAGATGGACTTTGCTATCGACTGGATGGCTGTGGAGGCTGGACGCGCTCTCTATAGGTACTTCAATACAATGATCGCAAGTAATTACTTTTGTTATTGCTTCTACTGGTAGTTGCAACTAATATTACTAATATGGTAAAGTATTATTACAAATGATAGAAGAACAGCTAAGAGAACTAAGACTTTTGAATTCTTTTCTGTTCTGTACATTTTTCCTAAAATATAAAACATAAACATCTCTTGATGTACTGCATGCCCAAATGTTTATTGACACATACTCATCTAATGCTTTTTTTTCTAAAATCAGTGGTATTGATTGGGAGTGTGTCCTCTCTGTAATGCAGTAACAGTTTCTGCTGTTCTGTGAAGGCTTTACATCAGATCTTGTAACACCACTGTGAGAATTTGATCACATTCAGTCACAATAGCTTAGTGATGATGAATGATCAGGTCTGCATAACGACCATTCAGACTCATCCCAAAGGTTGTGTGGAGCTCTGTTGCCGCATAGATCTGATCCACAGCCCACTGCTGGGGGCCTTTATACTCTTTTAACCTCATTTGCACATGGTGATTTTATGGTCATGTGCAGCTACTCCAGAGCATCTCATTCTACTGGCATTGTTTTTATATGAAGATTATACAGGCTGAGTGAACCCAACTGAACACCTATATCAGTAATGGGTGCACCTTAAAGTAACATCTTAAATTAGGTTTGTCTGGTTACATTTGGACATTTACTGTGCATTTTGTTTTTTTAGTACTTAGTTATAAGAATTAAACCTAACTGACCTGCTCTCTTTTAGGCAAGATGATCAGTCAGATTGCACCTACATTGTATTGAATGGCCGCCTTCGTTCTGTTATTCGTAAAGCCAATGGAAAGAAGGAGCTGGTTGGAGAGTATGGACGAGGAGATCTCATTGGCGTGGTGAGTTCTTCTAATGAAATCTGATTTATTCGGTTGAGTATGTATTTATATTTTTTGTATTAGTTGAAAGTGTACTTTTTGTTTTATCTTGTTTTGTATAGTTTTTAATCCAATGTTTTGCTACTCTTAACTTTGTACTGTCCACTTTCTGCTGTAACAATACGAATTTCCCACTTGTGGGACTAATATTGATGCATCTCATCTTATCTTATCTTATCTTAAACTTCAAAAACCCATCAGTTAATTTTCAAGGCATTTATCATTTGATTGAGCTGCAGAGCAAAGCAAAAACTAAAACTGTGTGCTCCAACCTTCTAAAATTTCAAATATATGTATTGTTAAAAAAGAAAAGGAATTTAAAGGTTGCAATGACAATATTGCCTCCCTTCTGTCTTGCTTTGGTATCTCTTTTTCCATAGGTCATGTTTCTTTTTTTTAGTGTTACCGTTTATTGTACAGGGTATTTACTGTCTTTCAGGTAGAGGCATTGACCAGGCAGCCCCGGGCAACCACAGTGCATGCGGTCCGAGACACAGAGCTGGTCAAGCTCCCAGAAGGAACGCTGAACAACATCAAGAGACGTTATCCTCAGGTGTCAGACACACATATACACACATACAACTAGACTTCAAGATTAAAGATAATGTGATTTGGACTGACTAATGTATGATTATGTATGTATAATGAGTGTATGTGTGGATGTAGGTTGTTACTCGGCTGATCCATTTGTTGAGCCAGAAGATTCTAGGAAACCTTCAGCAGACTCGTGGACCTTTCTCAAGTGAGTAAAGTACACAAAGCATGTCATCATGCTGACAAATTATAAAACAAGAAGCTATAACCTTACCCACAACTTCCCCAAAGTTTGTACATTTTTGTAATTATTATGTCAGGATAAATGGGGAACTTAACAGTGACAGTGAAATGTGAACAGTGAAATGACCTAGTTGCCTTTACCTGGAGTCCACAAGTGACGGTCAACAAATATATACCATTACCATGTGAATTCTCATTTTAAAGGCTCTGCTCTGGGTTTGCCTACCGTGGCATCAAGCACTGATGTCACCAACCCAGCCAGTAACCTCTCCACTGTAGCGGTACTTCCTGTTTGTGACGAAGTGCCAATCAATGCCTTCAACTTGGAGCTCAGCCACGCTCTTAGCGCCATAGGTATGACCTGCCTGTAGTCGCTAAGTGCTAATTAGTACAATGTATTACCGTAACTCAAATTCCTGGCAGCATTTTAGTACTAAAATCCAGCTCGACTCTTGGGCTCAGCTCTTGGACTCTTGGACTCAGTCCAACTTGACGTGACTTGCCTCAGTTATAGACATTAATAAGTTTTTTAAGCTGTGCCAGTGTGTATTTCAACTGTTATCTGTGGTCAACACTGATGCTCTTCACTATGAGTTACAAAGCATGTTTGAAGTAGATTCCTCATTTGTTTACATTATATTTGCAGTTCCTAACTATGCATCAGCAATGCCACTTTGCTGTTAAAGTGCAGGGAGACCCTTTTAAAAGGTCTTATATATTGTGTACATAATTCATAATATAAATAGATCACTAATATAGTAACGATGACTAACATATACTGAAAATGGAAGAGAAAGTTTGGGAAAATAACAGAATAAGCAAATCTCACTCAGTTCAAGGGAAGGTGTATGGAATAAAACAGTGCCTTCTAACATGATATTTATGATACTCCTGTCTGATTGTAGGTCCTACCTTACTGTTAACAAGTGACATTATCAGAGAGAGACTTGGAGCTTCTGCCTTAGACAGGTAAGTATGATGACTTGATCAAGAGACAGATTAAAAGTGGTTATAGTCTTCAGAACTAAACCTGACTTTTTTGCTGCCCCTTGTTTTGTTTCTCTCTCACTCTCTCTCTCTCCCTCAGCATTCACGAATACAGGTTATCTGGTTGGTTGGCACAGCAGGAGGACATCAATCGAATAGTTTTATATCAAACAGACAACAGTATGACTCCCTGGACACAGCGCTGCATCAGGCAAGCAGACTGCATTCTCATTGTTGGCCTTGGGGACCAGGAGCCCACTCTTGGCCAGGTGTGTATGTGTTCTCTTGGTACTTGCTAGATTGCCCGTTGGCAGTACTACAACATGTAAATGAGCCATATAAATAACGAAGGTGTTTTGTAAATGTATTTATTTAATCCAACAAAAGTAAATCATTTTGGACAAAGTATTACAAACTAAACCTGAATTATGTCACAATAATTACTAATGTATTCAGAACACTATAATTTGTAGATTTTCTGCTCTTCTTTATGTATTTAAAGGAGAAAAAACATTGAACTGGTTTTATTATTGTTCTCAACAGCTGGAGCAGATGTTAGAAAACACAGCAGTGCGGGCGCTAAAGCAGCTGGTTCTGCTACATCGAGAGGACGGACCGGGACCCTCCAGAACTGTGGAGTGGTTGAACATGCGTAGCTGGTGCTCTGGTCATCTCCACCTCAAATGCCCTCGCAGAGTCTTCTCACGGCGCAGCCCCACCAGACTGGTAATTAATAAATAAGAGTTCCCCACTAAGAACTGATGAATTACACATTGCGGCGTTCCAGAATCAGGTCTAGCTTTTTTAGTGTATTTTCAGAAATGAGAGTGTATAAAACTATTGTTATGCTTTTCAGATGTTCAGTCGGTTGTTCAAATTAAACTAATGTGTTCCATACTGCTATAAAATTCATGCCGAAATGCCAACACCGAAAATTTGTTTGGAATGTGCAGGTCTTAAAAGCTTAGAAACAGGTTGTGTTTGTCTGTGTAACAGAGGGAAGTGTATGAGAAGGTGTTTGAGAAGACTGCTGACAGACATAGTGATTTCTCCCGCCTGGCCCGAGTCCTCACTGGAAACAGCATTGCTCTGGTACTAGGAGGAGGAGGAGCTAGGTGAGTGATTTTTTGGGATAAAATGAGTTCCAACTGAATAACTTGGCTGCATCCAGAAACCCTAAAAATGAACCAGAAACTTATTCTGTGATGCCATCATTCTGGTTGGCCAAATACCAGAGAAGACATGAGAAGCCACTCAAAACAGAGTAATATCACTGCATTCCCATCCCTAGAAGATGTGCAACTAGAAGGAATCCAAGTACACTTTAAATTCTGTGTTTTGTGTTTTTATATTTTTTGTGTAAAATAAAATTTTTAAAAAAACCTTGGAAGAGAGGGCCACACAATGACGAAATAGCCTCAGTTCCCAGGTAGCACCAGCAATTGATTACCAGGAGAGTTAGGGGTGTGCTTAAGAGCAAACGTTGTGATTGGCTTAGTTCTTCAGTTGTTGACAATAAATTTGATGATGCTGAAGTGTATCATCTGTCCCATTTGGTAAGTTACTGCTTCTTCTGTCCATTACTCCTGCTCCTTTACTCCCCTCGATTCCTCTACATTCTTCCAGGAACGGAGCAGTGGTAATAGTCCTTACTTTCCAGTATGAGCCAGCTTCACATATGTAAATTAAATCTGATCTCTACAACAAAATGGACATTGTTTTTTTTTTATTTTCGCCTTTACATTACACTAGTTGAGAAACCATTCTAAGAACATTAAAGAGGAACAGGCTAGACAATGTTTATTAAGCTTTGCTATTTTCAGGTTTTTGATCACCATTGGTTAATTGTTCTGTGTATGTAGGGGCTGCTCGCATGTTGGTGTGATCAAAGCCATGGAAGAGGCTGGGATTCCCATCGATGTAGTGGGCGGAACATCTATCGGCTCTTTCATTGGAGCACTCTATGCAGAGGAGAGGAGTGCTGTTCGGGTAAAGCAGCGAGCAAGAGAATGGTCGAAGGTAGAGTCTGTTTCCCATTTTGTTATTGGGGTTAGTGAAATAGATTGGCCTCTGATCAACATAAAGGAAAATCACCTGTATTATGTCTGTACTCCAAACTTGAAGCTTGTTTTCCTGCACCCTCAGGCGATGAACTCAGTGTTCAAAACAGTCCTGGATCTAACTTATCCCATTACCTCCATGTTCTCTGGGTCTGCCTTCAACACCAGCATTTACAATGTATTTGAGGATAAACAAGCAGAGGTATGAGGTCACAGATGCTGAAAGAGACATGTTTCTCTTTTAACTTTTTTTTTGTCTTATGGTTTTAACTGTGGGCTGCATTATAAACATCCAGTGCTGATGTTTTGATTGCCTACTTTTAATACGTGGCAATCAAAGCAATGTTTTATTATGAACATCCCTTTTCATTAATCCTCCATTTGAATTTGTAGGACTTGTGGCTGCCTTATTTCAATGTGACCACTGATATCACAGCATCTGCAATGCGAGTACACAAAGATGGTGAGTTAGAGCTAAACCAAGCTCCCTCTGCTTCAACTGTCATTTATGGATTAGCTTAATACTAGCAGTACTGTATATTATGAACTTAAAAATCATCCCCTCCCTAGATAATAAATTGAGGGGTTCCACAGGACTCTATATTAGGACCTTGTAAGTTTTACAAGATCAACTACGATTTAGATTGTTACGGCACACTTAACTACACACAGATTATTATACTGCTTTTTACAATGACTGAGAACTAATGTTTAAACAGTGCCATGGTTTGTTTATTCTAATAAGTGATTGAATGCACTACAGTACCTGTCTAATCAACGTTATGCCTGAATATATTTTAGTTAGACTAGTGAGATTCAATTTTGATGTTACAATATTTAATTAATTTATTTAATTAACCTGATGTGTAGGTTATTTTGCTATGTGTTGTGACTGCTCGTTAAATGAAATACACATAAGGGAACGGCGGATGCTGCATGTTCTAAGATTTTTTCACTTGCCCTCTTGGGGTTTGATTAAAGACACTGACTGAGCAACAGTGTTACACTGTGAAATCTGAAGAATGGTCATTCCATCTTCCTTTTCTACCCATTCACCTTACTGTAATGTAGTGCCTTAATTATCTATAGATTGTAGCCACTAACTGCTGTAAAATCATAAGGATGACTGACCACAGCTGTAACCCCAAATCTCCAAATCTGATTTGATCTAGTGGTTATTGTAGTTAATTCTTTTAAATCAACATACTCTGTACCTTTTGAGATTGAATAAATGCAGCTTTTGGCGTTATGGTCAATGACACACTGGATTTGGGGATTGCACATGGTCATTCAGTCACCCTGGTTCACGTGTTTGGCTTGTGGGATTGCACTTGGCATGACCAACTAACTGCAAAACTGAGGCTTGTCCTTCATTCTCTTCTCCCACCTATCCACAACCCCCACCCTCCCAGCCCCCTTCATCTCTCATTGTTATTTTTTGTCAGCTGTCACGTCCTTTCATTTCTGTCTAAGTGTGCTTCAGTGTGATAGATACTCATTTTCCACCCAGTTTCATACATTTGGCCCATTTATTGTTTTCTCATTCATCTCTACACATTATGCACCATACTTTCTAGACCAAAGGGTCAACTATGTAGAATTAGAACATCTGTTAATTAGCCATCATTGTTAGAGGTGACAGTAGAGCTTCTAAATGTTAGAGGTGTGGAGAAAGCTGTCCCTGCAGTAGGATCCGGAACATTACCCTTTCCTTGATCCCATTTAACATCACAGCCTGCCCCTGTTCCTGTTGTCTGCCGCTGTAGCTTTGCTTACACTGCTCTAATTCTGACACATGACCAAGGAGATGAAATCACAGGTTGAAGTTTTATAGGTAAAATATAGTGGACCTCTACGGAAAAGTCTCTGCAGCAAGATATCTGCTTGTAACGTGGGTTAGGTTGACCTCGTCTGTGATCCAAGGATGGTCATAGTACAGGTGCTTTACTCATGGCTGGAATCTTTCCTTATCAGATTTGTTGGAGAAAGATGCAAGGTAACATGTTAGATGTAATGGATGTAATAGATGTAATTTCAATTTAATATAGATTTTCCTTAATCTGTATATAATAAACAACTTTGGCATATTGTCAATCAAGTGATAGAGGCTCCAACAGGAATGATGTTAAAAACATCTTAACAGATGTATTAAAGAAAGTACGTTTGTTGCTTTCCAGGTAGAATTAAATGTTCAGGTGACTTTTTTTGTTTGTTTTTCTGAATATGTGTAACTAAATGGCCTACAGACTCTCTCCCCCTGCCTCCCTTCCTCCCTCCCTCCCTCTCTCTCCCTCTCTCTGTCTCTCTCTCCCTCTCTCTCCCTCTCTTTCCCTCTCTCTCTCTGTCTCTCTCTCTCTCTCTCTCCCTATTTCTTCTATACTACTCTTGAGCTTGCCATTGTCATCTCTAACCATTACTATGTGCTAACACCTATCTCTTTATATAGACAATACACACCTCATATATTAGATTATATAAAAGCCTCTTATTTTTTTAATTGCCAGTTTAATAGTTCAGAATATCTGTATAGTCACAAATAGGTTTATATGGTAGACTATTTTGACTCTTGACTCAATCAAATGTGTGTGAAAGCCAGCTTTAATAATATTGTAGACTTTCATATTGTGTCATGTAGAAACTGTCCTCTTTTGGGGTTTTGGACATATTCTCTTACTCTTTTTCCTATCATTATCACTCATTTGCCTTTTCTTCTTTTATACTTTCATCTCCCTCCACAATCTTTGTTTCTCCTCATGTTTCTTTTCTCACCTCTTTCCTGTAAAATTACAAATCTCTCCTCCCTTTCCTTTTCTCTCCCTCCCTCCCTCTCTCTCTCTCTCTCTCTCTCTCTCTCTCTCTCTCTCTCTCTCTCCCTCTCACTCTCTGGTTTTTTTTCTCTCTCTCTCTCTCTCTCTCACTCTCCTATATCCTGTCCGTTTTTGATTTCCTCTTCATCTTCATTTTTGCCAGGCTGTGTGTGGCGCTATGTTAGAGCCAGTGCCTCCTACACCCCTTATTTACCTCCTCTCTGCGACCCCAAGGATGGCCACCTCCTCGTGGATGGTTGCTATGTAAACAATGTCCCAGGTCAGAAAATTCTCCCCCAAACCCCACCCACCCTGTGACCAACTTCTTCAAAGTGAGAACCCTAGGGGGGGAAAAAACAACCCACAACCTCCCATTCTTTCAAAGTCTTGTTTTGGTATTAACCCATTACTGACCAGTCGGACATTGGGACCCCATGGCTTGGAAGGAAAGATTAAAGTGTCCAACGTGAGATGGAGTGGAAGGGAGTGACACAGTGCTAATCTTAGCAATTGAATAATTGTGTATGTTTTGACCAAAAACGTTAATGACTATCAATGAATGAAAGTCAGCAGCCATCAGTTAGTTACCATCAAAGCATTAATAACTGGTTTCATTCATTACGGATAAATAAGCATTTTTGTTCTTGCTATTCTTTTAGCACCAAATTTTAATTAGGTTATTACCATGGGCATTATCTCCTTAGATTTCTTTCTACTGTCTGTATCTGATTTGTTAGAATTCTTACACATGTACACATCGTGGCTCAACTTCATTTCAGTTGCACTGCACCACAATGAAAGGATGATGCAGCTGCTTGTTCTAGTCTGCTAAACACAGTATTTCTGCATGTGTTTTTTTCTGCATTAACCCTTATCCTTAAGCTTTAGGCTTTTGTCTGTAGAGCTAGAGGTCTTGGAAATCTAGCCTAGATAATTACTGATGTCATATTGATATTGATGGGTAAAGTCATATTGCTTGTCTAGCCATCTGCCTTGCGATCATGTGAACAGCATTCTGAGACAAAGGAGTAAGTAAGAGCAAAAAAAAAAGCTGAGAAGTAGCTTAGATAAGGTAGATAAAATAACAGCACAGTCTCTATAAGAAATACTGTGCATTAAATTATACAGATGTAAGCAGCATTAAATGTATCTTGATGTGGTGCAGTATGTGCATGCAGGCCATCTGAAATCTGGAACAGTCGGTTTACTAAGGTTGTAATCACACAAACTATCTATAGAACCGCCTACTACCTGTATTACGCTTATGGGACGCAGGGTTTAAAAGGTGCAGTGAAGTTCAGGACAAAGAGGATTGCAGTTTAGTCTCAAAGAGATGTCAAAGATAGACAACATTCTACTCCAGCATATAAAATAGAATTTTGGAAACAGAATCACGGAAAGACAATGTCATAGGAGTCACTATGCAAATTCATGAGATCTGAGAGTTAAAATACTCCTATTCTCGTAATAGAATGTGTGTCTGTGTCTGTGAAGCCTGTGCCTCTGTCTAACCTCTATAGCTGCTGCAGTTGAGATGCTACTGCTATTTTTTTAAATACATAACACGTTTATTTCAAGTAGAATAAGCGTTATTTGCACTAAAACTTGAAGCAAAGGGTGCAATGCGTCTGACTAAGTTTTTGGGCCAAATTTATCTGTCAAGGTGGACCATTCATCAAGAAACCACCATTGTTAGGGGCCGAGAATTGACCATTTAAAAAAAATTGATTTTTGTGGTCAAGTCGCTTCTGTAATATATGGGAAGAGAGAGTAGACGGTCCATTTGCCTTCAAAATGTGGGCCAGAAAGAAAGTCTGTGATGTCACGGCTGAGGCAGCCGGAAAAGGACAAAACGCAGAACAAAACACACAGCTGACACGTAAACAGACATCAAGACACTAACGCTCAGGTCAGTTAAAAAATTGTGTTAGTTTGTTGTGGTTTAATGAAAAATAATCAGCTTGTGAATGCGTCCACACGTTCAGCCATTCTTAACCATAAATGGCATGGTAAGAGCCAGCAAGTCAATGCCCTCTCGCCAGTTCAGTGGTGGAGTGCCGGCCACTGAATGAAGAGAATCAGAAGGTCACTGGTTGGAATCCACGTCTCCAAACATTGGTTTTATATCCACCACGCAATCATACTTTACATTTTCTCGCAGAAATTTATCTAGTTTTACAGTTGGGAGCAGACAATATTTTTTAAAAAACCTCATATTTCTCACAGTTCACACATCAGATCTCAAATCTCAGGCTCTTCATTTCAGGAAGCCATGTGTTGTAGTAACGACTGTGCAAGTGGTTTTTAAAATGGCTTAAATTCCAGCATTACGACACACAGCTTTGGTGCCAACAGGGTCAGGGAGGTTTAAATGTGACATTTTGTTAATTTGTTTATTTACCTTTCACATATTCATGAAGGCTTTTTTTTATCTTCTCTTGACTCCTTGTCGTGCCTGTCCTTGTCTTCTTCTTGCATGGATGTAAGAAGAGTGGTTCTCTTGCAGCTTGAGCTTGTCTCTTGCTCTATGCGTTTACATTTGTCTTGCAGTGCACATGCCATGAGTGTGTGTACACAAAACTCAGCTGCTATATTCTATTCTCATCATCGCAATCATTTTGTATTTAAGAGGAAGTTGCATTCTGGATCATAAAAGTGACAGCTCAGATGTATGTTACGTTAAAGACAGATCATAAAGATTCCTTGATTAAATGGCTACTTAACAGATACATTTCAGACTCATGGCACGCCGTTTGATTATTCACTCCACGCACTGATCACAACTGTCTCTGTTATTCTCTTTCTCTATGATGCCCCCTCTCTCCTTCCAACCCATGTTGCTGCCAAACCTCTCCTGCTCCCTGCTGGTTCAATTTGGCACTGCAGGCTAGGACTGGCTGGCTACGCCCGACATGTTCGCTGATAGTCTTTAAAAGCTCTGGCGCCTCAAACCTCTATGCTGAAAATGCAAGATTGGAATGTGAAATCACATCAAATATAAATAACTTATAATGTAATGTATGTATGGCATAGAAGTGTGTTGCATCAAATAATATAAAAGCCATTTGGAATGTCACTTAGGGCCTGAACTGTATGGAAAATCACTGATTTTGAGGTGCAGTAATATTGGCCAATTTTATATGATTATACAGAGTTCAGTAGTTTTAAAAAGGCAGTGCTTTATTAGGTGATACTTTTGTAATAACTGTTAAAATAAAATAACTGTTTAATATAAAATAAAATAAATATATATAAAGTAACTTTTCATTGTAAGAAAATTGTAACAGCAGCCAACACCTGCTGTCTGGATTCAAGGCATGACTTCCAGATCTTCATCTGAAGGTCATGCGTTCATTAGCAGCCCCCTAGCTCCTCACTATGTATTTGACTGTTCAACATCATATTGTCAAATATAAATAAAAACATTTTTTTTTAAAATAATAACATTTATCTGTATGTTATCAATAGAGTTATTAATAAATTACTGAGACCTTAATATCAGTCTTTTGTCAGCCAAATGTCAGGCCCTCCTTACTTGGTTAAAATTGGTAGAAAATCCTCCCAAAAATATTGAAACATTCAAAAATGGAATTGTGAGATCCATATGATGCAGAGAGTGTTTGCCACATCAGTGCTTTGGAGCCTTCCTCTCAAAATCAGTGTTTTAACTTTACCTCTGACATCCTCTCTTTGTCACACATACACAAATGGTCATATGCGCTCCAGCCTCCCACACGCCATCCACGGGGTGACCGTCATCACGTTTTCCCTTCCACTGGCAGGTTGCCTGCACGTTTTGGTAGCCGTTCTGTAGCCGTTATTAAGAGGTGATATTCCTCCCTCCCTCCCCCCCCCGTGTGGCAGGCTCTCTGTGGCGCTATGTGCGGGCGAGCATGACCCTATCCGGGTACCTGCCGCCCCTCTGCGACCCCAAAGATGGCAACCTGCTCATGGACGGCGGATACATCAACAACCTACCAGGCAAGTAGAGCCCCGACCAGGCCTCGGATACAGATACAGATGGCCTCCACAGGGGCAGGGGCAGAAGAAAGAAATGGGGCGGTCAACTGAACTGTTGAGTTGTGGGTTGTAAAAAGGACTGGGCACAGTTTCCTGCAAATCCATTACAGCTTTAAGATCATGCCAACCATCAGAAGTCTAAAGTCATACATTTACTGTGCTTTACATAATCATTTTAAGGGCATTGACAATAAAATTGCAGAAACAATTTTATTGTTCTCTTGATTGTTTAGGCAAAAGTTTATCTCTAAAAAAGTTTTGGGGTAGATTTGAGTCACATGTGAGGACAAGCATAAACGAAAGGCCTGGTTTCATCGTACACTATATTATATGAACAAAAGTATTGGGGCGGCTGACCATTACACCAACATGGACTTTAATGACACTGCATTCAGTTACATAGACTTTAATATGGAGTTGGTCCCTTCTTAGCAGCTATAACAGCTTCCACATTTCTTTGAAGGCTTTCCACAAGATTTTGGCGTTTCTGAGGGAGTTTGTGCCCATTTGTTCTGTCATTTATGAGGTCAGACACTGATGTTGGATGAGAAGGCCTGGCTCGCAATCTCCGTTCCAGTTCATCCCAAAGGTGTTGGATGGGGTTGAGGTCAGGACTCTGTGAGGGCTGGTCAAGTTCTTACACACTGAACTTATCCAACCATGTGTTTATGGAGTTCGCTTTGTGCACTGGGGACACAGTCATGCTGGAATAGAAAATGGCCTTCCACCAAACTGTGTCCACAAAGTTGGAAGCATGGCGTTGTCCAAAATGCCTTGGTCTGCTGAAGCATTAAGATTAAGCCCTTCAGTGGAAGTAAGGGGCCTAGACCAAGCCTTGAAAAACAGGCGTATTCCAATACTTTCGTCCATACGATGTATGATACTGTAGGCTACACACAAAGCATTATTAACTTTATATGGGTCAGCGTGACAGAAGAGAAGACAAACCGATCTTGGCTTCCAGCAGCTTGTTGATGACATTGCTTAGGTCTGTCACTTCAGAAGCCGCTGGGATGGAGAAAGGAACGTCATCTACAGCATATCTGCAAAAAGTAAAATCACTGGTCCATCACATGCCTGAAGGCAATGTTTACATACGTTTAATAACGACAGAACTGGCCGAGGCCATTCATACAGCCCGTAAGCCCACAGTTACGTGTACACAGGAATAAAAAAAACAACCCAGGAGTAAAAAATCAGGTTTATTTACACCACGAGACGCCACGGGAAATCACCACAGCTAGGTAGGTCAAGCTAGCTGGACAGCTCGTCTTCGTCATCCATTTCTCCTTTTCAGCTCCAAAACATACATATTCAAAGTCAAATAATGCTCACTTTTTGTTGTCTGTGAAGAACCTCGTCTGAAGCTGCGACATTTTGCTTCACAGTGTGTACATCCGAAGCTCTGTTATGAAATCCACATGTAGCTGCTGGTGCTGAGCTTCAGCCACCACGTGTTTCAAAGTACAAGCCATAGCAATTGATCACAGAACACTATCTACTATCTATCTCAGCATGACTTTTTCCGCTAATAATGCCTGTCGGTTCTTCTTACTGTGCAGCAGTTTGGGACAGTTTTACAGAAACTTTCTTTTCATTATTTATTTGTATGAAAAGGCCACATTTATTTTATTTATTACTAAAACCAAAAATAACTATGGAAATCCTTACATGACTGCAGTTTGGCAATGCTGTTTTTAGTTTGTTTTGCTGAATATTTCAAATGGCTGATCACAAACCGTATGAATAAAATTTACTTTAAAATACTCTATACCAGGGGTCACCAACATGGTAACCGCGGGCACCAGGATGCCCCCAAGGACCACATGAGTAACCCACGGACCTCACCAGTGAGCAGCATCTAACACTGAATTTTATCCTGTTGCTATTCTTCTTTAATCACATTTGCATTTATATAGATTTGAAAATGACAATATCTAAAAAAAACCAAACATTTAAAACATGTATTATTAAACAATGTATTATTAGTCTTATTATAATAAATGAATTTTAGATAAGTATAAGAAAACTGTTCTAGTGCAACAAACTGGTAGCCCTTCGTATGGCTCAGTACCAGTGAAGTAGCTCTCGGTTTCAAAAAGGTAGGTGAGCCCTAGGAGGATACATTATGAGATATACTCGTACTTTCGTGCATTTCAGTGTACAGTACTGTGGAAAAGTCTTAGGCACATGTGAAAATAATATTTAAACTGTTTATATAAGCAGTTTATATAAGCAGTGGCTGCATAATTATTACTAAATATTCATTAATTCATTTTCTGTAACCACTTAATTGTTACTGGGGTTGCGGATACCCGGAGCCTATCCCGGGGCCAATGGACATGAGGCAGAGATTCACCCTAGGCAGGGCGCCAGCCCAATGCAGGGCACATACACACACACACACATACCATTCTCTCACACATTCACACCATTCACTCACAGACTCACTCCATTCTCTCACACCTACAGTCAATTTAGAATCCTCAATTCTCCTGATGTGCATGTCTTTGGACTGTGGGAGAAACCGGAGACCCCGGAGGAAGCCCACGCCACCACAAGGAAAAAATGCAACCCTGGAGGTGTGAGGCAACAGCGCTTCCCACTGCACCACTGTGGGACTCTTATTACTAAATGTACTATATAAAACTAAGAATAAGAATAAATCCAAATTACATTATGCACTAAATAGTGATAGTGAATAGTGAGTTGTGTATTTCAGTGTATTCCTTGTGGAAGTCCAGTATTACTTGTAGTTTTCATTAGAAACCTGGTTTGACTCAATCTGTCCTTCATTAAATTAACTCAGGAGCTGCTGATAGAGTTTCACAAGTCATACAACAGCTGGAGGAACCGAGGAGGAATCTGGAACCGAACCTGTGTTCTCTTCACCAGCTCACACAGTATCAACTACTTTTACAGACAAAACTAATCCTGATACTTTTAACCGCTTTCCTGTTTGTTTGCATTTATTCTAAAGTTAACTAACAGAAAGACACTTTATCACACGCTGAGAAAAACGGCTTTAAACAATTTGCACAGACTTTTCCACAGTACTGTACATTAAACACAACTGAACTTTAAGAATATTAAGAAAAATTCTATTCAATATGACACTGAACCTGATCTTATACCAGCATTTAAATTTAACACTAACACGGTTTCACCAGATTTCAGTAGATCTTCTATGGGGATCATAAAAATAAAGTGTAACAAATATCTGATGGGTCACACTTGGGTAACTGTTTGGGGAAAAATGCATGACTGACCAAATAGAACCATCTTTCAGCACATATACATACGCCACGTCAGCCACACTGCCCAATAAACATCTACGGGTTGTGCCTATAGGTCAACCATCAACCATCAACCACTACTTTTGGGACGAACAAACAAAAGAAGTTTGTTCGTCCCAAAAGTAGCGGATCACCCGAGTACTCTGAAGTACAACACTATAAAAGTCCCGTAGCCTCTTAGAAAATGACTACAGCTCCTTTTCTTCAAGGCTTTAGGTTACATCAGCGCGAGGATGTAATTAAATACGCCTCTGCAACAACATTCCATAACCACAGCCCCACCCCAAAGTACAGTATTGGCTAATTCAACTGTTTTAATGAATCTCGGTAAATTACTGTGGTTCACACATTAACGATTTTATCAGATATAAAAAAGCCCATATCCTACATTTCTTTGTATCTTTTCTGTCCTATTTCTCCACTTCTGACGTTTGTGTAGATTTATGTCCAAAAAAAACTGTCCTAATTCATTTTTACACAAGCTCTCTTTAAACCTTTCTAATTAACAAAGTGTTTTGTTACTGAGCTTTTACGACCGGTGTATGCAAATGCTCTCTGTTCTGATTGGCTGTGGCTCAGTCAAAAAGCAGTCCAGGCTGAAACACTCCGTATGACTTTTTAGTGTGAGTGGGCGGGGCTAAACCTATTATAGGCTGAAGAGGCAGGTATGTGTGAATGTGTTGGTTGTTGTGACATCACAAAAACAGATTTTTTTTTGAGAAAACAGTGAAAGTTCTTTTCCATATATGGACAATAGATCCTAAGTCACATTTAAAAAGAGGGTTTACACCCTGCATTAATCTCTTTTATTTCAGTTTCCAGGATGTAGGAAATTGCAGTAAAGACGAAGAGGTGCTTTTGGAAAACCCAGCTGAGAGCATTTGTCAGCCTTCTGTACTTTTATTGACCATCTTTGAAATGATCCTAGACTGTAAAATCTGTTTTTCCTGGATGTACTTGCATGCAGAGGTGTGAAGAGCAGCCTAATCCCAAACTTGAGCAAAAGTGTTGGACCTTCTAATAATGAATGAAATGAAAGTAAAGGAGCCTGGCAATAAAACAACTGGACTAGAAGCACAATAGCTTAACTGTTCTACAACATCTTACATTCAGCATCGATCAGGTGAAGTGTGTTCAGCTCCATTCTTCTCCTTCTGGAGTAACATACAGCACCAAGCTCCAGAGTTATAAATAACCATTCGTTTGAATATTCTGTACTGTACAGTGAGTTTGAACTCACTTTGAGTCTGATGTCACTTTTATTCTGCCAATTGAGCCTTTAAGGTGGAAATAGACGTTCTAAATAAATCTAAACTGTAACTCTCATGGTCCGTGGCTTTCACGTAGGTGGTCCCTCCAAGAGTACGTCTTCAGTAGGTTTAGACACTGACAGTAGGTGATTTGTTATTGATTATTGGTGAGAGGGGCTAATTAGGAAGAACACTGGCAGATGTGAACTTGTTGTTTACAGATGTAAACTTTTTGTTGTCTGTGGGGTGGGGGCAGAAGAGTGTTTGAGGGAACTTAGATGTTAAAAATTTGTTGATGGGGCAGAAACATGATGTAAAAATGTTACGGTGATTTAGATTTATCAGTCACTCAGGCAGGTTAATAAGAGGGAGGCTTTTTGGTTGTTCAGCTAATAGGGATGAGCTGAACAACCAAATAAGGGATGAGCTGAACAACCCCCCCCCTTCTAAACACCTACATGTTAGGACATTTTAATTGTATTATACTCAAAGTCATCTTGATTCCAGTCTTTTGATTTCGTTTTCATTCATTTTTTATTTTAGAAATATATGTAATCATTTTTTCGCTGGATTGGGACTGTTTAAAGGGTCCATACCAAAGAAATACCTTTTTTTTTAAAAGGTAGTTGTACATAAGTACTTTATTTTAAATATTCGCTTTTTTTAAAAGCTCTCTTTGCCCGTCAATATGGCCCATTTATTCAAATTTAGCTGCAAAAACAGCTCACTGTTTTCGTGATGTCACAAAAAACAACAATTTACATATTCCTGCCTATTCCGCCTATAGCACTGTGGCTCCGCCCCATTCATGCTGAGGTTATACTGACTGTTTCAGTTAGGACAGGTTGGAAAATGTGTAAAAATGAATTTTGGTTGTTTTGGGTGAATAAAAGCACTCTATTGTCAAGAGTGCACGAATAAAATCCAGGAAAAATGTAACACATGGGCCCTTTAAGATCTTTAACTGGACCTTCAGCTCTGTTTGAGCCTGATTGTCTGGGTCTTCTGTTGTGTCTTGAGTTCTCTAAGCTGGTTGTTGATTTAAATTACGCTTCTTGTTTGTATTGATCGGACGTTTCTGACCACGTTATGTGTCTATATGTTTTAGATGAGCAGCTGAACTCGGAGGAGAAGAAGAAGCGTAAGCAGCGGCGGAACCGGACCACGTTTAACAGCAGTCAGCTGCAGGCGCTGGAGCGAGTGTTCGAGAGGACGCACTACCCCGACGCCTTCGTCAGGGAGGACCTGGCGCGCAGGGTCAACCTCACTGAGGCTCGAGTCCAGGTCAGTGACCCGGAATAACCACCATATCACAGAAAGCCTCCAACACACACGGGTCAGTACAGCTGGGGGGTGAAAAAGACCACTTAGAGCCGTTATCTTAACCATTATGTCACTTATGTGCAACAGTTTACGTGCAAAATCTTTACTTACATCACTACTTAATGTCACTACTAATGTAATAGTCGTAACGTGCAATATCCATTTATATCACTACTTATGTCACTACTAATGTAATAGTCATAATGTGCAATATCTGTATTTATATCACTACTTATGTCACTTATGTTGCTACGTATACAATAGTCTTATTACGTGCAATATCTATTTATATCACTACTTATGTCACATATGTTGCTACTAATTTAATCATAATGTGCAATATTTCTATTTATATCACTACTTATGTTACTTATGTTGCTACGTATACAAGTTTATTATTTGCAATATCTATTTATGTCACTACTTATGTCACATAATGTTGCTACTAATTTAATCATCATAATGTGCAATATTTCTATTTATGTCACTACTTATGTCACTTATGTCACTATGTATAAAACAGTCTTATTACGAGCAATACCATTACTTATCTACCAACTGATGTCACTACTTATGTAATTATATTATCATGTGCAGTATTACTACCTATATCTCTATGACGTGCAATAACATACTCAGTATAGAAAACAACTCCAAACCACTATTAGTGTTCATTAGTAAACTAGTTCAGAAGTTATTTATTTATTTATCTATTTTGTTTATATCCACAGTATTTAGTGCGTATTTTCTAGAGTTTTATTTTGACTTTATACTATAATTTATATTGTTCTCGTCATTAATTGTTTTCTGATTCTAATTCTTAGAAGTATTAGCTGTCACCTGCACTAACATCATGACGCTTTGTTCTATAAGCAGTATTTCACATAAAATAAAGAGGAGAAAGTGAGTGCAGATTCCAGACTTACGGTCCAGGTCACATCTGTGCCTGTGAGTCGAAGAAGTGATGTTTTATTATGGTTTGAGTCGGAGTCGGGATGGAAAGGTATTGTTGTGTGTAACTAATGGAACGGTACTAATTCCCAAATTACACGTAAATAGAACAGCAAAACCACAGTAATAACTCCAGATTAAAACCACACGGAATGTTTCCACTTAACACACACAGGCTCTGTAAACCCAGACAAGGACGCTGTTGTGCCACTTAACCACGTTTTTCGATTTTGTTTTTGTCAGCAAATTCATTAGTGGGTTTTATACCATCATGCCAGTTTGTGGATGAAAGTGTGTTAGATATAAGAGTCGGGACTCTAATAACTTGTGTGTGTGTGTGTGTGTGTGTGTGTGTGTGTGTGTGTGTGTGTGTGTGTGTACGAAAGTAACATGCATTTAAAGGATTAATCCTATTCCTTTAGCACAATGTAAAACGACAAATTATTCAGCAAATACTAATAATTATCCAGCAACCACCATGAATTATTCAATAACTACTATTAATTATTCAAAAACCTGCATTAACTATTCTGTAACTACCATGGATTATTCAGTAACTACTATTAATTATTCTGTAACTACTATTAATTATTCTGTAACTACTATTAATTATTCAGTAGCATCAAAGAACCATTCAGCAGCTACTCTTAATTATTATGTAACTATTAATTATTCAGTAACTACTATTAATTATGTAACTACTATTAACTATGTAACTACTATTAATTATTCTGTAACTACTATTGATTCTGTAACTACATGAATTACTCAGTAACTGCTGTGAATTACTCAGTAGCAACAACGAATTATTCTGCATTTACTACAAATGACTCAGTTACTACTAATAATTATACAGTAACTACTGTGAATAATTCAGTATCTACTATTAATTCAGTATCTACTATTACTTTTTCAGTAACTACTATAGTTTACTCAGTATCCACGATCCTGTAGGTTTAAGTGTGAGGAGATTTCAGGGGTTAGGTTTGGTTAATGTTGAGAACGTCTCTGGTGTAAAAGCTGCATTTCGGAGTGTACAGGTCACCTGCTACTACTGATCACGTGACTCGTGGAAACGAGGTCCGAAACTTGCGTAACCTCATTCGGGAAGTGTGCTGGCTGCATGAAACAAAGTGAGTCAGAAAACACACACAGAACGGACTCTGGATCCATCACCCCGCGATGAGGAGAAGGCCTGGAGAAGGACGGGACCCATCTGGGCCAACACTCTTAAAAATAAAAGTTCTTAAACAGTTCTTGGACCTGTGAGTTGAGGAACAACCCTGCAGGCCTCCTAGTGGCCAGAACGACATTTTTATCAGTATAATTAAATCTAATTTTGAATTAATAATAATGAACTGTTGTGGCATTATGATTAATGATTATTATGATTATTATTCTTCATAATATGTTTATTTTAAAGTATACATCTATGCATTATTACCACACATGTATACATTATATATACTATATTGCAATCATTTTAGCTGAATTCCAAAATTGAAATAAATATTTTTTATTTAATAAAAAATCTTTACAACTGTACTGGATTTAATGAATAGAGTGAACGGGGTTTTTTGCTTTCGAACCTTTACGTGAAGTTACAGATGGTTCTGAAACTGTAAACTGAAGCGTTCTCTCCGGAGCTAAAAGTGGTTCCATGTCATCTGAAGAAAGAATTCTTTGTAATTGTGTTTTATGAACATTTCATTGATGCTGGATGTGGTAAAACTTCTCTGATCCTCATAAATGAAACATTATCAGTGGATTACACTCTTATCCATTTTAAGGTGGTGGGTCCTGGTGTGAACTCACACACATCCTTTGTTTTTGTCTTCAACGTTTTTCATGAGGCCGGTCCTTCCTGTGTTTTCTCAGGTGTGGTTTCAGAACAGACGGGCCAAATTCCGGCGTAACGAGCGAGCGATGCTGGCCAGTAAAAACGCCTCGCTGCTGAAGTCTTACTCAGGAGACGTCACATCAGTGGAACAGCCAATCGTGCCCCGGCCTGCACCCCGACCCAGCGACTACCTGTCCTGGGGGGGCTCACCTCCATACAGGTAACTCATCACACGGCTCGGACCCTAATAAACACCCCCGCTTAGCCAGCAGGACTAAACTGTCCTGAAATCTCAGTCCATCAGATCTGCTCTGCCCTCTACACCCTGCCTTAAGAACCGCAACAGATCTTTTATGAGGGGTGTAATGATACACACACGGTCGAATGCAAAATACGATCCTTACGTGTGGTTTAGGACACAGAATGACACAGAATATTCAGTGACTACTATAAATTATTCAATATTTACTATGAATTACTCAGTAGCTACCATTAAATATTCGATAACTACTACGAGTTATTCAGCTTTTACTATGAATTACTCAGTAACTACCATTAATTACTCAATAACTATCATGAATTATTCACTAACTACCATGAATTATTCAGTAATTACTATGAATTCTTCAATAACTACCCTGAATTATTCAATAACGTCTATGAACTATTTTGCAACTACCATTAATTATTTAGTAGCCACCATTAGTTATTCAGTAACTACTATTAATTATTCAATAACTACTATTAACTATTTTGTAACTATTATGAATTATTTCATAATTACCATACAATTATTCAATAACTACTACTACTGTAAGGTGTAAAAATGAACTAAACTTTCAGACACCAGCAGGGCTGATGTTCACCAAGCTTGTGTTCTGATCTCGAGATCAGGTTCCCCTGTATTTTGGATGGTTGTTGTAAAAAAAAAAAAAGATTCTACATCAGCTCTCCTGCTCCTGAAGGGGTTTGTGAAAACAGACCCTGTTGTGTAAAAAGGATGCCTGCAGTGTTCAGCAACATGTCGAAGTTCAGTTAATTTTACAGTCACACTGTGTCCTAAACAACAGCCACAAGTCTGTTACACCTTAATGAAGAGCTGGATGAAGTCTGAGCAGGTGGAGAGAAGTTTTGGGGATGAAAAGATTTGGGTGACTACTGGCTTCTAGTGTTAGCAACATTAGCCTTGTAGCTCCAGTTCTAAACTAAAGAAGCATAATTTGAACCGCAAACACATCTGAATTGACAAAGAAAACTGTAAATTCAACAATTTGCAGAACTTTTCTCTTAAAAACAAATTCTCTTTGATTGGAACCATAATGTTAAAAGGAAGAACCTATAATTGGTGTAGAATTTCTCTTCACACATCTCATTTATCAAAATATTTCTTTAAAGACCCATCCATTAAAAGATTCTTCAGGCAGCCGAACGAGCCAAGGAACCCCATTTTGGCTCAATTGTTTTTAAGAGAAAGGCTCACAGGAATATTTATTAGCTTTGTGAAAATTCGTAGTAATGTGTTTGACACATGTTGGCCTCAGCGCCGCATTCTTCATCCGTGATGAATGCTGTTGTGGCTGTGGTTGATTGTGCATAGGTCAGGCAGTGAAAACGTAACGACCGTTTTGCAATTTTTTGCCTCCAACATCAAGCATCTTAATTTCTCTGGGCTAGGAAAGGGAGCCATTAGATGCTGTTTTTTGCGGCTTTCATAACAAGCTTTGCCAAACAATAACAAAAAAAACCTCTTTAAATCCTAACCTTTGCCCTTTTCTTCTAGCGCAATGGCAACCTACTCGCCGTCATGTGCCAACAACAACACGGCCCAGGGCGTCAACATGGCCAACAGCATCGCCAACCTGAGACTGAAGGCTAAAGAGTACAGCCTGAACCAGGTGCCCACCGTCAACTGAGAGACGCCGGGCACCCCAGGCCAACTGTGGGCCACAGAGAGACCCTGCCGCCACACACTCGAATGTATTCACCGTGTGCCTTAGAGCATTGTGGCCTTCTATCTTCTGTCTCCTCCGAAAGGAATGGAAGAAATACATAACTCATCCAAGACAAAAAAAAAAAACTTCTGATTTACGTAAGATACTGTCATGTTTTTGGCAGTCAGAGATGACGTGTGGGGGGGGGGTGGGGGGGGGGGAGAAAAAAAAGGTTTTGGAAAACACAAAATGGCCAAATGGAAAGTTTGTGTTTTCGTGTTCCCTGCGGCTGCATGGGCGTAGCTCCTGGAGGAGAAGAATTACAATAAAGCCCTGGAAACCGCGGCGGATGGCGGGCGAACGATGACCTCCGTGGAATTCGACGTTCTGGGGAGTCTTCAGGATTTTGCCTTGATTTCCCCCGGGACGCACAGCTCTGCGTAATTAAACTGTAAAAACGGCCAAGACCACGGACTCCAACCAACTGTTGTCTTGTAGAATAACCGGGTAAATGTAAGCTTTGTAATGAACATATTAAGATCTGATTTTTGGCCTTTATACCATCAAGCAGGGCTCAGTGGCTGTCTGGCGTAACGTAAAGGCCGCGCTGTTTCATTCTGGCCTTTTTGAGTCTAAACCCTAGATGCCTTACCCTGTGTGTGTGAGTATATCAGAACCTATGCAATAAAACATGCGAGAGCAATGTAATGTCAGGGTTTCACAGGATTAGTGTGTTGTGGAACAGAAATAATCTCTCTGTCTGTCATCAGAGGCCATTACTGGCTTTAGCAGCACCAGATACTTCAGACCTTTAAAGGGGTCCTGAGAAAATAATGGATGTCAACTTCGTGCCAAAATGCTGTAATTTCTTTCTATATCTCTTCTTCCCCTGCTTCTCCAGCGCCTGAGCTGTTGCGGGCAACAGTTACACATATCAGCAGAAATCAATACGCTCTCTGTGCTTCATTTCACCACAGACTTTTAGAGTAAAACTACAGGAAACATGTATTCTCACAATCAGACTATTTCCACTTTTTTATTTTCCAAGCACTTAAAAAACAGCACCACTGGAGCCCTTCTGCTTTAGTCAGAGTTCTTATTTTCAGCTTATTTCCAAAGCGCACAGTTCAAAGCAGGGCAGGTCATTTATTTCAGAAGGGGTCAGTCCAGATGTTGCATTCTTCTGCGAAATTGCTTCTTTTTCCTCCGACTCAAACGTCTCCTTTTCCCCTCTGAATGAACAGTTGCCTCTGAACACAGTCAAAGAAAAGAACTACAAAATTACACAGGGACTCCAGGGGACTTTGTGTGAAACCGTAGAAGATCCTGCAGCTTGTATCTCACACACCACCATAAAAAAATCCCCTCTTTCACCATCCCTTAAAGGGTATGTGTCATGGAAAACCAAATTCTCGCTTTATTTTTTTGAAAGTTAAGAGTTTGAAATGATATTTAAACTTCGCCAACTTTTTTTTTTATTTTATAAAAGTCATCTTCACTTCCCCAGGATTCCTCAGTCCTGCAAAAACAGCCTGGGTTAAATTCACTCTTGTTGTGATGTCATAAAGTCGGCATATTTACATTTATACACCTTTTCAGTCAACAGCAGTTCAGACTGCTTCATGATTGAGGCACAATGCAGGGCATTATGGTACATAAACATATACATTTGCCAGGAAAGACAAGAAAATGGTAGGATATGGAGCCTACAGCCACACTAGATCATTTTTGTTTCACAGCAGGGCTGGAAAAATGGTAAAGAACAATGTATCATTTTGGCTCAGTTAGTAATTTAGCACTTAGCATTTCAGCTGTGGCTAGCAGTGCTGTCAGGGGAATGAGGAAATTCTCCATGCAGGCTAGCTTGCTAACCATAACGGTAAAAGAGCAAAAGGGAAGATAGAGGAAGATCTGGCTGATTACATACCACGCTGCATCCCTTTAATGCATTAATGTATAGCGAGGGTGGGAAGAATGACAGTCATATTGAGGTATTTACATTTATAGCATTTAGAAGTCGCTTTTATCTAAAGCAACTTCCATTCCCTAACTACAGGGGGCAGTCTCCCTGGAGCAGCTTGGGGTTAAGGGACTTGCTCAGGAACCCAGTGGTGGATTCGAACCCATGACCTCTTTGTCCAGAGGCAAGTATCCTACCCTCAGTTACAGGTACAGTTAAAATCAGCTCTATTTTGCATTTTCCTGCAGCCATGAAGATCTGTCATGCCATTGGTCTACAATGTGTTTTTTGCAGTTTATCCAGCTTCACAGCAGCTATAAAATACAGTTTTGTAAAATGCAACGTGGGTTACAAATAAATCCATGATGAGATTATATGTGAAAGTGAACTGGATTTTTGTCTTTATAGGTGAGCAGGCAAAGATTTATTGTTTTTATTGTGTTTACATTCTATTTGTAAACAGGACTATACAGACATCTGCAGTTCATCTACGCTTAGAAGAGGTGTAAACTGTTTTCACAGAACTGGCCTCTTGTCCCTACACCTCTAGTCCCTACATTACACCCCACATTGCTCACTAGCAGCTCAACACAGAGTCACAGCATTAAACATTTAAAGGGCCTGATGGGTTGGTCATTAGGGGGCCTGCAGAAAGAGGCTCTAGTTCATCAAAGCTGAACCTGAAGTGATGTTACACACGTAAAACTTCCTCACTACTTGAAGTCAAAACGTTTGATAACGGCTATTTTCACTGAAACACTAGTGTGACTGGGCCTTTCTGCTCCTCCGAGGGATGCCAGAGGAGGAAAAAAACGCTTCACAAAGCTTCTCTAAGTGTGCCTTTCTTTGAGATTCAAACAAATGCCTTTACCTGCCATGTCCCTGGCCTCCCAGCCCTCTACTCGCACGTCTGCTTGTGTATTTGCTTTGGAAATAGATTGGCTGGGGAGAAAAAATAAGCTCTCTGAACACTTCCAAAAATCTGCTGCAGTGTTTTATTACCTGATGATGGACTCCTCGGTGTTGCGCGGTGAACTCCCAGTCCTTCAGACCGTCTGCGGGGCCATGGCTGTAAAATTTTTGTTGAGCAGGAATGTTTACTTTCAAAACACGGTGTTTATGGCACAGGAAGCACTCGCTCTAGTTTAAGTGGCCATGGGGTGTTTTCTGAACGCTTGACAAAGGCTTGTTTATGTGCCTGACAGCCCCCCTCGACTTGCTGATTGCGTGTGACCTCGAGTGACCTCGGAGACAGTGGGGTCGGCCAATAAGGCGAGCTGAGCCCGAGTGAGGATCTCCTGCCATTTCAGTAGAGGAACTCTGTTGTGTTTTCTGTCAGATCAAAACACATAATTCAAAAGGGCTGACAGTGCCTTACACCCCTTAAACATTAGCGGACGGACCAATAGAAATTATTCATTTCTACCCGGAATATAATTTTGTTATATTAATGTACAGTGGGATCCAAAAGTCTGAGACCACAAGAGAAAATGCTCCTGTTCTTCATTCTTTTTCTAATTTAATACAAAGTGTTTAACCGGGTAATGATATTACCATCCATTTTAATGAAACACAATTTTTTTAACGTTTACCTGAATTTCTTAGTATTTGGTGATGTCTCCCTTCTGCTGTAACGACCAGCTGGACTCACACGTTTGTGCAGAAGCGTCTGATGAACAATGCAGGTCCACCCAGACACTTGCTTCAACGGAAGAGACTCAAAAACAGTTTGTATGAGAGCCTTAATGTGACCGCTCTCATAGATCTGCTGTTGAACTAGAAACAGTGCAGAATCCTGAACATTTCTTCTTCATTTCCCTCCTCATTATCATGCCTGTTTATTTCCAGGTTTAAATGAAAAAAATCATAATCAAATCCCAATGTGCCAATCTGCAGACAAAGCCTGGTTTTGATTTATTCTTTATTTTAAACCGCAGTATCTCTTTTATTTTATGATTTTGTTGTACATTCTTAATGATAAAGCCAAAAAGCAGTGGTGGACAGTATGTGTGCTTTGTTGCTGTATTCAAATAAACTACTTTTTACTTTATAAAAGTGCTTGAGACTTTTACTTTTGGTCCAAAGTAAAATATTATACTTTTCATTCTTACTCCCTATTGTGGTGTTGTTGTTGAGAAACAAATGATCATTAAAATATCCAGAAGAATATGATGAACTTTCAACCTTAAGACTACAGAGCACCTTCTCCACAACACAGATTAGTTAACTGTAGCTCATGAAATATAACCAGGTTTAGAAACAACTGACACATTTTCTGAACATCATGCTGTTTGACAGGAATATTAATTCGGAAATATTAAAACCCAATATCTGAAGAGTTTGGAGTGAAATTTTTTACATATTTCTAAAAATTTGTCAAACAAGAGACGTATGAGATGTGGATTAAACTGTGTAGAACAACATATCACCCATCTGTCAATTCCCCTTTTGAACCCTCATCCATAGCCTCGTTTTTATATTTTGAGTGATATTAGAGATGTTTTCTATGTCTATTCTATGTTTTCTATCTATATAGAAACTCAACAGCGATCTATAGATACAACCTATCAAATTAAAATCAGTCGTGTAGAACAATTTGCTCATAGTAAGTCATAAGCCTGTTACATCTTAACGAAGCGCTGGATGCAGTTTGAAAGAAGAACACTTCTGCTGGCCTATTCCTTTAAAAGGAAGGACATTTATACTTTAATTCAACAATAAATGTAAATACAGGGCTACTTTATTGAGTAATATTCTATAACGGGTGCCTGTAGAGTTCAGTATAAAAGTTTGTCCTTTTCCAAAATCGAGTGTTTTTGAGACTTAAAGGAGTAGTTCAGTCAATAATGATAATGTCGCTATCAATTAATGAGAGCAAATTTTCACTGAATAGCATTATTGTGTTACGAAGAACTGCTTGTGAACCTCTATAAGTGTATTTAATTTGGATTGGCTATTTGGTTATCAAGTAATGAAGCTAATGAAGCTAATTTTCATCTATAAACTTCAGATCTGCTCTCTCTGACCGCTTCAAATGGACAACGGAACCGTTTCCACTGGGACGGAGAGGGGAGACCCAGTGTTTCCCAACGAGCCCCATCTGATCCTTGTACTTAAATCATTTGTCCATATTAAAATTCCACTCATTATACCAATAATGGACGCCTTTTATGTGGCCTCTCCTCTCGAGCTGGGCCTGTTCCATCCAATTTACGAAGGAATCTTTATGATCCAAACGGGTTTATGAGTCAGACCTTTTCCAAATACTGCCATCCTCCAAGGACCTGCAAAAAAGCTGGATGTTCACTTTGGAGCAGGAGCGATTTCCCATTTCAACAGCTATTTTTTGACACAACCTCCTTCGGACATTTATATTCAGGTCAATGGGCCTTGAAGGCTTTTCACTCAACAGTGCAAGTCACTTGTCGGAGGTTCTCTAATGACACGTGCAGAAAGTTGGACTGATGTATTTCACTGCCTAACATCAAAACATCCTTTCGACTCAGAATAGAATCAACAATACTCAGTATTTCTCGAAGTCCTGCGGCCAAGTGCTATGATGAACAATTGCTGGAGATCTACCTTCCATCCGTCTTTAATTCCAAACCCATTTAAAGTGATCGTTCAGTAAAAAATGACAAATTTATGTGGTTTGAGTGGCTTAAGAGACGTTTTGAGGATGCATTAACAGAAAAGATCCAGATTACTATTGACTTCTAGTGTTTGCTAGCAATGTGAGCCTTGTTGCTCTAATTTTAAAGTAAAGAAGCAAAATTTAGACTTCTTGGTTAAGTGATAAAATGTTCTTAATGCTTTAACTGAAGAATAAATACAAAATATAGTATTTTGTAAAGTGTACCTGCAGACTTAAGGCTCCTGATTTAAGTGAAAAAGTAAATAAAGTAATATTTTACAGGTACCTGTACACTTAAGAACCAAAAGAGTGTTTTTGAGACTTCTGGTCCCATAAAGGAACAGTTCATTCAATGATGCTGATGTTGCCATCAATTAATGAAAGCCAGTAGTCACCGAATAACATCATTCTAATAATACTATGTGAACTGGTGACTATGAAGAACTGCTATAATACATTTATACAGACCCCCACCCACATCCTGACCCTAAATACAGAGCCAAGGTGTTTTCTTCCTCACAAAACTGCTCCCGCCTATTGTAAATTCAAGCGTGGCTGAATCCTGTCATGTGGTTCTATCAGTTAATCTCAAGTGTGAAGCCTTCAGGAGGCTCACACTTTAGATTTAGCCAAAGATAAGATAAATCTAATGACCGTCTAAAAGGAATGTTCTTCAGATCTTTTCCTACTGAACAGGCTTCACTTTGGGCTTAAGTAGATCCCAGGACCAATGGGAGAGCTTGCTTGACTATATCACCCTTAATACCATGAAGAAATAAATAGGATTTAAGTCTTTGTTTTCTAAATACTTAGTATTACAAAATACTTAGTATTACAAAATATTTAGAATTTGAATATGTATGCTTCTATTTGGAAATTAACTAAAAATTCAAACACACATACACACACACACACACACACACACGCACATTATATATATATATATATATATATATTCTGATTTCACAGAAAATACTCTGGTCATGATCTGCATGATCTGGCCCAAACTTACCCCAAGATCTGTGACAAATCTGGCAAACAGATTTGGCCTGTCACATTTTTTCAAACGGGCCAAAATCGGCTAAGATACATTCAGTACATCTGAAGTGAACACAGGCCTGAGCTGGCCCAGGTCAACCTTGAATTTCATTATTTTCAGCCCAGATCAGGCATAGAATCATGACTCACTGTCATGTCTGGTCCAAATGAATGACAGAATGGTTGTGTAAAATGTTTTTCTCACAAACGTACACCAGTTAAACTCCAGTAACCACAAGGAACATCATCGTAACAACCTGGGATACAACAGTATTGACCTAGCAATGCCCTACCAGCAACCTAGCAACCACTAAAGCAGCCATCTAGTACTACTCTAGCAAACACCATGTGTTACACAGATAGCAACGTCCTAGCAACCACTGAAAATACCATAACAATGGCCATGCAATGATGTGCATTGTGTACAGTGTCTCCTTAAGATAAAATGTATTTTTACTGGCCTATTACAATCACTACATGATCGCCAGACCAGATCATTTCAACAAACCACAATTCCACAGTTTTATTAGTCAGCGTGACGCAAGAGCATCTATAAAAGAAAGCTTTAAAATGCATTTAGACATGTCATGATCCTTAAGAAAACAACAAAAAACAATCAGCTCTAACTCGTGACTATCACCTTTAGAGGGCAGCGATGAAGGATGTTTGTTTATTTGAGCTCTAGCCGTTTCTTTCATTTGGCAGCTGCTAAGTATGGAGCTAATGAGGTCATGTGGCCACTTCAGACTTTCACTTTAACAGGAACATACACTGAAATCATGAATCACTATATTCTGCATGCCAATTAACCTTGAAAGAACAGAATGTGAGCATGGATGGTTCAAGTTCTCCATCTGGGGTCGGCACTGGTTGTGCTGAGGAAATGAAAGTGGTCTTACAGTCACTGTAAAAGACCCCATGTTGCCCCGCCCACTAATCCCCAGCACCCCCCGTGGCTCCACGTCCATCTCACCTTTCAGCTCACTGACCCCAAGTGCTTCCAGATGTCCTCCGGCTGTGACCTACACCCCACACACACACACTCACTCACACACACACACACACACACACACACACACACACACACACACACACACACACACACAC
>JBBJLS010000082.1:21881656-21914435 GCA_037577275.1 Bryconaethiops microstoma
TAATCAGTACCTCATAAAGCAGAATGAGGTGCTTGTGTAGGAATTTAACAGACACTGGCATGGAATGGTTGTCATACAAAATAATTTGCAGTGGTCTCATTTTTTTTCAGAGTTGTATATCAAGGAACTCTGTTGTGATGGTCTTGCCCTGTATCATGCTTCATTCAATGAACAGTGCACTACTTTTGACATATTTGGGTGGAGTGAGCTGCTATAGGCTAAACAGATACATGTATGTAAATGCACCAGCCTTTGTGACGTCACAAAAACGTTGAATTAAAACGACCCACTATCCATATGTGGACTGTATGCACAGGTGAGAGAATTATGCGTTATGAAACTTTTACCAGTGTTTACATACCGCATTTAACAGTGTTTATGTACCACATTAAATCGTATTAAACTAAAGTCAAATAGCCCATTATCATAAACAAAGTTTATTCAATGTGCTTTATAGGGATAGAATAAAAATATTGTTGTGACTCTGCAGTAATGTTGTTTAGTGTTAGGTGTTCTGTCGGAGATTTTATGAGAAGGATGGGGGTGGGGTGTGTGTGTGGGGCTGAGAGAGTAGAAGAGCGGGTATGATAGAAGCAAGGTGCATCTCGCTAGTTGGGCTCTGTTAGTTTTTTGTTTTACTGCGGCGTGGTTACGGCCAACAGTAACCTGTTCTGTTCAACAATAAATGGTGGTTCACTGAATGACTTTGCCATCTCTTCCAACCGTCCTGGTGGACGCTACATTTTGTGTCAGAAGTAAACACCGGCGTTTTCCTAACTAAACTCCATTAGCCACAGGTAGCTCTGACTCAGCTAACTCTGCTGCAGCCTGTTGAAGGTATGGCAGCGCAGCAGGGCCAGACCGGCACTTGTCCGAAAGTCAAGGAAAAGTTGAGGGACAGTTTGTGTGCTGGTACGAATACCTCAGAGCATGGCGTTCACCTGAGAGAGGCGGTCAGAGAGCTAGCTGCTGCTGCCGGCTTCGACTCACCAAGCGTGAGGGCGTGCACTGGGTGTGGAGGCAACTGTTACCAGCTCCATGTGAAACCGCCTAAATACTCCGGTAAGGCGAACTGGGAAGCCTATCATGCCAAATTTGAACTGTTAGCACAAGCTGCGGACTAGTCTGTAGAAGATAAAACACTCCAGCTGGTCCTATGCCTTACGGAACATGCATTGACATATTTGCTGCTCCTCAGCCCAGCTGAAAGAACTGACTATGGGGCTTTGGTGGGGGCTCTACAGTGGAGGTTTGGACAAGACAGCCAGCCTGGTGTCCTGCGCTCAGAGCTGTCGAGCAGGCACAGACAGCCCGTTGAGCCGCTCCGTGTATTGGCTAATGATATTGAAACCCTGGCATGGAGAGCATACACTCATGCCCCCTGAAATACATTGCGAGCTGGCCAGGGACCAGTTCATCTGAGCCATAACCCAGAAAGAGCTGCACATCCAGACACACCTGATGCACGCTCGCACACTGCAGGAGGCACTGGAGCTGGCCTTAGAGAGAGAGATTGTGGACCGGATGACGGAGTGCGACCATGCTAGGGGCAGCCCTGTTGTGAGAACTGTAAGAAGCTGGCATGGGCGGTTGAGCTGACTGAACTAATACGTGCTGTCACTGCAATTACCACATGGTAGCACCTGCCCTCGCAGAGGCCTGCCTATGAGTTGGGTATGTGGCCAGGCTGGCCATATCAGTGTGCAGTGCCCCAAGCATACAGAGGCTCAAGAAAATGCCACAGGGTCTGTGTAAGTGGGACGACGCAGGCCCCCGCCCCTATGTCCCACCCTACCCTTTCCCCGATGGACAGAGCCCAGCAGCGTAGACGGGGGAGCGGAGCTCAACTCCCCCCAAAAGCAGATCACACTGTTGAGTCTGTGAGAGTTGTGGGTTGGACCCGCGCAGGAGACCTCTGCCATGTCCCTGTTTCCCTGGCAGGAACCCCATGCTCAGCCCTTGTTGACACTGGCTCCACCGCTACACTGTTGAGACCTGACATGGTCCCGGTGGGGACACACTTGACACCTACTGCAGTGAAGCTGCAAACAGTGACTGGTGAATTAGCCCCTATGTATGGCAGAGGGGTGGTGGTTATGCAGGTGGGGGGGCTGGCAGTGAACTTTAGGGTGTGGGTTGCAGCGGTGCAGGACCCATGCATGATAGGACTGGACTTTCTGTGGGCTGACCGCTGTGTGCTGGACCTGTGGAAGAACACACTGACCTTCCCAGGCGGGACTGTGGACAGTGCAATTGATGAGACGCTGAGGGCTGGCATCATAAAGCCCTCTGATAGCCCCTGGGCCTCTGTGGTTGTGATGGTCAATAAAAAGAAAAGTCCAAAGATGAGGTTCTGTGTCGACTTTAGACCACTAAACAGTGTGACCAAGAAAGACTCATACCCACTGCCCCGCATAGACAAGTCTCTGGACTTGGTGTCCAGCTCGTCCTGGTTCTCTTTTTTGGATCTACGCAGTGGGTATTGGCAGGTACCCCGTCAGCTCTGAAGCTAGGTCAATGACAGCGTTCTGTAAGGGCAGAAGGTTGTGGCAGTTTCGAGTCTTTTGTTTTGGCCCGTGCGACGTGCTGGCCACGTTCAAATGGAGAAGGTGTTAGCCGCTATTCCCAGGCAGGAACGTCTGGTCTACCTGGATGATATCCTGGTCCACAGGAGCTCTTTCCAGGCAGCTTTGGGGGTCCTGTGGCAGGTTTTGAGAAAAGAGCTGGAGTTTCTTGGACACAGAGTGGGGGGAGAGGGCATCAGCACGTTGGAGGAGAAAGTGCGGGCAGTGAAGGACTGACCAGTGCCCACAAACTTGTGAGAGCTGAAGAGCTTCATTGGACTAGCGTCCTACTACAGGCAGTTCGTGCGCAGCTTCTCTTGTATAGATGCACTTCTGTTCCACCTGCAGCAGAAAGACTGTGAGTTTCCGTGGACTTCGGAGTGTGATCTGGCCTTCAGGTCTTTGAAGAAGGCCTTGACAGAGTGCCCCATCCTCACCCACCCAGATACCAACCTGTCATTTGTCCTGGACACAGACAGCAGCGATGTTGGGATGGGCGCAATATTGAGCCAGTTGGAACCAGAGGGGGAGAGGGTGGGGGCGTATTTCAGTAAAACTTTCAACAAAGCTGAACGGTGCTATTGTGTGACTCGCAGAGAGCTCCTTGTTATTGTAAGAACAATAAGTCACTTCAAATATTACCTGTGCAGCCTGCCCTTCACAGTCCGAACTGACCACACAGCCCTCCAGTGGTTAATGTCCTTCCAGAAGCCAGAAGGACAGATTGTATGCTGGCTGGAAGAACTGGCACCGTACTTTTTTAAAGTGGAGTACGGGGCTGGATTTCTGAAGTTGGGCACGAGACAGCAGCTGCTGGTAATGTGAAAAGAGAGAGGCCCGGGAGATGGAGCTTCATGTGGAGGAGGAGCGAGAGCCCAGGCATGGTGGGGACAGGCCGGTTTGTAGAGGGGCACAGGTTGTCAACTCACTGGAATGGAAGTTGCAGCAGGAAAAAGATGCTGATCTACAACCAGTGCTGCAGTGGGAGGAGTCAGGACAAAAGCCATAGTGGAATGTGGTTGCAGGATGCTCGTCTACCACCAAAGGACTGCTTACGAAGTTGGACGCTCTCTGGCTGAAGGATGGAGTGCTTCAGAGAGCCTGGAAAGAGCCAGCCACAGGGCAGGAGAGGTGGCAGGTGGTGGTCCCCAGAGCAATGAGAGAGTCGGGGCTAAAGGCCTCTGATGGCACAATTGGAGCAGGTCACTTTGGGGTCTCAAAAACCCTTCACCAAGTTTCTACTTGGGTCAGCTTAGGAGAGACATTGAGAACTTCTGCCGCCCACAGAGTGATGGACTGGTCGAACGGTTTAACAGAACCCTGGCAAAACAACTCGCCATCCTTATTGCAGAACACCAGCATGATTGCGACATGCACTTCCCTCTAGTCCTATTGGCCTACAGGTCAGCTGTGCAGGATTCCACCTCATGCACACCTGCCTTCCTCATGTTGGGGCGATAGCTGGGTATGCCAGTGGAAATGGCTTTTGGCAGACCCTCACATTCCCCAGCGGTTCTGCCCGGACTGGAATACGCCAGGAGGCTTCAGGATCGAATGGAGTCAGCTCATGCCTTTGCCTGTGACCAGCTGCAGAAGGCAAGCATGAGGCAGAAAAGGAGCTATGACGTGAGGGCCAGGGGGGACTTCAAGGCTGGGGACCTGGTGTGGGTGCATAGTCCAAAGAGAAAGAAAGGCCCTAAGTTGGACTGTCACTGGGCCCCTGTCAGGTATTGGAGAAGCTGGGTGAGGTGGTGTATAGGGTCCAGCTGCTACCTAGGGGGAGATGGGTGGCCCTCCACAGGGACAGGTTGGCCTCATACAGAGATGTTGCACGCCCACATCAACGCCCAGGACTCTCTGCACGGGCCTCGAGGAATCAAACAACCACAACCCCAGATTCACAGACTGTTCCCCCTACTGACTCCTCACATTCCCCGCCTCCCCAAAACTCACCCCCTGCTCATCAACAGGTTGTTCCAAGAGTGCAGGCGCAGACACGGGTGTCCACTCCAAGGTGGCCTCGGACAGAATGAGAGTGTGCGTGTGTGTGTGTCAGGGGTGGGGGGCTGAGAGAGTAGAAGAGCAGGTATGAGAGAAGCAAGTGTGCATCTCTGGGCTCTGTTATTTATTTTTTGTTTGTTTTACTGCGGCGTGGTTACAGCCAACATAACTGTGTCATTGTCCTGGTGGACGCTACACTATCAAGTAAAAAAATAGTAGGAAGTACAAAACATAAAGAATAAAAGAATACATTGAAAATCAATAAACGAAGATTATGGAAGTGCAAGTTAGTAACTTTTAGTAAAGCAAGTAACTTTTAGTTCCACAAGGCGAGCCTTAAAGTGAATACATTTTCCTTTTCATTTAAAATGGTTTTTTTTTTTTACTCTGACTTCTAAAGGCGGTGTATAATATTGCCAATCCTCTTAGCATTCATCTCCAGAGTTCTCCCCTCTGGTCAGGCTTGTCATCCGCTGCCCAGCCTTTGATGGCTCCCTGCATTTTTGTGCAGGCGGCAGAAGTGTGAGCTCGGCACATTCCTGCTGAGTCTATAGGAGGATTTCTGTAAGGCCCGGCAGATGAGCCGTGTGGAATTTGGCTTAAACAAATCTTGAGCCCCCACTGGAATCTGAGACATGCTGCAGTACCTGGGGTTCTGCAGCAAGACACACAGACACATGTTGTTCATTCTCTTGTACAACATTTCTGTACCTTGGTTTCAATCAATGCATTTGATCTTGTTTTTTTCCATCTAGAGCTTTGACCTGTTGACTCTCACTTTAACTAATGAAACTCGTAACTCATGTAAAAGAAGATGTGGGGGTGTTAACAGACAGAGTACTGTAAACTGCAACTCTGTCTAATGCAAATGACTCATTAGTTACGGTTGAGCTTTGTCAAATCATGAAACGGTCAAGAACTGCAGTGAAGTACCTATTTAGTGGTTAAGAAATAAGACGCATTCAGCAAAACAAAGATAAAGGAGTTTGAAAAGATCTTGAAATGTTGTGGCATGTCACTATGAACAAAGCTCAGGATCGTCCAGGTGATGGTCTTTTTCTTTGGATCTTCATGCATGTGAAAGCTGGACTGTAAAACGCAGGATAGAATAGGAACTGAAGACAAAGAAAAAAAAGAACAAAAAAATCGATCCTTGATCAAAAAATCATGCCTCACCTCTTTCTCAAAGTTTATAAACTAACTAAAACTTTTATTTTGGACACCTTATAAGAATAACCAATTCACTGGAAAAGACAGTGCTTGGAAAAGTTGAAGGTAAATGAGGAACATGATTGATGGAGACAGAGTTTGATCCCCAAACCAGCACAATAAGCCTTGTGATTAAAAATCATAATTCAGATAAACCAGAGACTTTGGGAGGATCAAACATCCATATGGCAAAATGTTTTGAATGTGTTTTGGAAAAACTGGAAAGATCTGGAGCTCTGTAGGGCTCTCTGTAGAGCCCTTTTCCCATAGTATGTATTCCACAGGTCAATGCTTTTGATATTCTAAAGCAGACCTGGGCATTTTACGGCCCTTTGAGTATCCCTGTCCGGCCCGCGGTATGTCATCAAAAAAATCGAAATCAATTAGCACGGGTATCGATACTTAAATGCCAGTTTTGCATCTGCCAGTTCACTGAAATCGCGGGCAGACTACAATGATTTTCAACAGGCATTGCAGCGGGCAGCCCCTTCCCTGGCTACCTGGAGGACCCAATGTTTACATGACAGCCGGGTTCAGGAGTTACAGGCGCGTGCTGCTTTTTTTTTCCTCAGTAGAGAGCCAGGGGGCGCTTTGGGGGCGCTTTGGGGCATTGGAGGCCTGATGCCCTCCCCTGGCTCTCTACTGAGGAAAAAAAAGTGGCACGCACCTTTAAAAATGGCTATTACAGAGCATTTTGCCCCGTAGTTCGGCCAGGGAAAAACCAAGCACAGCGAAATTTTACAGGGACCCTCAGCTCCCCGAGACCTATCGAACGAGGACGGTCGCGAAGCTCTCGTCTGCAGAGAACCGGCCGCCCCTGAGCACACTTTAAATTATTTATTAAAAAGTTCCTGTGTATCGAGCACCATCCTTAGTATCGGTATCGAGTTTGAAATTTCAGTGTTGTGACAAGCCTAGTAGCAACTTATCAAAATATATAATTTACTGCTTTTGACAATGGGAGAAAATTAATATTGAGCAGAATTAAGTTCAAGTTATCATTGGTTCGGCCCTCCAACACAGTTCAAATTTGTCATGTGGCCCCATGTAGAAATTAATTGCCCAGCCCTGTTCTAAAGTAAAGAAAATAATAAGGAAGAACGTTAGCATTTAGAGAACATTGGGAACTACCTGTCCCTCAAAGTTACATCACACATGTGCCTTTCTGCTTTTGATAAATTTGGAAAGGTGTCACATTAATAAAACTACAAGCCACAGGTGTGGACTTTGGGACGTACATGTACAGCTGTGTGAACTGAAGCAGACATTGCATGTGAAATTGAGTACCTGTGGATGCATATAATCTGATGGGTGCATGAAATCAGTAAACATAATCAGTAATCAGATCACGTAAAAACTACATGAGTCACTCAGCTATCAGATTTATTTCTAAATGCAAGGCATCTAACTAGCCAATAAAGTCACAGATTCACATCAAAAACCAAGATTGCGGCAGTTTTCTTATTAATGTGAGTAACATGTATTTGCATGTACGTCTTCAAATTGTATTTGGGTTTTGTATTTGGGTTTTATTGGATCTAAATTGCACAATTTGTCACCATTTGGTGGTTGCAGTGTTGAAATAAACATAAAATGTGTACTGATTCCTAGGTAGCTCTTTTTGTATTTTTTCCAATATTCTCCTCAGATTAGAGGAAGCTCTTTCGGAGGAGCTGAATTTAAGAAATTTACAGGAAAACTGATAAAATATTATATTAATGTTAAACTAAGCTCAGTTCCTTTCATCTGGGAAATCAGACTGCTTTAGCATATAACACAGTGGTGTAACAGACCTATTGAAATTTACTATTGTATTTAGTAAATATGGAAACATTACATTGCTTGTGATTATAATCACTAAGTTTGGTAAACAGTTTTATATAAGAAGTAGTTTAATGAAGTTAAAATTAAAGGAAGAATTTCTTTGGGTCAATCATGTGAAAACCAATGCAGCCTAAATGTAACACTTTTTGATCAAGCTAAACAAAGTATGTGACAAATATGCCTCAGCAAAACTAACCTACTGGCTGAATTTATTAGACTGAACAGCGTCCAGGAGGCTATTAGCATATTTCCTATTGAAGGGCAGCTAGGGTCTAACATCTAGGTACTTTCATCCATTTTTAATGCACATTATCTTTCACCAAGTGACTATGGCCCAATAGATTCACAACTGGATGCATCAAAACTCTCTCCAATTAAATAAAGACAAAACAGATATCATCTTGTTTGGTAGTAAAGAGGGAAGATCAGTTCTCAGTGCCCACCTGGACTCTAGAGCACTTAAGACGACACCCATGTAAAAAATCTTGGTGTGATAGTGAATGGAGACCTTAGTTTTGGTGATCAGTTTTGGCACCCTAAAAACAGCTGAAGTTAGAGACTTTGTGTACAAACAAAACTTTAGAAATTGATCCACGCCATCATTTTCTGCAGGTTGACTATTGCAATGCTCTCTTCACTAGGATTTCCCAAAAATCCATTAGATCTCCAGCTTATTCAAAATGCTGCTGCTAGAGTTCTAACCAAAACCAAGAAAAGAGTTCACATCGCTCCAATCTCAGGTCCTTGCTCCCAGTTTGATACAGAATTGATTTCAAAGCATTACTCATTGTGTACAAGTCACTCAATGGTTTGGGCCCTAAATCCATCTCTGATATGTTTGAAGTTTATATTCCTGGTGGGTCTCTTAGATCTGCAGGAGCTGCTCAGCTAGTGGTGAAAATAGCCGAAATAAAACCTGGTGAAATGGTGTTCAGTCACTATCCTGTCCAACTGACTGCCCATCAATATCAGATCTGTACCAGGTGGAGCATTAAAAAGCTGCAAAAAAACTGCACTATTCTCCTTCGTCTTCCTTTAACATTTTTTAACTACAATTACACCTTCAATTTTCTTTTAGCGATTTTCTGTGTATTCTTTTATTTCTTCCATTGTTGCATTCTGTTTTATTCATATTGAATGATCTTTGGTGTATGATAATGTGCTATATAAATAAACTTGACTTGACTATGTAGTACAGAAGGTTGCAATTTGGCACAGGTCCCTCTTTGCTGGTGTGTTGGGAAGGTGGGGGACTGAGTGGGTCGGGCTTGGGAAACCGAGTGGGCGGAGCTTGTGCAGTACAGGTTCCGCCCAGTCGGTTTCATTCTCACAGCAGGTCATAAAGATATAAAGCGGCTCACAAAAATGCCACAAGCAATCATAGAAACCTCATGGAGAATAAGGACAAGAGCTAGTCTTCACAGTGGACAAACGTCTATTGGTAAATCAAGACTAATATACTCATATACAGCAGCGGAGGGGGCTGGAGTGGTTCTGTAGTTAAATGGAATATACAGGTGCTTTTAAACGCTGATACAGGTACAGGTAAAGGCAAAGGGAGCGTGGAAGATCAGTACTTGCTGTTTTGGGTTTGGTTTAGGCTTCAGAACTTCACTGCTGTGGAGTATTTGGCGTTAGTCTAGCCCAAAATGATTCAGTAATTATCCCAAACCTGGCTATTAAAAGTTGGAATTCTCTCTTCCACCTTAAATGATGGACAGAATTCTCCTGATTCTGTCCATCTTCTCTTTCAGCCTGTTGACTCAGTGTGGTGCTTGCTGTGTTTTTATCTCTTGTTTTTTCTTGATTCCAGTCAGCAGAGGGACGTTTATAGGCTGTTTAATGTAATTAAAACAAGTACAGACTTCATCCAGAAGTTTCCAACCGCTGTTCTCATGTTGTTACTTTGCTATTTGCTCAAAATACTGAATTGAGATGATGACACTTTTTAACAGGAATCAGAAATTGAAGCTTCTTTTTATTTAGTTTGCTGTATATTTAAAACCGAATATACAATATTACAGTATACACAAATAATGTTAATACAATAAATAGTGATTTCATGTATGTTTGTGTCTCCCACACCTCTTTTCGTGGAAGTATTATTATTACACTGTAGTTCTCATTAAATCCCTCAAATACCTGGTTCAGCTCATACCTGGAGTTTCACAAATCCTCGCAAAAGCTGGAGGTACTGAAGTGAAATCTGGAACCAAACATGTGTTCTTCAAACCTACTTCAAATTTGAAGTACTTTAAGTAATTTTTTTTTTCATTTAATGTCCATTTGCATTTGCATTTAATCTGATGTCAGCTTGGGTATTTGCTGGCAGAAAGTCCCTCACTGCTCAGATAAATGGCAGTAGAATAGACTTGTGCATGCATCTATCTATCCATCTATCCATCTATCTGTCTTAGTATGATGCAATGATGCATTTGCTCAGTGCATCTGACAGCTTCGTGAGCTTTCCTAACACTCCCTGTTTGTTTGCAGTAAAGTTTTCATAGAGCAGTTGAATTCCATAACAACCCAAAGCATCATAACTCAAGTAAGACACTATAGTAGCACTGATACTGGCCCTGTAAGCTGTATGTTCCTGGTTAGCCCTCAAACACCGGAGCAGATGGACACACTGAGAGACGTATTGGAGTGCTTGATAAGACATCGTTAATATCTTTTTCTCAGGTCAGGGACGATGGCTGTGGCAGAACGGGTTAGTCTTAGTGAGGATCACCAATTCAAACATGGTTTCAGATCCAATTCCATGGCTACTGTTGCTTCAGAAGTATTTCACACATGGCTTTGTGTTTCAGAGATTTCTGCACCTTGGTCCTTATATCGTTTTTCCCCATTCCTTCCTCCATCCACTCTTTTGTACCTATTTATCCAATCTACCAACACCTCCACTTCCACAAAACCCAGTCGGGACCGTGTGTGTTGAGTCCATGCCTGTTTGAGGGGACGAGTGTGCAGGATGGATGAGGAGATGAGTGGAGCAGGAGGAGAAGAAGTGGCCACTACACCAGCAGAAGGTCCAGCAGCACCGAAACGAGGAAGGGGCAGACCCCGCAAACAACCAAAGGTTTTTTAACATCCATTGTTTACACATTGTCAGTCAGAAGTTTGGGGACACTTTTCTTTCTATTGAAAATTAAATTTTAAATATGCTAATCTTTATGCACTCTTCATGTTTATCACAGTTGTGAGAGGAGGTTTTGCCTAAAATTATTTAAAGGGGAATACCACTGATTTCTCGAAGTGTCTGCCTAATACCATTACTGAGATGCTATTCAGTGGCTGACTCATTTCTCTACAGTGTTGGTGATGGGAACCAGAGGTCATGACATCTACAGTCCAAATGATGTCATTTTATTTACCATCCAAACCTACCAGTGAGCCTACACATGTCTTTTGGGTGTTTGTATATAATATCGATGGGGGAAAATCAGAAAAAATAGTTTTCTGATTACATTTTCACATCACAGTGCACAACATGTATCTTCACCATGAATGTAAGCTCAAAACTGTCAAAATTCAATGTCCCTGGAATCAGACAATGTATCACTAGCTTTTGTTGAGGGATCTTTTAGAGGCATTACTCAGAAGTCTGGTTCCTCTCACACCACTGTGAACAATTCTAACTTGGTAAGTTTGTCTACAGCATGGGGGCCCATCCTGCAGGGCTGGTGTCCTGCACAGTTTGACGATTAGCTCAAAAACACCTGATTCAGCTCACCTGTTGTTTGCCAGGCATGGTGAGTATATTTGAGTAAGGGAATTACCAAACAGTGCTGAAGACCTGCTCCACAACATTACATCTAACCACACAGAATGACAATAATTTAAAAAATATATAGAAATTTGGTGGAATTTTCCCTAAAACCCCCTAAAAGGTCTCCATCCTGACCAGTGCTCACAATACCCCCAATATGGGAATATAAGGTGGTATTTCTGTCAGCTTTTTGCAACAAAAAAAGGTCAATATCTAAATGAAAGAAAACCAAATAAAATAAAAATCAGGTGTTCCCAAACCTTATCACTGCACAGCTTTGATTGTGACCTGGAGCTGATTTTAAAACTGAGCTTCAGTGAATCTGGTCTTTCAGGAGCCTGCTGATCCTACCGCCCCTAGAAGACCGAGGGGGAGACCTAAAGGGAGTAAGAACAAGGCCCATCGTCCTACGGCCCAAGTAAGGCCACATTTAACCCTCAGCTGGTTTCAGCATTTTCAAAAATCTTCCTCTCATCATTTACCTCTTCTTCGCCCTGTCTTTGTGCACAAAAAGGTAGAGCCACAAAGGGAAAGGAGGCCACGAGGCAGACCAAGAAAATGGGTCAGTGTGTCACACACACACACACACACACACACACGCACCTAAAAAAATATCTTAATAAATTTCTTGTTCTCTTCTTTCTCTCTCTCTCTCCCTCCCTCTCTCTCTTTCTCTCATTCTCTGTCTGTCTCTCTCACTCTCTGTCTGTTGTCTCTTTGTCTCTCTCTCTCTCTCTCTCTCAGCCACAGAAATCAGTTCAGCGAGAAGAACAGCAGGTGAGAGAAATATTAATATGTCCTGTCTGTTATAAGTTGCTTATTTGGCAATGCAACATAATTGAAGTTCAGGTGTAATAGACAGCAGGAGGTATTTTAAGGAGGATTCATATTGTGTTTAAAAGGTGTGCATAACATAACATTGTATAGGTGTGAAGTATGCAGTTAGTTGCTCTTGTTATATATTTATCCTTAATCCATTCAAATGACATTCCTTTTTTATAATAATAGTAGAGACATCAAAACTATGAACATATGAAAACTATGAAACTATACATGTCCGGTCATGCAGAGACCAAAATTTTCTTCTTTGTTTTATTTTTCAAGGTAGTCTTTTGCCCTGATGCAGCTTTACACAATCAGGCACCTTCACCACAGAACTAAAGATCAACCATAACATTAAAACCTCCTGTCTAATATTGTGTAGGTCCGCCAAAAGTGCTCTGACACATTGACACACAGACTCCAAGACCTCTGAAGGGGTCCTGTTGTATCTGACACCAAGTCGTTGGGCCTCTATGATTGTCCAGGACATCTCGCACGCAATGGTATTAAGATATAGGGAATTCGGAGGACAAGTCAACACATTGTCATGTTCCTCAAAACCATTCCTGATCAATGTTTACAGTGACAGGTTCATCATCCTGCTGAAAGAAGCTATTGCCATCAGGGAACACTGTTGTCATGAAGGGGTGAACTTGGTCTGCGGCAGTGTTTAGGAAGGTCTTATATATCCCATCCCTTGATAGGTGCCATTGTAATGAGATAAATAATGTTTTTTCTTCACTGTCAGTTGTGGCAGATTGGTGTACATGCTGACTTTGTTGTGCGTGTGTGTTGTATATGTTAAACGCACTGATGGGTGAAGTGAAAAATGTTGAAATATCTTGTCAGAGTGGGTCCTATCAAGGGGTGGGATATTTTAGGCAGCATGTGAACAGTCGGTTCTTGAAGTTGTTGAGTGGGAAGCAGGGAAAATGGATGAGTGTAAAGGTCCGAGCAACTTTGACAAGGGCCAACAACAAAGCATCTCCAAAACAGCAGATCTTATTGTGCAGTCCTGGTATGTTTTTGTACTTACCAAAAGTGGTTCAAGGATGGTCACTGATGTTGACTGAAGACTAACCCATCTGGCCTGTCCCCACAGAAGAGTTGCTGTGGCACTAACTGCTGAAAAAGGTCGTGCTGGATATGATCGAAAGGTGACAGAACAAACAGATAACAACAGCTTGCTGTGTATGGAGCTGAGTAGCTACAGACTGGTCAGAGTACCCATGCTGACCCCTGTCCACCACCAAAAGCACCTACAATGGATAAGTGAGCATCAGACCTAGGCCATGGAGCAATGGAAGAAGGTGGCCTGGTTTCTTGAATCAGGTTTTCTTTTACATCATCTGGACAGCCAAATGTGTATGTGTCGCTACCTGGAGAAGTGATGGGACCAGGATGCAGTATGGGAAGAAGAAAAGCTGGTAGACGAGGCAGCTGGTAGATGATGCTCTGGGGAAATCTTAGGCTCTCGCATTCATGTAGATGTTACTTTGACACAACCACCTACCTAAACATTGTTGCAGACCATGTACACTCTTCATGGCAACAGCATTCCCTAAATTCAATGGTCCGCTTTCTGAATTTACATTTACAGCCTTATCTAAAGCAACATACGTCTGTGCTTTGTAGTCTACAAAGATAACATGTCACTCATACTAGTAAGCTTAAGCTTAAAATAAAGAGCTGCTAGAAGATTAACTTCTATCACAGAAGAAGTCAGTACTCCACCAGGATGCTGTGCCCTGCTACACTGCAAAAACTGTTCAGGAATGGTTCGAGGACCCTGACATGTTGACTTGGGACACAAGATGTTGACTTGGCCTCCAAATTCCCCAGATCTCAGTCCGATTAATCATTTGTGGGATGTGCTGGACAAACTAGTCCAATACATGGAGGATCCACCTGCTGGTGCAGATACCACAGTAGTGCTTCACAGGCCTTATGGAGTCCACGCCTTGACGGGCCAGAACTGTTTGGGCAGCATAAAGGTGACCTACACAATTTTAGGGGGTATATATATTTTATGTTAGTGTATATTCAATATGGTGGCCACACATTTCAGGATTCTGCTTGATCGACGAGAAACAGCTTTGCAGGAAGAAGCCCCTTCTGGATTAATATTAATGACAACAAATGCTAGCAGACTGGTCGTCTCTTAAAGGTTGATTTTAACCCCTCTTTTATCCACTTTGATGAGGACTCTTCAGTTAACTTGTTGTGTCTCACATGCTGCAGGTCTCTCCATAGTGAAAGCCAGCTATGAGTTAAAGCCGTTTAAAAACTCCCCTTTTACTCATAGACGGTACAGATAGAGTGGGGCAGGAGCCGAATGAGTCAGTAGCTCTAAAGGAAACCAAAAATGGCCATTATCCTCCTTTCTGGGTTTCCTGTCTCCAACTGTCGCAGTTTTCAGTGCAACAGTCACGCGAGGTTCACTGTAGTGCAGGCGCAAGCACACTCACCTCCGGATCTCTTCTTTTTTCCGCACCTAGCTTGAGGAATGTGAGGCGGAGCAAGACGAGAAGCAGCCGACACAAACCCCGTCCCCACTATCGCCACAGGAGGACCGGGTCTAAAACTACTTCACTGGTTGGTCTGGGATGTCGAGTTTGTGCTACAGATTGTTTCCCACCATTTGTGAGCTTTTGTTCTTTTTGTCTTCTTCTTCTTCTTTGCATCTGTTGTTTAAGGAAAACTTGAGTCCTGCTGATATCCAACATCATTTTAGTGAACCATTATTCCAGTAAATCAGGGAGAAATAAATTACTGAAACGAGCATGCAGTCTTAGACTAGGAGTACAACGGAGCCCAGTGTGTACCTGTTCATTTTTTAAATAATACCAAACCTCGAACTTTTCATGCAATTTAAGCCATATTCATGTATAGATGCAGTTCCATATCCATGGTCATTCTATATCAAGTGTCTGGACCTAATCTTTTTTTTTTTTTTTATTTTTTACACTGTTTGAAAATACCAGCTGCTCTTTACATTGTCTGAAAATTTCATGACTAAAGGAACAATAGGACTGTTCCAATGTCTTTACATGAACTCAGATGAAAAGAGAAAAAATGTTTTTGCCTTTGCAAAGTTCCCATTTTAGAAATTCTCGGTTTTGTTTCAGCAGAAACGTGACAAAACGTAGAACTCCAGTCAACTGAAGAAGACTGATAAATCAGGTTTAGGGGAATTTTAAAGCTCTAGACAGACACATCGTTCAAAGGACACATCATGTCTAATCTGTCCTTTGAAGGCATAACCGTTGAAAAACACATACAGTAATGTCAACTAGTCACTGTGCAGCCATGGTTTTAGCACTGCAGCATGAGATGTAGGTCTGACAAGTATGACGTATTGTGGTCAGGACTGGGTTTAGGTGGCCAACACTTCCGTAACTGATATTATTGGCCAATTCGGTTTTAACATTTTTACCTAAATAATTTTAGCTAACACAGTATGTTTGTATGTTCTCAGTTGTCACACTTTTTAAGCTTGAACAAACAGCAGAATTTCAAATGATCTTAAAAATAAATATAAAGTACTGTAGTAAAGTATTGGAGAGGACGCTAACCATAACTGTTCGAGGTTCCAGTTGGTTACCTTATTTTTTTCCTTATTTTTCATTTGTTTGAATAGTTTGGGCCCTTCATGAGCTGTTCTTGCACAATACAGTACAAACTATCTTAATCTCAATAATTCACCAATTTCACCATTCATATCTGTGGTTCAGTTTTTGAGAAGTGGAACATTCAGTGTTTCGCACACTACTGTACCCATTTTTGAGTGCCATGGCAGTGTACTGATCCAGTTAACTGTTAACTGGCCAATTTCTCTGTTCAGTCCTTAATAGTATTATAATAAGATTCATGATAATAATTAGATATTATTCCTTTTTTGATACCAAGCTCAGGATGCGTTTTCAGTGTTCACATTTAAACCAAAACTTGAAAATGAAAGCAGTTTACAGTCTCTACAGGGTTGATATGTCTTGTAGTTGGTCCTTGAAATGTATGAGTGTATTGTTTTTATATCACTGTATAGCACTGAGTAATTGTGAGTAACTGAGTATTTAAACTCACTGTATTTAAACTGCGGTATTTGAAGAAAATGGAAGGAAAAATGTCTTTTTGCAATATGGTGAAGTTGATTGGGGCCTTTCCTGCTGCCTTCCTGTACGAAATTACTTGACTGTACTTATATTCTTTATCCTGTTTTAGGACTGTCAAAACCAGCAAAGGTTTCAAACAAGTATAAGGGTTAGCTTTATGTTTATCATCGAAGTACTGTTCTCATTGTTTTTCATTGAGCAAAATAGTTAAATCTGATGAATTTATATTCTCCAGGAATATCTCTTTAATTTCCGTTTATTTTTTACTTTATTTTACCATTGTAACTTTATTTTTTACTTTTTTTTACCATTGCCTGTCTCTTTACTTTTCTGTGGATTGTTCTCACAAAAAGTTGAAAATCAATCTGATTTGTAGTCGATATTCTTGATATACTCTCATCAAAAGCCTGTGCCTTTAATCCTTTACTAACTTTACTACGTCAAGCCGAGTGTTGCATCAACTGCAGAAACAATGACACATTTCTACACTGTTAAATAGACATGAAAGATATTACTCTGTGTACACAGCTTAGGTAAAGATGTACTTATCCCAGGCATTGAGGTCAAGTGATTATATCCTTACCTAATTTTCATCTTCTATAATTTCACCAAGGCAGTGAATAAAGGCACTATAAAATGTGTATGCATCAGGCTTGTCATTTTTAAAGTTGAAATAATACAGGAATCCCAAAAAAGATCACTTTTAAATCACTTTTGATGTGAATTCAGTAACAATTTTCCATAAAACGGTCCATGTGGTTTTGCTTTTATTATTTGTGTTTACACACTTGGAAAACATTGTCTAATTTCTGTTGCTGGTTTGGAAAGTGGAAGGGGTAAAAAGTTCTCTCTCACACAGTCATACTAACACTTTCCTCTCTTCCCTCATTACAAATTCCAAGTGGAAGATCAATTTTGATCCATATTTCTCTGTTTCTCTGAAACAGTCCCAGGGTGCCTGTGAACACACACACACACACACACACCATTGACTGTGCAGGGAAGCTAAAACCACAGCAAACACACACACACACACACACACACACACACACACACACACACACACACAGTTAATACAAGTTCACAGGATAAACCTTATATGAATAACTGTGAACATTATGCTGTTTCGGGTATAATTTTGATCATTGCAATAACAGGGTTTCAAAAGACTAATCAGATTAGTGATACAGCAAGTTTTCAGTACGTTTCCCTCTTCAGCGTATTTCGCCTGAGTAATTGTTGCAAGCTGCAATGCTGCTGTCTTCCAGTAAAACTGTGAAAAACTGGTGACACTGGTGACACCTCCAGACTGTGCAATAGTTTACTACCGCAAGCTGTCAGACTTCTCAGCACACACGGTTTCTGAATACTGTTCCAACACACTTATCCACATTAAATCCAATCAAATTTATTTATAGAGCACATACTATTTTTACAAAATTGTAATGCTTTATATTACAATTGAGTAAAAATTGTAAGACAATAGGAAAAGTAAAAGAGAAAAACAGATAAAAAGAAACGTGTACACACACACACACACACACACACACACACACACACACACACACACACACACACACACACACACACATATAAGGAGACAAGCAGCAGCATTTTGGACGAGTTGTAATCGTGATAATGAAACCTGGCTAAAGCCCGCACACAGAGCATTACAACAGTCAAGGTGCATCGTGATAAAAGCATGGACAGCCCTCTTGAAAACACTGAAAGATAAAAATGGCTTAATTTTTAAGAGGAGCCTTAATTGAAAGAAACCTGCCTTAACAACTGCATTTACCTGGACATCCAGTCTTTGATGTCCTTTAAACACTCCATTTAAGAGCCAAATAAATCTGCAAATCATCTGCATAAAAATGATACCCAATACGGTACCTTTTTAAATAGAACTGAGAGGAAGCAAGTAGAGAGAAAAAAGAATGGGTCCCAGAATTGAGCCTTGGGGGACACCGCATGTCAGAGGCACTGAAGATGAAATAAAAACACCAAGCCCCACTCTAAAACCTCTCCCAGAGAGATATGACCTGAACCACTTTAACGCAGTGCCTTCAATCCTTACACTATGTACCAAGCGAGAGATAAGGATATGGTCTATTGTGTCAAAAGCAGCAGTGAGATCTAAAAGTACCAGAATGACAGAATCCCCAGCGTCAGTTATTGTTAAAACATCATTACTCTCAAAAATGCAGATTCAGTGCTATGCAATGTTTTAAAGCCGGACTGGAACACCTCAAGAATACTATGGGCATCTAAAAAAGATATCATTTAATATCATTTCATTCACTTCTGTTCATTCCAGCTGGACTGTGAATTGCACTTGCACTTTTACCTTAATCTACCTCACTATATAGTGAATAAATAGTCCTGAACATTTTCCCCCTCACATGCTACCATATGACTGTACAGGTGCTATGCCTCATAATACACATATACTGCTAAATACTGTTCTTGTGCAATATTTCATGTTCTGTGAATGCACAATAGCATCGAAAGCAGGTAATGTCCTTCCATGTGCAATATTATGTGTATTATATATGTTAGATACTCCAATGACCGATTATATTAGTCAGTCTCTCTTAATCCACAAGCTGAAATGGTTGTTTTTCTTTACATTCGACTCCATTCATACTGTTATATGCACACTACTCTGCTGCCAGTGCAGCCTTGCTTGCCAAATGTTTACGCAGGTAAAAGCTTCTTTTGTATAACTTCTACATACAAAAGGTGCAATTGGAGTGTTATTACTGTTTACATGTTCTTATGTGTAATGCCCACTGTCTGCACTTTATACAGGAATTGTTCTTGTGTGTTATCATTGTTATATGTGCACTGCGATCATGGAGGAATGTTGTTTCGCCTTGTACACAGTTGTTGATGACAAAGTGAACCTTGATTTTCACTCTATAGCATAGCATGGAAGCACATGTGCAAGCAGAAATGATGTACCGAGCTTGGATGGATAACAATTCTGATATATCGTACAAACCCTAATAACGGCACAGGGAAATTATTTTACAAAATACTGTGAGAGGGAAGAAATAAAAAAAAGAGTACTTTGAGATTAAAATGCCAAAATATATCGTCTTAAAGGAATGTCTCAGTCAATGTTTCTAACGTTAATGTTTCTAACGACAATGTTAATGTTTCTAACGACAAATGAAAATGAATTTACACCTATTAGAGCCTTTTAGAGCTATTCCAATGATTAGTGTGCATGGTTGAACAGTCATTTAAATTTATAGTAAAAGTAACTGCAAGATAAAGATCATGTGAGTGAGAGTAACTGCGCGTTTTTCAGTCACCAGCCCTCCATACACACAGTCGCAATTTAGATAGCTGTCAATCTGTTTACTATTATCATCAATCAAAAGACCATTTCTTCATAGCAATAGCACAATGTTTACACAGGGCCACACAAGTCGTCAATAACTATTAAAACACTCCCGCACCCAGACACACAAACACACACCCACACAAAAACTCACCCTGCAAGTCCTCATTGTGCTCATAGGCCTGCACTGCTTTGCGGATCTGCATTCGGATGATGTCAATCTTAGTTTTGCTGTCCTGAAGCATCTGCTGGGCCGTTTGCAACATCTTCTTATCCTGAAACACACATACGAACAATAAACCTTGTGTCCACTTTATAAAAATATTCAACAAAATACAATCCTCATCTTTAGAAAGAAAAGTGACAGTGACATTCACCTTGCTGAATTAGGCTGTGGCCCAAAAGAAATATACAAGCCTTTGTCACCTGTAACATTAGCTAGTTCCAAAAAAAAGTGTTACCTTGGTAGAGCCGTTGGCGTAGATTGGGATCATGTTTTCCGCTCCTTGCTTGACTTTGAGCTCGATGTTGAGTTGTCTCTCCAGAGCCGCGATGCGCTCCTGATGAGCCGACAGTCGGCTCTCTGCTCCTGGAGACTGAGGTACATCATCTGCAGGGGAAAGGCCAAAGTTAGGACTTTCCAGCTTATATTTAAGTCCACTTATTTTTCCTCTTATTTTTCTCTCTCAGTGTGGTCAAGGAGCCAAGACTTTCAGTGTCTCAAGCAGCTTCTTTAGTTTTGCACTAGAGCTACGAGGCTAATGTAGCTAACAAGTAATGGAAGTTTATACGCCACTAAATAGGATAAAACTGCGGATAAAACTACTTGTAGGTAAAACCCACCTGGTGGAAAGTACAAGCAAAACCCTACTAGCATTCACATTAACTCAACAACGACCAGCAGTCAGCCTCTGACAAATTCACTTGTGTGATTACAAAACGGACTGCAATGGACTGTAGACCCTGAACATTCTAGAGGACAAGGGTCTTCCAGAAAATTGTCTGACCCACACAACAAGTCAGGTGAGGTGAGGTAGCACTGTAACAAAAATTCTGCATGAAAACTATAAAAACTCTGTAATCAAGAAACAGAAACAGTCAGAAACTCCAATTATATGGGTGTAACAGTAGATTCAATCAATAAACAATGGGTAATTATGTCTTTCACAACTGTTATTAAAACAGAGGAGAGGCACTCAAACACTATCATTTAATTGTTTCATTTCAAATTAAACTGATAGTCACATCAAGCATTAATCATATTTAATTGAGATTAGTCTGCTGTGTAATTTTTATTACACACAGACACACACACACACACACAGACAAACACACAGACAAACACACAGACAAACACACAGACAAACACACAGACAAACACACAGACAAACACACACACACACCTGTACAAACTGTTTAAAGTTCATCCGAGCAGCAAGGGACTTTCTGCCAGTAAACCAGCAAATACAAACTTAACTTTAGAACAAATGCAAACAAATAAGAAAGAATTAAATAATAAAAATTAATTTTGTTTGTTTATTTTATGAGCTGGTTAGAAGTACGCAGGTTTGTTTCCAGATTTCACCACGATGCCTCCAGCCTTTGTATGTATTTCTGAAACTCCATCAGCAGCTCCTGATTTAATTTAATGACGTATTGATCGAGCCGAAGCAGGTATTTGATAATGTAATGTAATACTGGGCTTCCATGAGGAGAGGACTGGGAATGATTAAGCAAAATCATAGACATACATAAAATCACTATCTTTTAAACCATGTACTGCTCAGCGAAACAGGTTTTAAATGTAATTTGCTTAGACGTCAAAGACCTTTTCACAGTACTGTTTGTATATAGACTGAATGCTAAGCCCAAAAGACCAGCTGTTCCTTTTATTTCTCTCTCTTATCCACTGTCTCAAAATCGAACTGAACTACCTGAGACTGCAACTCACAACACAGCAGGAGGTGCCTCAGGGACTGCTGCATTTTCATTTCACTGAAACACGACAGAAACATCCCTGACTCAGCCAGTGTACTGAAAAAACGATGCATTACCAATCCATTCGTTTTTTATTTACTGACTCACGCAACTCTTGATTTATTGAGTCATACAACACTTACTACAGTTTAGGGACAAGGAAACACAGCATAGAGAAATATTTCATTCATTCATTATTGAAATCTGACCCCACAAACATAAGTGATCTTCTCCCATTTAAATATTCATGTCTACCAGAAGAGTACCCAGCTGTGAGCAAATCAACACCAACACATAACAGCCCGAAACACATGATCCTCCCAACTGGACGTTACGCCTGAATTCAGGGCTACTAGATTTTGAGTGTTTCACCACAGCAAACACCCACCGGCCTGTGGGTTTTGAGTAAACACCCATGTGCCTGTGGGTTTTGAGTCATGTATAAGTAATACAGGACTCAAAACCCACAGGGACATTAAGCTATTCTGACTGAACACGGCCACTTACGCTGACACAAGATTAAACAACCTCACCAAACCAAGTTTCAGAAGATGCCCTGGAGAAATGTGGACCTAGAGCTGGGCAGTGAGACACAAGTTTTTCATAATAGTGGAAATTTTCATCACAATGTGTCTCACTATACTTTTCAAAGCATATTGTGGGTATTGTCAGTAAATAATAAACATTGGACAACTGACTGCTTAATTACAAAGAGAGAACAATTAGTGATAGTTCTAGTGTATTTTCAATTTGGCTCTTTTTTCCATGCCAACTATTCAAAAATAAATTCTTTTGACATTTTGTATATTGTGAAAACCTACTGTGATGTTGCTATCTGGAATCGAATCTTTGTGATTCTACATTGCTCAAAAATACCAAATACTTTTTTCAACACAAGACTTTTTAACTGTATTTACGCTTGTTTGCATTTATTCTAGCAATATACAGCGTTTGAACAAGCAAAAACAAACTTGGTGCTAACATAAATGGCTTTAAACAGATTTTCTTTACATAGTAATGTATTTGCTGTATGTCTTCAGGAGAACACTAGGATACTGTATACAGATTAACACTGGAACCAATTCTACACAACAACAGAAAAAAACCTCTTAATCTTTAGTTCGACGAACTGAAAACAAAACAAGTTTCCTTAAAAGTCACAATAGAACTAACTATGAAAAAGGTTTGATGTTCAAAAGATCATTTCCTAGGTATATATTGTCATAATTACATTTGCTCCACAATGAACGTTAATAGAAAATCAATCCATGTTATTCACACTGCATGAGAACTATTAATCAAATTATATTACATTATTTGAAATGATATAACATTATGAATGCAATATTCCTGGTGGTTTAGGAATTTACATAGCAAGTGTTTTTCTTGCAAGCTGGTTAGGACGGTCCTGCTAATACTAATTGGGTGAGCCAGTCACAATGCACCCACTACTTCAGACCAGACAAGACCACAGCCTGTCTTCCCATCACCATCCTACTTAATGAGGCTCACCTCGAGTGTCGTCTGTTCCCTTGACCATGATATGGGCGTCGAGTTCCTGCAGTTGGGCATGGAGCGAGTCGAGGCGTCGGTTGGAGCTACGTAGCTGGTTGTCAACCTGGTGAGCATTGCGCTTGTCTGTAGTGGCGCGCCGCAGATTCTCTGCACCCTCCTTGATCTTCAGCTCTTTGCGGATCTCGCGGCGAATTCGCTCGCGCTGCTCGTCCAGCCGATGCTGTACAGTCGAGTCTGAAAAGTCCGAGTTGTGGTCCAGACCCAGCTGTTCCAGGACGGACAACCCACCGGGGTCACTCTGAGGAAAGAGAGAGGGGAGTCTGGTAAAGGCCTTGGCAAACCATGATAACATAGGCCAGTGAAACCTTGGACAAATTCCACTCTACGGCCAAACGTTTATAATGGAGAGACACACATTGCTAGTAAGTGTACAAACAAGCACACTCATGCAATCTCCATAAACAAACAATGCCAGTAGAATGGATTGCACTGAAGAGCTCAGTACTGACACAGGATTTCACCTTTGCCATAATCCAGTTCATGATATTTTTGACCTGCTGCCCCACTTAATTGTAAGTGTTGTCAAATGGAAGCATCAGCAGTTCAGCTACGAAGTGGTTGGCCACACAAACCTACAGAGTAAGCAACTCTGAAGGGCGTAGAAGGTAAAAAAATAACCTATTTTCTACTGCATTACTTACTACCGAGTCCCTCTGGATGCAACTCCAGCGCAAGAACTGTGTTGGGAGTTTTATGAAATGGGATTTATGGCCAAGCTGCTGCACACAAGCCTATGATCACTATACACATTGCCAAGTGTCAGCTGGAGTGGTGTAAAGGACACTGCCAGTGGACTTTGAAGCAGAGGAAACATGTTCTGGAGTGAGAAAAACGCTTCGCTATCTGGCTGCACGATGGATGCATCTGGTTTGGGGGATGTTAGGAGAACACTACCTACAGGAATGCAAGTTTGGCAGAAGAGGTATGATGATCAGGGTCTGTTTTCCAGGGTTTAGGCTAGAAATTCCAGTGTGGGGTGATAGTAATGTCACAGAATGTCTTCACTTTGAGAATGAGATGAAAAAACTCATATTGGTATGAGGATCAGATGTCCAAATACATTAAGTACATTCAGATTTATATACTGGTCAAAAAAAAAAAGAGTGGTGATGTGGTGGATCTAGATGCATTCAAGAATCAAACATAGATAGAACACATCTTCGGTGATCATACTCATCAAGAAAAAAAAAAAGCAGCGTTTCTCTGGGATGGCAATTCCATGCATCTTCCCTTAAACCGAGCACTGTGTGTGTTAGGGATGGGCATATTAAACAAACTATTCGACACTATTCGATCTTCACTTTTTAGACATTTTTTTAATCATTCTTTAATTCTTTGATTCCCCCACCAACACCTATCCCTAAGATAGACACCACAACACAATCTAATTACACACCACACGCATTTAACCTGGTAAAACTCCTTACACGTGGCTGTAATGTGTTCTTCTTCTTTTCTTGGTGAGGTCCGTACCATTTTACTTCCTAATCTTTTTTAAGATTCATGCAATTTAATTTATGGTACGAATATTTCCCCTAATGACTTAATTACCCCCTCGAAATCTTTCAAATGACTCATTACTAAAGCTTGAAAACACAACGTCTACTCATCTAGCTCTGAAAGCAGTGAAGACATTATATAAAAGTACAGATCCATATGACCCATTCCAGAGTGGTTTGTTGCTGTATACAAGACAGCTTCAAAAAGATCATGACAACTCAGCTGAAGAAGGCTGGTGCAAAGCGAATTCTCTCACAAAAGAAGCACTTGAGGAGGACGCTGGACTGCAATACAGAAGTGGCCGTGTCTGAGGTCATGCCTCAAGATGAAAACATCACTGACGGGAATAAACCTACAAAGCACGAAAAGAGAAACCAACGGCTGAAGCATAACAGTATGAAAAGCTGGCCAGATACACAAAAGATATGTAAAAGCAAATGCATAATCAGCTTTAAAGCCTCTAAGCCCTCAGCCAATGGATTGACTCACAACTAAGCGAGTCTTTTCCAGGAACTGGAGAAGCTCCGACCCCATCAACAAAAAAACAAATCTGATTACTCGTTTTCTGATAAGCCAGGAAGCTGCTTTTTGACGCTGCCGTGACTGGCCACATTCCACAGCAACGCGATACATCAACCAGACTTTTAGACTTCTGAATACTGAATATTACATAAAAATACCAGTAAAGTCATACTCGATGCAAGGGATTCAGGATTATGAAGAAGCAGCTCAACAAAAACAGTATATATTCACAAGATCATGACTCTCCAAAGACCAACTAAAGCACGTTGTGATGTTCCGACTCACATTTGAAGTCCAAAACAGCTGAAAGCCACAAACAATGACAAAAACCGCTGCCAACGACGGCACTCCACCTGTATGTCCAGGTAATCCCAGCGATCCCAGCGATCCCAGTGATCCCATTCCCCCGACCAGCACATGCTGTTTACTCCAGCCCTACTCTCCAACCACTAGCCAGAACTGAGACAGACATGTAGACTGAGAGAGGCAGAGAAAGAAACAGAGAGGGAGAGAGAGAGAGAGATAAAGAGAGAACGAAAGGAAGGGAAAGCCATGGTTAGGGTCGCCCTCCCTAGGCAGGATATCCGGCTGAGCCTCAGCACGGTCACTTCCTGTTTCCTGCCAAGTTTGGCTTGACTGGCCGACACCAGCGGTTTGGTGTTTTGGTGGTGATTCAGTTCGATGCGGACAAAAATAATGCTTTGGCTTTATCTGATTTAGACTCGTTCATTGGCTTCTTATAAATACGGCACACATTTACATTCATGTGATTTTGACCTTTTACTTTTGTCCTTTTTTCAATCCCGTAATATATTTCCAAAATTTCCTTAATAGCAATTTGCAACTATTTTAGACACGACGTGTCATGTAAAACATTCCCATGTCCAATAAATGTGGTATTAATCGTTATTAATATTGCACCGATTTCTTGTATGTAACAATGTGTATCATGAGGAAGAGAAAATTACTGACAGTGTTCTATAATGCAATTTGGGGGGGAAAAAAACTTCCTATTTTTGTAAAAAATGATGCACAGACTTAAGCACCATTCATTTTTTTCCAGATTCTGCAACTACACCTTTATGCATACCTTATATGGACTAAACATCAGGGTTTACACTGGCACACACTGTGCTTTCGTTACCATTCCTGTTCAGATGATTTGTGTGTGTGCACAGAGAGAGAGCGAGAGAGAGAGCGAGAGAGAGAGACATTTACAGAGAGCCTGACATCATTAGCTCAAATTACAGGATGTGAACACAAGTCCAGAAGTCTCTTCCTGCAACTGTTTCCAGTTCAGATTCCTTGAATGCAGCTTCACTTAAACAAAACACACAAACGACAGACCTGCGCTCTCATATTAGAACCACAAGTGTCATGAATGAGAGTAATAGAGAAGTACAGATGGTTAATGGAGGCACAACGTTTGATCAATTGCCAATAAGGTTTGCGTGAGTGTTAAGTGAACACAGTAAACAACTAGAAAGCAAGAATTAAAACATTGTTACACTACCAGTAACTGGACCAAAGGGCATTTTTTTCCCAAGCCAAAGACCTGCCATGAACCTTTGCTTCTCATAACTGTGACATGTATTGATACTTTAATACAATCATTTTATTTCAGCAGTAATTTGATTTATGTAACTATAGTGTTTATAGCCACCATTTATATCTTACTGACCACAGCATTTAATATCTTTGCAGCATAGTGTATTTGAATTTAGTACAGAGTATTTTTCCAGAGAACTTTCTGGAGAATTTTATTTAGACTTCATTTTATATTTTATATCGCTCTGTGTCTTGTTTGTGCAGTTGCTGCATAAGCAGTTTCCTCCGGGACCCATAAAATTTTCATTTGATTCCGATTAGATGCACAAAAATTATTATTGGTGTTGTAAAAAAACTATTTAACCTGATCACAGGTATGTAGTGAACTACATGTACATTTGATGTCCATTCTGTATTGAGTGCTTACAATCTGCACTTCTGACTTTTTCAGTTTTAAAGACAAAAAACATGGCAAAAATGTAACACGGTATGCAAACACAGAATTTTTTAATGACATGCATGTTAGAAATGATTTTTTTGCAATAGAAAAGCATAAGATAATGGCCCTTCCATCACTAATGCTCTACAGCTGCCTAACAGTAGCACTAGGACCCAGAGCACTATGGCCGTAAGCACTGGGTGTGGAGCTCCAGGCTCAGCTCTCTTGCCCTCAATTTACCATGACAAAGTTTATGGCCACCCTCGGCCCCCAGGCCTACAGGAGGGACGCAACATTTACTGTGATAAAAAGGCTGACATACGGCAGAACATGCGTCTCAATAGTAGGCCTTGGTGACATGACGATATTATCATCATCAACATCAGCAATATGTTCCAATGATGAGAATCTGAGTGATAAATGCATCTGATACACTGAAATGGATCCAATACACTGGACTGATATCAGCACTGACATTCAGCTTATTAAACAGATATGGCTCACTTGACCAATTCACAACTGTATCTTAGGAATAGTTTTTAGAAAAGAGAAACAGCGTAACTGTATAAACACTAGAGCAACATCGTTTAAGAATGTGAAGAATTTTGGTGTACAGTCATCTCCTCTATTGTCATTTAGCCTCTACTGTGTGTTTATGTACTTTGTCACCATGAAACACTAGTACCTTAACAGAGCCCTTTTTAGATATGTGCATCTTGTTTAAAAAAAAAAATAAAATTCTCACTGAAACTAGGACATGCTCAACAAATTTGACTGTCTTTGGGTGATGCAGGAATCTTACACTTAATCATCACCAAATGGCCAATATTATAAACTGTGGGCTTTAAAAAAGAGCCACATTATATCTATAGACTACAGCAGAGGTCTTTACATCCAGACCTTAATTGAATTTTGTTCCTGCACTACAGTCCCATTTACATCCGGTCACTTTATGCATTTCATCTAGTTAAGGCCATGATACATGAAAAATGCACAACAACTTCAGGAGGTGCTTTAAGGTGCATTCGAGCCCCATGTCATGCAATGTAAATGCATCTCCAGGACATAAAACTCCAAGAAATAAAACGCCAGTTTGGTTAAACGTTACTTCCCTTGTTTCACACTGTCTTGCTACAAAACACTGTGTTTTAACACACATGGCTCATGAAGATGATGACACAGCCTCTTCTTGTAAACACTGACTGTCCAAATCTGCGCTTTACATTTGAATAAGACAAAAAAATTAGTAGCACAGGTGATTGGTTGTTATATATGAGCTGAATGGACACACCACAGCACACAGTGTGAACAGCACAGTTCCTCCTCTGTATTTCACCCCTTCACCAAGTGAAACAGTGGGCAGCCAGGAACACAGAGCCCGGGGAGCAGTGTGTGGGGACGGTACTTTACTCAAGGGAACCTCAGTGGTGCCACTAGCAGTCCTGGGATTCAAACTCACAACCTTCTGCTTGCAGGGGCAACTCCCTAACCACTAGGCCACCAGCTGCCCCAAAAACTGGATTTGAGGACCTCTGGGCTAAAGAGCATATTATGAAATAATAATAATAATAATAATAATAATAATAATAATAATAATAATAATAATATTATTATTATTATCAGATATTTGAAAAAGCCATTAAGGATTAGGGAAATGCATTTCGTCCAACCCTACAGTCTACAACCCTAACAGTCGAGCAGACAGCTGCTACATAACTATGCTGCGTTTGCTTCTTGTTCAAGACACGGTCGCTTGCAAAGCATGTTTCATTCAGCCAAGACATGCACATCCTGTTAACCAGTGGGCAATTGGTGGTGCAGTGCATAGGCGCACACGCGCACACACACACACACACACACCTACCTCAAACACTTTGCCGAGTGCCCTCGTGCGTTTGAACACACAATGAGAGTGTGTGTGTCTGAGTAACTAAGAGTGTGAGAACAGAGACAAACACAGAAAGTCAATACTATTATTAGCTTAGTACTAACCCCTGGGGGGGTAGAACATGAAGCTGGATTTGGGGGTTAGCAAGCCAACTTCAGGCTCAATTGAAGGCTGCGCCAAGATGAGCTAGGCAAAATCCCCTAAGGCTCAATTTAAGGCTACCTTAAATTAACTAGAAGGAATCCTTCTGAACCTCTAAAGAAGGCCAACAAGTAATCCTAAAATGAACAGCAACACACTGATAGTAGAAATGGTTATTTATCAAATACATGGGAACTGTTTGAACTCATCTTAGTTACTGTTTACTAAACTGTGAATTCAAATAAAGAATTGGTAGCTTACAAGCTATTGGTATATAAAGAATGAATGAATGAATGAATGAATGAATGAATTTAGTGCGAGGCTAAAAAGGCTCTAATCAAACAAATATTTCAATTGTTTTAAAAAAAGAATGTGCGCAGTGATGAGTGATGAGAGGAAAAGGAAAAAAGTTCAATGTAAGTTGATGTAATAAGACTGTATCCCATACGTACACCAAATATAACAGAAGTCACTGATCTTGTCTACAAAGGTCTGTTGTGGGGGCAGGTTTTTATTCTCGGAATCTTACTTTATTTTACTCACCAACTGTTTGAAGACGCAGATCAACAGATTAAACAAGTAAAATAAGGTGTGCTTGGAATAAAACGCCCACATAGGCCCCACAAAATCTCTCTCTGTTTTGAAACCACCCATTTGTTATCAGGATGTGCACATCTCGGCCAGCAAAATGCACAACACCAAAACACAAAAGCATTACAGTGACTAAGCCATTACAGTAGCATTAGTCTGTTCAAAACAACTTGAGTCACTTACAGTAAGAGAGGATGAGAGGGCAAGCCTGACTCTTAATGAGAGACAGCGGGAGAGAGAGAGCGAGAGAGAGAGAGAGCGAGAGAGAAGAGAGCGAGAGCGTGAGAGAAAGAGAGACAGTGCGAGAGAGAGAGAGAGAGAGAGCGAGTGAGAGAGAGAGCGAGCGAGAGCATGAGAGAAAGAGAGAGAGAGCGAGAGTGCGAGAGAGAGGGAGAGTGAGAGAGAGCGAGAGAGATAGAGAGAGGAGGGTGCTTCACAGCTGCTCTGATACTACACACTGCCTCTGACTAACACAAAGGTGGTTTTTAATGCTGTAGTACCAGATTCATGTGTTTAGAAGTTGACTGCCATCTCTGCTTAAGGAGGCACTGACTTAAGCTGTAAAACTCACAGCAGTCTCTGCTCAAAGCTTCCCTAAAGTACGCACTGCTTGCAAAATGTAGTCAAAACATTTAAAGTTTGCTTTTTTAATTTCACGAGAAAACCATATCAGTCGCAAGACTGAAACCACTGACACGTTTAGTAAATAATACTGATGATCCCTTTACAACGGCATGTGGCAAGGGATGGGATTAATTAGGCAGCAAACAAACAGACAGTTTTTTAGTTTGATGTGTTGGAAGCAGGAAAAAAGGGCAAGTGTAAGGATCTGAGCGACTTTCACTAAGGCTAAATTGTGATGACTAGACGACTGGGACAGAACATTGTCATAACAGCAGGTGTTGTGGGGTGTTTTCGGTATGCAGTGGTTAATACCCACCAAAAGCGGTCCAAGGGAGGATAAACACAATAGAACAAGACCATGGGCCAATAGAGAAGGAGGCCTGGTCTGAGAACTCATGTGGACAACCAGGTACATGTGCATCACTTACATGTCATCAGAATGCACAATAAGAAGAAGGCAGGCCAGCAGAGGAAGTGTGATGCTCTGGGCAGTGTTCTGCTGAGAAACCTCAGGTCTTGGCACTCATGTGGATACTACATGTACCATCCGCCTAAACATTATTGCAGATCAAGTACCGTTTCTTGGCAACAATATTCACTAACAGCAGTGGCCTTTTATAGCAGGACTATGCATCCTGCCATACTGCAACACTGTACAGGAATGGTTTGAGAAACATGACGGTTCGAGATGTTGACTTGACCTCCAAACCTCCGAGATCTCAATTTGATCACGCATCTATGGGATGTATTAGACAAACTAGCCTGATCCAGCCCAACCTCGCAACTTCGCAAGTTAATCTGCTGCTCAGTGCCAGAATATGCCTCCAGAGGTCTTGAGCCAAAGCTTCAACAAGTCAAAGCCCTGCTGGCGCCATTAGGGGGTTAACGACATTTAAAAAGTGGTTTTAAATGTTACAGCGGATTGGCGGAAAGCAAAGTAACGAATGCCTATAGTCCTATGATCTAGCATCAAGCAAACTACACTGTAACAGGTTCACCTCAAGTTGTTAAGATCAAATAGACTTGCGTATGTGATTTTTGGCATGAAGAGACAATTCCGTATAGCTGTTTCTGTTTATTTCTGTCTACATACCGGTACATTTTACAGATAGATATTTTTATATACAGGTTTATATCAGGTTTATAGTTCTAGATTGTGTAGTGTACATTTTATACTGTACTGTTGATATTTTATTTTATTCTATTCTATTGTTTTCTTCATTTTTGCTGCTCTTAACTTTGTGTTGTCCACTTTCTGCCGTGACAAAGCAAATTTCCCACTTGTGGGACTAACAAAGGTTTATCTTATCTTATCTTATCTTAGATAGTCGTGTGTCTAAACAACTCAAACAGAGGCAAGTGTGTGATGGCAGAATGCCATACACTTCTATTAGTTGCAAGCTACATTAGCCTCATAGCTCCAGTGCAAAAACTAAAAGAACACTAAACATGTCTTAGCTGATCAACTACTGATTGATTTGGGTTAAAGGGAAAACTGGTTTGAACTCAGCTGTGAATTCACGAGTTTCATTATGAAACATATCCAGATATGACACTTGATAGAATCAGATTTTAGTAGAGATCCAACAATATAGCAACCGCTTTGCAAACATTGGTGCTAAAGCACTCGGTTAGGTATCGGTACTGTGGTTCCTGCTAATCACAGAGATCACCATGAACCTAATACCCCGGTGCAAACCGTAATCCAAAAAAGATACGTTTGCATGTTATTTAAATGATCTTGATACTGCGTAATAACAATAAGCCCAGGGCTGGTATTCAAAAACAGACATGCAATCCTAAAAATGAGTTGGATTTGTTACCTCTGAGACTATGAAACTGCTGTCACTGGAATTCGACCTTACATACAACAGTGTGTGTGAGGTTAAAGCAGCCACATTCTCAAATGACCTGGGAACAATGTGGGGGATAGAGATAGACAAAGAGAGAGAGAGATGGGGGGTGAGAGGGAGAGAAACAGAGAGAGAGAGAGAGAGAGAGAGAGAGAGATTAGACAGAGAGAGAGATTAGACAGAGAGACAGAGAGAGAGAGAGAGAGAGAGAGAGAGAGATGGGGCGATGGAGAGAAAGAAGAGCGAATGATGAAGAGGCCTCTGGTGTGAGGCAGAGATAAGATGGGGCGAGTGAAGGTAAAAGAGAGATTCTAGAGGAAGAGCCCTATGCACAGAAGTGTAAATAAAGGCGGGTGGCCCACCGCTTCTCCAGCTGAACAAAGAGATGATGTCACACACACACACACACACACACACACACACACACACACACACACACACACACACACACACACACACCCACCCACA
>JBBJLS010000082.1:21922887-21936929 GCA_037577275.1 Bryconaethiops microstoma
TATTCTAATGTTCACTTGTGTTTTTGCTGGCAGAAAGAAACCCACTGCTGATATAAACAGATTCAAACAATTTTCATTGGTGCCTAAAACTTTCGCATAGTACTGTATGTGTGTATGTTGTGGCTTTCTTTTTATATTGCACTGCGCTGTGAGTTGAGAAACATAATTTCGTTTTCTTGTGTATGCTTACACAATGTTAATGACAATAAAGCTCTTATCCTATCTTAACTTTACTTACTGTTTAATTATTAGTCTTATTCACAAGACTAATGGCTGAGCTGTGCTGTTTTTTTTTTGGTTTTTTGTTTTGTATTTATGAGTACAGCTTCAGACCGTGCACACATTCGTATCTAAGGCAAGTACATACACATTCTCTGTCTCTCCTGTGTCACTTTATGCAGCTGTTGCAGATCTCTCAGCAGCTGTGCAGTCGTCTGGAGCGGCTGTTTTTAATGTACGCCTCCTTCGGCTACCTCTCTCTGGAGGAAGCAGACCCGCTTTGGTAAGAGTTCATATGAAATCTGTCAGTTTTGCATATTATCAAACGCTCAGAACTGCATTTATCAAGCCAGAACGGATCACAAAGCATGAGCAAAATGTAACTTTTATTTCAAACTGAAATAACTAAAGTATTTAAAGGCAAAACACATAGGGCCTCTCGTACTTTCAGGTTTCTTTCCTTGTTCAAGTGGTTGTGACATCACTGTCATGATGACGTCAAAACAGACTGATATATTGACTTGGTAACAGTGTTTACACAGTACATTAAAATATTTCATTTCAAAAAGTGAGGAAAACTGCCTTTTATGGGGCACTTGTAAAAGCTTAATGCTGCGTGATCACCTTTCACATTTGGTCTTTGCAGTGTTTGTAGCAAACAAACAAAACCATACAAGCACAATTATTTTATGACATGCACAGATAAGATGTTATTGAAATTGGATTCTGAATATTTTATTTACTCCGATTTAACGTTTGCAGCAGACAGCAGATGACCTTTCAACAAGATATATACAGAATTTATAAGAAAATGTTTGTTATCTTAGCATTTATGGATATTTGAAACATTCCATATGAGCCCACTGCCGCAAACTAAAAATATTTTATTCAGAAAAATGTGTCGTAATTTTTGACATGTATCCTTTCATTTGTACTGAATAAAACCCCTTTAGCCTACAGAACTCTTTTCTTGGAATGTTTTATAAGACTTGAGAATACAGAAGAAAGGATTGTTGACCCTTTCTCGATGCAGCAACTCTCGTAATCCTGTTAGAAGATATAACCACAACTGTTTGGGCTTCTTGTCAGATTTTGGTTTAAAATCATAGTACTTCTTAGTATCCAGTACTCTTGAGAATAGAGTACTGCTAGGACCTGCTGAGAATGATCCACCATCCCAACAATACTCCCAATGTGAAGGTCATGTGGTAAAGGCGGACTACAGTCTGTAATTATTGAACTATGAAGTGCACCTGTATAGCAAGTGATATGATAACATGAACGGTGAATGTAAAGTACATTATGTTCATTTTAATAATCTTTTCTTACCTTAATGACTTAAATGGAATGTGGGGATCAGTTCCTATTCAGAATTTGTGCTCTGAGATTGTACATATATGGATATATACTGTATGCAAGTGTTTGGACCTTGATTTCCTTCTCTCTCTCTCTTTCTCTCTCTCTCTCTCAGTATCTCTCATTTCTACATTGGCCAGTGTGTGGTAGATAACATCAGACTGTCAATCTTCCATTACTGCCTCCCTTCCCCATTCCTGGCCTCAACCGACAGCGGCCTGTACAAGCGCATGCGCTGGAACGTTGAGCGAGAGAGGGAGAGAGAGACAGGAGAGCAAGGCAGCCGCACAGAGTAGTGAGTGAGGGTGAAAGAGAAAGGCGAATCAATCAGCAGCGAAATGCAAAGCTACATTTTGTTTGCCTCTTTAATGAGTGTTTTCTATTCAGCGTGGCTGGAAGCAGCGTGTTGTAGAGCTGAGTAGTAAATGGCAGTGTCTCAGGTTACATCCTAAATGCCACGTACTGCACTGCATAGACTATGACATTAGGCCTTTAGTGCACTTCATCACCCATTTCATGCACGTTGCTGTTTTGCATACTGGTCTTTTACATGCCTGAGTAGTGCTTGGGAGGGAGAAATAAGGGTAGAAAGAAATATGAATGAGTCAAATATTATCCAGACTTTAAAACATTATACTGGGCTAGTCCTCTGAAATAACCAAGATAAAGATCATACTGTTCACAGAGTATTCCATTAACACCCAGCATGTACAGTATATATAGTAATTTTGTTCTATGCAGTTATGACCTATAAGGGTAACTGACCTGTTTTTTTATGTCAGTTTTAGATTACAAAGTGAGATTTATATTGAATTATATTGCTTTTTTTATATCATTCATTTTCATTAGTGGAAGAGCTCCATATACAGCACTGCCATAACCTAGAGGAAAAGTTATGCATACAGCAGGAAAAAGTTTTTGAGTAAAACGTGAAACTAGAACCTTTTTTATTGATCATCCATGAATAATTTTCATTATCAAAAAGCTCCATATACAAAACTGGCATAGATCAATTTGAAGGATGAATCTGAAGGGTGCATATTCCAGGGCTACCTGCATCTCCAACGTTTCGTTCCTATTCTGAAATTGCCAATAGAATGATCCATTCTGGAGTAGCAGTGCATGAACCTTAACTCGTGCCCATGCCCAGTGCCAAGCATTGGCTAAAGGGGGTATAAAGCCTCCAAGCCTTGTCTGGAGTGATAGAGCTTTACCCAGAGTCTTTGGAATGTGTCACAGTGACAGTTGTGATCGAAAGCATCTACAGTACCTGACCTCCCACTTCTGTGAAAGTTCAGAGCTCTGATTAAATTCTCATTTTTTGTAGTTTGTGTGTTCTTGGCCAGATCTCACTCAAAAAAACAGATTTTCATCTCAAGGGACTTCCTGGTTAAATAAAAGTTAAATAAAATAAATAAAACCAACACTTAGTCAAATCCTCACGGCAATGTTCCAACATCTAGTGCAGAGAGTAAAAGCTGTTATAAACTCAAAGGTATTAATACCTTTGATTTCAGAAGAAACACTGGATGAGCAGAGGTCCAGCATTTGGTGCGTCTCAGTTGTACTTTGTCATTTTTATGCTGACGGAGCAGGCCGTTCAATATTTTGTAATTTAGTCTATATCCATCTAAAGAAAATTGTATATTGGCAGTTTTTTTTTACCTCATTTCAACATGAGTCACGCCAGCCTTGCGTGACCTTGACCACGATGAAAGAACTAATAACATGAGCTTATATTGTTTTTGCCTTCTCCAGTAAAGTTGCAATTTTTAGGATTTTTGGAGGGGTTTTTTTGACAGCAATGATATGATTTTCATCCCTTCTGTCCTATTGTAGTTATTTCCTGTGCTGTGAAGATGTTCTAGTGGTGGAGGAAGATGGTGGAGAAGACAAAGAAACAAGAGAGAAGGACAGAGAAGTTGTAAAAATGTGGTCTTTAGGGCAGTGGGTGCAGACTTACCCTGATCCGCACACTGAGGACATCTATGAATGGTAAGCCTTAAACACAAGCCCATCTCATTATCAACACAAGTGATTCATGACTCTCAAACTGATGAAGCGTTTCATTTTCATATACATAGTGGGTCTTTTGTGCGTATGTGGAATGATCTCAGATCCAGGATCACTTACACAATGCGGAGTGTTTTTGACACAACTCACTGTTCCCTGTAGCTAGAAATTAGAGGCATGCATCTGTGACATCAATTGAATTAGATTATGATATTTTAAGAAACAGTTTGCTGTATCCTGTGATATCAGGTTTCGCTATGATTCCGTGCAATTTGATTTCACTACTCAGAATTATTCTTACAGATACAATGACTACACACATATAACTACAGGGATTTCTATACACTGCTAATTAGAATATAGTAAATAAAACCAATACCAAGTACAGTATATTTGAAAGTAAACCAAAAAGTGATCATTGTAATCATTACTGTGATAGATTATGGTCAACAGTATTCCAAAACAACAGCATTATTTAAAAAAAAACAAAAAAATCAGACCCATACCTCATATAACATGTATATCTATACATTTTGCTCAAAGGTTACATGAATCTATGCAGAATATACTGTATGTCATTTAAAAACATTTTAATAACTGTTGCCCTCGTCACATTCATGCTGATGGACGCAAAAACTATTAGTTCTAAAGGTTAGTTACCAATTCAGAGAATTATGCAGAACAGAATCCTGGTCCAGTTTCCGTTTTGTCTTTCATTTCCTAATGAGCATAGTTACACTCACAAGGACTTTAGTGACAGAAAAAGATCCCTAGTCTCCAGATCTTTCTCTCACTGAGCTGCATGAGATGAGCTGTTCGCCTGCTTGAAAAGGTGCTGGGAGGGTTTGGCCACAAGTTAATTCCAAAAATTGCTAGAAAGGATGTGGCAAATCGGTGTTGCTGTTATAAAGGCAAGGGATGGTTCCTTTAATTAAACTTGTACATAAGCTTTCGCATCCATTAAATTGCTATTGGTGTGTATTATTGCATCACACTTCAAACCCAGTCTGTTACATTGGTTTAAATATTCCTCATTTTTTCTTGCAAAAAGAGCATATTTTATATATTCACTTCAGTGTTTGTTTTGTAGGATTTTGTGCTCAGTTCCGCAGGGTCAGTACAAGCACCTGGTTTATCTGGGCAAGGAAGAGCCATCAGCCTGCATCGCCACAGACTGCCTGCTGGGGCTACTGTCCTCTAAAGCAGGTCCAAGCATTAGCAATACAACATAACACTCATACAGCTCGCTTCTTAAACCAGGTTGTGTAAGCCAAGAACATGTGTTTCATCATGTTCCAAGTCTTGTTGTTCCAAGGTTCTGTGAGTAGTGCCATAGATTTTATCCCGTTGTCACATGCTCATTTGTTTCCTTAGTAATGGCATGAGAGACATACTAGCTTCACAGTTCAAATGTAAGAAAAAGTAGTCAAAGCCAAATTTCATACAGCAATCCAGTTTTATTTTTTTTCCCCCATTGTTAAACGACCAACAATACTCCATATTAAAAGTCTGAAATGTTTGATTAAAATGAGCTGCCATGGTATTGATGCCCACTTTTACAAATAGAACCAAATATAAAAATATGTCCAAAAATACAGAGATATACACACAGTCCCTGTTATTGATGTAGCAGTACTGATTCCTCTTTTAAGTTAAATGACTTACAAAGAATCATCCAAATCTCCAGTATGGTTTATATACAGTACAATACGTAAGAATGATGAATATGAAAGAACTTTGCCTTCATTATAACATTATGAATATTATATTCCAAAAATAGAGAAGACAACAGCAAAACAGTCTTGGTCTGAATATACCTGGAAACATTTAATTCCCTGATTGTGTAGTGTACAGTGACGAATAGTAATCACATCTTTTACTAAAAAAATAATAATAAAAAAAAAAAGCCTTTCACATGAAACTAAACACAAAAGTCTGAAATACCCAGAATGCCTGAAAACTCAAGTATATACTCTTTAAATAAAATAATCTATTGATGTGCATCTACACACCATGTATGACCCATTAAATCTTCCTACAGTGTAGATTAGCAGGGCAACGGCTTCATCCATTTAAAATCTACATACATAAATATCTGTCTATTTAAGAGAAAAAAGAAAAAAAAAAAGTATTTCCACAACACAAACAGTACAAGAACAGTGACAATCACAGTCAAGGGGATCTACAATTTTAACTTTAGACTAACTTAGGAGGAAACAAAAAATTCTGAGGGAAAAAAAAAAAAAAAGTTCTGCCAATTTACAGCAATTCTTAAACCCACAGCTTCTTTACCTTCGGAATTTAAAGTGTGGCCACATAAAAAAAAAAAACCCTATATATACACAAATACATCAACATTTCACAGGAGGATGTCAGTATGATACAGATCACTCAAAGACATACATAAGACATTATCATGAGGAATTCGACACGTACTCTGTCGGTCACAGCGTAGGATAAAATATACACAATGACCAAAAAAACATTTTTTTTTTTAAAATCCTGGTCTCAGGAACTTCAACGAGGCACAACAAACAAGATCCGATATGGCTTTGTCAGTGCTGTCTATTATTCGAGATATCAGTGCATCTCAACAGCTAGTGTTTAGGAAAAACATCTGTGGCACTTGGGTCGTGTGCTTTTAAAATGAATACCTATCATTTGAAAAAGGTCACATTTCTCTCAGGAAATACTGAGAGCACCATTTTTGCAGTGTAAGCTGCAGTTCTGCTGATCACTCAAGTCCCTGATTTCCCTTTCATCAGAATGAATGTAGAATTGTTTCGGCAACATAATTCAACTAACCGCCAAATGAAAGGGCTTCTAATGAGGAAAAAGGTAAGCAAACCTTTTCAACCTTCACTCAGGCAGAACAATTCAAACCTCTCTATGTAATGTGCTACATAATGCATCACATGCTGCTACAAGACAATCCAATATACAAGACAACTTTAGTCCCAAACATTTCAAATATTTCCTTCCTTCTTAGCTTAACTTCACATTTGTAAACCACCTTTTAAAGCCAATCCTTCACTTTACACACGTGTACTTAAAGAAGAGGGTGGCTTCATCTTTAACAGTGTAGGAGGACCTCAGCAATGGCTAAATCCTTTATGCCTCTTGTGCTCATTCCCAGTAGGATGAAACACTATAGAAGAAAAAGTTCATCAAATTACACAGTGCATTGCTCCTTATCTTAGGGCATTAGTATTTTACAGTGCTTTAATCCATAGAAATCCAGCAGGCAGAACAAAAATATCAGGTCAGTAGGCAGTAAGGTTTTTCTTCTTGGCTATTCAAATACAGACCTGGTCCCCTGGAATACTGGAAAAGTGAAAGCTGTATTTTGGTTTGATCAATCCTGACTTCAAAATCTCTGTTCACAGATTACATCAAGAATGGAAATAAATAGAACTATGTTCCAGTCAGACTACCCTTCTATAACTACAGAGCTGAAAACTAAATGTGCGTAGTGAAAGGTAGCCAGATGTTCAATAAACCTTCAATGAAACTTTTACCTCGCAAGAGCCGGTATGAAATGGCAAAGCCATCTGGCAGATGAGAGGAAGTGTATATTATATTATGACTCAATGATGCCGTGGTTGCTTTCAGTGCAGAGTCATAGCTCAGCTTCACTTTCTACAGTACAGTCACTGAACGAGACTGTACAAGTGGTTGTGAAATATTATGTGATCAAACCTGCTGCTTGCTATTTATATAGAAGTCAAACATTATTTGTAAACCAGATACAGTGGATGAAAAGGGACTTAGAATCTCAAATCACATGCTTCTGTGGTTTGAAAGAAATTTGAGAACTTCATTCCAACCCTAAACAATATATCAACCTGTAGAATTTCGTTCCAATCCTAACACCTGATTCAGGTAATGAAGGCCTTCATGGACATCTGAATAGGTGTGGATCTGAAGACCCTACAGCTTTAAATATATATTTCTATCTTACCCAGCCTAAAACTAATCTTAATGATGAGTCTCAAGCTCCACTACTGTCCACTCCCCTTGAGGAGAGCTACCTGCAGCCTCAGGCGAAAAGCTACTAACAGAAGTGACCGTGGCAGAAGATGGAGCGAGTGGCTGCAGTAGGTTGGGCCACAAGCTGGTCTCCAGGGGGCTCAGCGTCCCACCTGCGCCCCCCGGCAGAAGAAGTGGCGAGCAGCTGTCTCCAGCCAGCAGTAACGTCTGGTTGATCAGTTGTTGGACAATGTCGACTTTCTTGCCCCAGTCCAGCTCCAGAGGAGAGGGCTGTTCTAGAGATGTTCGAGGATGGCTCTCTGGGTGGGTCAGCACCACTTGCTCCTGTATCAGTTTCAAAGAACACATGCTTTGTGTCTGGGGAGAGGCTGTAGTATCTTTTGGAGGAGGGTCGCTTGCCTCCGTCTGGCTACATATCTCTTTGGAGTTTTCATGTTTAACAGTCAATTCCGTCACCATTTCTGGATCTTCCTGTTCTTTAAAATCATCTTCTGAATCGCTGGTCTCCAGTGCCTCATATATAGTGCAAAGTCCAGAAGGGGAGAGAGGAACTTTTGTCACCGTCTTCTGTTTATTTTGTTGCTTATTTTGTTGTTGCTCAAGCTCTTCCTGCCACTGCATGATCTGCTGTCTCTGCTTCAATTCCTGCTGTTGCTGCAGGATCTGCAGTTGAAGCAGATCTCGCCTCTGTTCTTCTAACTCCTTCTCTTTCTCCTCCCGCCTCCTTTCTCCCTCCAACTCCTCCTCCGTCTGGTTCCTCTCCTCCTTTCCATCATCATTGTGATCCCCCTTCTTATCTTTTTTACCTTCTTTTTCTTCATGACTCTCAGGCCATTGGCTCTGCTGTTCTCGCCGCTGTTCAATCTGCAGGAGCCTCTGCTGGTGATGTTCTAACCGTCTGAGCTGAGCGTTGGGACCTGCACTCGGCATTCTGGGAGGAAGGTCTGTGGGCAGACGTGGCGGATTTGTCACATGATCCACACGTGGCCCCTTGCGGCGCTTGGGTGAAGTAGTCATGTGGATGGTGAGGACATCTTGTTTCCATTGGGTTTGCATGTTCCTTCCTGTGAACAAGGCAAACAGTCCAAACGAGTGTTAGAACAAAGTGAGGGACAGGGTGGAAAAGCAAAGGAATCTAGGGTGCAGTATGAGTAAAAGCATTACGAGAAAGACAGAAGACATAGTTTGGTGTAAAAGATAATAAAACATAGGAATAAGCAAGAGACACAAGCACGAAAAAAAAAATGTAAAAAATAGTTTAGAGTAAGAAACTTCGAGGTGCTTTTGAGCAAAAGTTGCTTGTGCAGTGAAAGCGGCCAAACCCTGTATATGCAATAACCACTGGCTACTGTGACAAGATAAAAAATAAAAATAAAAAAAAAAGCTTGTGAGGTTAACAGAACAAAACAACCCTATTCACCAGGGCAGTTAGTTGAACACACATGCAAGACCAAGCACTTACCATGCATATTAAAATAAGATGCTGTGAGTTTGGTGCCCATAACCATGTTCCATTATGACAACATGCATATGCGCACAACACACCACACCACAACATGCACCGAGCAAACAAGCCACCTTTGTGAAGAGCAAACCACCACATTTCCAGCAGGCATGCAGTTCATACAGTGAGCACTCAGTGTAGGCGCTTTGTGTAAGCTGATCTAGTCTAGGGGTGCATGAGGTGTGGTGCATCCAAGAGACGTCGTCTCACTGCAAGTCAGAATGTGGCAGCCGGCATCTTTAAAAAGTTCATCCATCTGAAATCAATTTTGGCTGCTAATCAAAAGCGGTGCACTTGGTCAGTCCTGAGTCGTGGGGGTCGTATAGTTAAAAAAAACAAACAAACAAACAAACAAACAAACAAAAAAAGGCGGTGTAGGGATGGAAAAAAATAAATAAAATAAGAACAAAGGGAGAAAGAAAGGTAGAGCAGGACTAAGCACCTTGATAAAGAATGAGATCCAGAAGCCGCGTAGGATCAGATCTCGCATTTTCTCCGTCCTCCTCAGGATGGTGGGATTCGAGGAGGAGACAGTTTTTTTTTTTAGAAAAAAAAAAAAAAAGGAGAGGGGGAGGGGGGGTTTGGGTACAAGAACAGAAGTGGAAGTACATCGGGCAGGAGAGGAGAAATATTCTCCTTCTGTTGAAATTGTGTTATTTGTTAGTAATTTGTATTTTCTGTGTGTAAAAAAAAAAAAAAAAAAAAAAAAGTCATTGGTGTTGTTAGTAACAACTCATTATAATGCTGCAGTGATAGACCAAACACAACATTCACCTGGAATAAACACAAAGGGTTTATATCCAAATTCTTTATACTCTTGCAGGCTTCTGCATTTCTGGATGGTTCACACTTCATTCTTTAAAATAAAACGAACCTAAAATTTTACAAAAATGCATGGTGTATCCAGTTTTGGCACCAGGGCTTCATTTAGTGAGCTATTGGTTCAATATGCCCCACTACACCAGCTGTTTTTGTACATGCTTTTGTAATAGCAATAAACAGTTACGTGAGACTAAAAAGCCGTTTTAGCAGGTCCAACACAGGCTCTGTTTAAAAAAAAAAAAGAAAAAATTAAAAAAATTAAAATTTGATTAACCTAGGAGGGGTTGCATGCATCACTTTGTTGGCTACATTTTAGATGTTCTGTATATTGTGAGAAGCCAACAGACTGGTGCCCTAAAAAGGCAATGTTGTAAATGTGTCGTTCCTGTTGAATCCGTCATGAATGTGAAGCTCCTTCAGGCAGATCTACTAATGATACTTCATTTTTCCTCCTAGCTGATTAGCCATTATTTAAGTTTTTTCTTGCTTTGCACCTCCCTCTGGTTTTCGGATGCCCCACTCATGATGTAGTTTTGGCTCTGGCCTAGTATAAATCGATGAAATTGTACCTTGTAGGCTACAAATGCATACTTCACATTAATGGCCAAAAAAGTTCATTTCCATTTCATTTATCACCATTGTCCTCCAACAATTCGAAGAAATATACTGGAAAGAGAAGAATTGTGTTAAATGTCTCACCTTTATTTAAAGCTATGACAATAAGTATTCAAAAAACAAGCTGTTATCACAACATTACAATTAAGGGTTAACGCAAACCCTAAAGTGCAGAAGATAAAGAGGGCATGTGAATGGAGGGGGAGAGGACAATAAGGTTAAAGAGGACAGAAACTCAAATAAGTAAACAAACATACAAAAATCAATGAATTAACATTCAGTAAAAAGGCTATACACACGCTTTGCCAAAAGTCCATACCACAGATCTTTCTGCTTGAATACATTGTTTTTCTTTTAGTCATTCAGAAAACTCCACAACAAATTCATGCCAGTTCAAAGTCACACCATTAGTCTTTTAATTAAAAAACAAAAAAACAAAAAAAAAAAAAAAAGAGAGAAAAACAGTCGCCATAATTGTAGATAGCAGTAGCTATTGCACATACAGGAATTTTAAGCCATGTACCCATAAATGTAACTGTATTTGTAATAGTGTTGTGGGGAGGGTGGCACTGTAGTTCGGATCACGATCTTTTCCCCGTTGCTTAAAACTTTTTTTTTTTTTTTTTTTAAGACATTAAGACAAAGCTAGGAAGACCCTGACAATGGAGACAATAAGGGGCAAAAAGGTGCATTTATGAAGTGCAATCTATACATTACCTGCCAAAGAGCCATCAGTCTTTTCGCATATAGTGGAGTAGTAGGGATGCTGAGCGTCAAGGTCCCAGTCCTCCTCTTGGTGCTGCGAGGAGGAAGGAACGACTGAGCCCATTTCAGTGGGCTCAGTGCCACCGAGTGAGCAAGATTCTGGTAGGTCTTCGCTGGCCTTCCCGCAGAGCATATACTGTAGATCTCCTTGCTGCTCAGGATGAAGCTTGTCAACATCTCCTGGAGCACAGGTTGGTTCAAGGTTCAGCTCCTTAATGAGCGATGGATCTTTGGCCTCTTCTGGAAGCTGCTCTTCGTTCTCCAAGGAGAAAATACCTGGGCTTTTGGCGCAACTCTCAGTTGTAGATTGAGCATTGGAGTTAGAAGTGGTGGTGCAGTCAAAGCCATAGGAGGCAGCTGAGGTGGCCGACTGAGGGGTGTCACTGCCACCTCCTTCAGTCTCAACACAGGCCTCTTCACGTTCCTCTAAGGTAGTCAAGCTGTGGGTAACTTGTGTACTGCCAAAGCATTCATCGCCAGTGGCAACAGGTTCCACACTGCGCTCACAGATCTGCATCTCTCCTTCTGTGTCGCTACCCTCATCTTCTGTGGCTGAAGACGGGGATGACGGCACAGATGTCGGTGCAGTTGCTGGACCGCCCAACAAATCATCAGCAGGCAGAGTCTCAGGTTCTTCGTCTTCATCCCCATGTTCAAGTCGGACACCCAGATCTTGCATGATGTCTGGCAGAGGAGCAGGAATGGGATTCACTGTTACCGGCTGCTGCTGGTTTTCCATGCCAGAGATTATATTGTTGGCTTTTAGGTCCTCAGGTGTGCTGCCGTCACTGCAACTGTGGGCAGCTTGTTCTTGGTCACTTGTGGTGTTAGACATACCTTGCGGGTGAACTGCCAAGCCTAGACTGAGGCTAGCATCTTTCTCTGCAGAAGGCACTGGTGCAAGCTGAGGTGAGCTTGGAATGGGCTCCATGAGAGCTGGGGGCTGACATGAGGGACCTCCTCTGGCATTTTCAACATCCAGCCAAGCCTGCTGTGGAGCTTGAGTTAAGGTTTCTGAGTTTACTTGCCAGGGGCTGGAGGGAGGACTGAATGAGTGAGTGGGGTCTGGTTGTAGCGGATGGACCCAGGGGTCAGCAAAAGGGTTTAATTGTTCACACTGGGCTGCAGGGGGTGCAGAGGGAAAAATGGGGGGAGGCTGCATACGGTTTAGGTTGTCCAATCTGTAATCTTCTGCAAAGTCATCTTCATCAGCATTTCCGTAACTTTCAAGCCCACTCTCCGTGATGCCCTCACTGGCCATCTCCACATCCTCATCTTCATCCTCATCCTCATGGCACTGCCTGTGTGGGTCTTCTGCTCTTTCTGATCCCACTTCCATATCACAGACACGATCTTCATCATCATAGTCATCATCGTCATCATCTTCATTGGCAGGAATGTCCGGGACCTTCTCAAAGTCTGGCGATCCAGCAGATGCACCTTCACCATCAGCACCTTTAAGGCTAGCCTCACCAAGGTCATCCATACTTTCAGTGCCCTCTAGAACACCAGGAGCACTAAGCTCCGAGGCACCCTGCTGACTGCAACTCACATCCTCTGAATCAAGTTCAGACAGCAGGCCTCCTGCCCGCCACATCGACCCAGCTAAACCAGCTGAACCGGGTCTGGACTCCTCAGTGGGCTGCGTACCACTCATGTCAGACACTGATACCTGCTGACTGCCCTCCTTCTCCTCTTCTTCCTCTTCTGCATCATTATGGATTAGTTGCTCTGCCTTCTCAACCACCTCCACACCACTAGGGGGCACCATTGCAGCAACGGATGCTTCAAGTGGTGGAGTCGTTACAGGCTCATTCTGTGTAATTTCTTGTGCTGTTGGAGCCTCAGCCAAAATATAGTCATCACCTTTTTTGAATTCGTGCCCAACTGGGGCAGGTGCAGAATTAGACAACACAAGAACAGGAGTTTCAGCCTCTGGCTCTACAGCCAACGGCTCAACATCTGCTTGTTCCACTGTGGGAACAATCTCCACATCTGAAGGCTCTAAGGCAGGCACTTGAACCGCTTCGTCGCCCTGAACTTTAACAGGGACACTGGTCTGTTGATTTGGCTGTTCTTCTAACTGTACCGCTGGAGTAGCTTCTGCTTCTGGAACAGATTCTGCAGCTACTATGGCTGCAGCTGTTGATGCAGAGACAGCAGCTAATGAAGCTGAAGAGGATTCCACAGGCTTTGCTGCTTGTTCTTCCATATTCCTTCCCTTAATGACTATCGGCAAAACGGACTGTGTCAGTTTGGTTGCTTGGCGCTTCATGCCAACTGAGGAGCTACAGGCTCCCTGCTTCTGGTTGTTGGGTGCTTTAGTCACCTTACTTAAAGCAGGCACCTTCTGTGTTGGTACAGGCTTAGTGTTACCTGTCTTCAGCTGAGTCATTTTGGTGTCTGTAGGTGGTCGTTTGGCAGCCGAAGCCGATTTTGGGGGTTCAGGTTTGGAGTCTTTTGTAGCTGTAGGGTGGGTATTTCTGGCGGTCTTGGTGGCAACAGGTCTTCTAGCTGCTGCAGAGGTGGACGGCTTGCTGACATCTAAAATGGAGAAACAAGATGACTGACATTTGTATGTATGAAAACACTAAACAGACTGGTGAAAGATCTGACTAATTATTCAAGGCCACCCTTTTAGTAGTCTTCTAAATAATTAAATGAAAAACAAAACCTGGAAAGCTTCAACACACACACACACACACACACACACACACACACACACACACACACACACACACACACACACACACACACA
>JBBJLS010000082.1:21937029-21966708 GCA_037577275.1 Bryconaethiops microstoma
AAGGTTCTTCACCAAACTGTGTCCACAAAGTTGGAAGCATGGCGTTGTCCAAAATGTCTTGGTCTGCTGAAGCATTAAGATTAGCCTTTACTGGAAGTAAGGGTTCTAGCCCAAACCCTGAAAAACAGTTGTGTCCCAATACTTTTGTCCACATAGCCTAGCTTTTTGTTATGTATGTTGTGGAATGTGATAGTGCAGCAGCATTTTCATTCCTACATAGTTGTCTTCAAGGATTTATAGAGTGTAATCTACTGCTGATAGAAAGCGTTCTACAACCAGACTGGCTCTAGGATTGAGGTCCTAAAATCATTGTTTGTATTAAGGGATCACAGTACTCCAGGTCAGAATTTCTGTTGGTCCACAGGCTTAATAAACTTAACTGAGTGATGCTGAACTGAAACTAAAACTGGTTTCTGCCTGTTCAGTGCATTTGACTGGTTTTAGACCAGCACATGATAGTAACCTACCTGGAAAAATAAATGTGTGGCTCTTAACTGACTACTGATCTTAATTGGATAGAAGTGCAGAGCAAAGATGCTTTTAGCTACCATACAAACATTTCTCTATAGAAAACTACTTCATACAGTGTCAGAAACCACAGACAAGTGTACTGGAACTTCATGCAGTTTTAGCCTACAGTCTGCACAGTGCTAAAATGGTGTTGATAAGATACTATTACCTGTTAAATTAGCCCTGTAGCTTCAGTGGAAATTAAAGAAGCAAACCTCAGACACCAAACGTGTCTTATTTTTAGAGTAAGGTAAATACTGTACAAAATGTATATTTGCCCAACTATTGTCAGTGACAAATTTTAGCGTCCCATTGTTAAAATGAGTTATAATTCTCGGGTATATATCGCAAAATTAAACAAAGCTTCCAGTTTTTTGCAGATTTGTAAAATCTTAGTTTGCCACCTAGTGGTGAGATGGAGCACAACCACAGAAACGAGTTGCAACTTTTTATTGTAGTTTTCTTTACTCCCCCCAATACATGTTTTTTTTTTTTATTTTATCTTGGTTTAAAAATAACTTTGTGATTACAACTTATAAACAGATTCATAGATTCTGTCATTATATCAGTAAGAGGGTTAAATTAAAGTCTACATCCAAGCACTTTAGAAAATCTGTATTGAAGATGTACCAACACTGATAAATACACATTATCAAGACACATACAAATAAAGCTGCGAAAAGTACCCTATAACAAAAAAAATTAATTAATTAAAAAAGGCCAGTAACTGTGCTTTAAAAGTGTCCAATATCGTTTTATTTAAAAAGCCTCACCCAGTAAACACTGGATATACACGACTACACCTTGGTCAAAAAAAAAAAACCAGATATGCCAAAAGAAACTTTGAGCAATGACGAACCTTGTACATTACATTGTGATTATTTCAGCATTTACAATGTTAATGTTTCAAGCACCCTAAATATGTTCCAGTTGATAAGACGTTTCATTGAAGTACATCCATCCATTGCGTTTGACCTGGCTATGCGTTTCTAACACACAGGGTGAGCTTTTACTACAGGCCTTGAACACTGATCAGAGACTATTTTTTTTCTCTCGTGTTGAATGAGTGCTTGCACATTTAAGAAAGGAAACTGGCTCCAGGTCAGTGTTAAAAGGTCTAAAAAAAAATAAGACAAATCACCATGAAAGAAGGTTTACTAATGCTTGTGCGTTTTAAATTCAGTACATATACATAAAAATATGACGAAACCGACAATAATAAATTAAATTCTGTACACCATGATTGACTTGGACTGAGAGGAAGTCAAGTGTTTGTCTGATACCATCCCATCACTCTGTGCTCATCCATCGGATTGGAATTTTAATGGCACTGAAGCTGCATTACTTTTGGGGTACATCAAGTAGCGTCTATGCATTGCAGTGGTCCATGAGGCAATTTCTCAAAAGAAAAAAAAAAAAAAAAAAAAGGCAAATGTGTTTACCATCCAGAGCCGTTCCTGATGTAGGTCAACCGCCGTCAAGCATAATTAAGGAGTTCTATTGTTCTGTTTTCTACATAATTAGAGCATTGCACCCTACTGAGCTACTTTACATCACAACTGAAGAGATCCAGTTCAGAATGTAATGTTCAAAACCATTCGGAACCAAAGTCATCTGCATTTTAGTGTATTCTCCAACATTTGATAGGTTGTCCTAAAATAAGCAACTTTAATGGTCTACTTAAGTATCACTAATTTTCACATGCTGCCCTCTTTTGAAGCCCAGTCCAGACCTTTTCAGAGCTGCTTGTGGAGCCATTTGTCCACATTTGGCTCTAAAACAAGTCCAAAATGGGGATTTGAGGCAAGAGCCATAGGAGCAATATAGAAAAACAATTTCTTTTCACTGCTAGTCTACACTCAAGGATGTTTGCTTGACAGCTTAAGTGTTGCCCTGCACTAAACTGTTTTAGCGGTTAATGTCCATTAAATCTTCGTTTTGGGACCTGGCTAAGTGCAAACACTGAACACACTATAACTGAGGTGAACAGTGGCTACCGTTATCTTGTACGGAACTATGCGGTCGAAACTAAGGACTAAATGAAGTGCCGAGTCATCCTGGGGTAAGCGAGGAACAGTTCTCTTTTTTTCCTCAAAATTCAGAGCCGGTCACGACTCATCAGTTTAAAACATGTTAAAAGACAGTTAGCAATACAACACAAATATTCGACACTCAACACTAAAATCATGTCAAAGGATAAAAGTGGTGACAGTTACACAGCAACGTCTGCTTACTTTCTTGAGAAAGCTTCTGTGCAGCAAACACTTGCATGGAGAGAGATAGGACACAGAACAAGGACTTCTGGATGGCTTCAAACATTCTTTCTTGCTCCCTGCCCCCATTTAACTTTTTTTTCCACCCTCTGCTGGTTAAACTATTGGAAAGCTTGCTCTGTATAAACTATGGAAAAAGTCTGGGTAGCTTTGTAAACAAAGTGGAGTCCACTTTTCTTCAATTACATTCCTTTCATCAGCATGCAGCTATGTGTTTATCAGAGTGAATGTGTGTTGGATGCAACACTGCCTACATATCCGTGCGTATCTGTTGCTAACAATGAAGCACATGCAGTTCCAAACTTTCACCAACAGAGGGCAGACGGTTGAAGCTCTGGGTCAGTTCACCAATAACACATCTTCATAGGTGGTGGTCCTGCAAGGCACAGTAAGACATATAAAGTAAATTAGTATAAACAAACTTTCTAAGAACATGCTGCAAGCAATCATAGCACTGCCTATCATCCTGCATGCCCAGCATCCAGCACTAGCAATCGTAAAGAATTCATAAGCAAGTGTAGACTGTAAAACAGAATATATTAAAGTCAGCCCCCTAATGCAAAGTAAACAATTTTATTGCAGCTTGCCCACAAGGATAGTTATAATGAATTATATTCTTAGACCATTTTTTTTACAGTATTGTGTTTCTTGGGTTTGGCACAGTGTGTATTAAATGCATTTGCTTTTTATTTTGATTACTTCAAGACTTCCATGTGTGTTTCATGACCACATTAAGACAAATTCCAAACAACGGGGTTTGGCTGTGTGGAAGGAAAGTGGAGACCTACGCCACTGCTGACAGGGTCGAATGAAATATCATTCTTTTCTTCATGATTGTTTTTAGTCATTTTCTCCACAGATCTTTTTAGTAATTGATTATAAATCTCTGGCACTTTTTCCTGACTGACAAAAGGAGAGATCTCTTTGATCGTGAATGTTAAAAGACATCATTTTGGTCGCTGTAACTCAGGTGCAAGTATGGAGCACCACTACTTGCTGTGGCGCCAAACACTGCGTTGTCGGTGCATGATGTCACAAAAAGTCATTTGTCTTTAATTTTGGAGAAATCCTCATGCAAATTGTATTTCTGTACATTATCATCACTAATTTTGAAGATTAACATAATGCCAAATACAACTGAATATAGGTGTGACAGTAGGTAAACATTTGAGTAGGTAACAGTAGGGGGCAACCACTTCTATTTTCTATAAAACAATTTTTTTGGCTTAGGTCTTCAGTCTGATACACTGAAGAATGCTTGAACAATTCTCTTTAAACAAGCTGCAATATGGTTTTCAGTATAGAGAGAGTTCGGGCTTTATTGTTGTATTTTACGTCTTAGTATCCCGTAACCCTAAATCAACTGCTGAGTTAGAGTTGGCCTCTTTTCCTCACTCTTTTTAGACTGAAGCCCAATTTACAACTTACAGTAATACTTTGTAAAGAACAGCTAAAGCTGCCTGTTATGAATTACAACCAGTAGGAGTGAAGTCCCCATTATGTAAGTGGGATCATACTAACTAATCTCCACTGGCTTGCAATCACTCTTACCTTTAATTCAGCCTTACAACTGTTGACAAATTTAGCTAAGCTCTTTGGCTGAGTTCTATTCTAAATCAAAAACAAAAGAGAATTGTACTATAAAACAGTCCTATGCAAATAGCCCTTTGGCATGAAAGTGGTCAAACCTGTCACAGCAGCAGAAGAAAGAGCACGGCGAAGTCTCCAGGCCACGGAACTTTCCAGAGTTGGGCGTGTCCTTGCACTCGGCAATGAATGCATGTAGATCTGTGATGTGCATGCACTCCTGAGTTTGTTGCTATTCAACAAAAAACACAAAAAATACCATGAACACAGCATACTTTTAAAGCAACTGTTCAATTTATTCATACATTCACAAACATGCATCTAAATTTAATCTGTAAATACGATTTACTGTACACTATTTTGGACAACGCCATGCTTCCAACTTTGTGGACACAGTTTGGGGAAGAATATTTTCCATTCCAGCATGACTGTGTCTCAGTGCACAAAGTAAGCTCCATAAAATGGCTGGATGAGTTTAATGTGGAAGAACTTGACCGGCCTTGCACAGAGCCAGTCAAGTTCTGACCTCAACCCCATCCAACACCTTTGGGATGAACTGGAACAGAGGTTGTAAACCAGGCCTTATCGTCTAAATGCTCATAAATGCTCTACAGAATGAATGGACACATCTTGTGGAAAGCCTTCCAAGAAGAGTGGAAGTGTTACGGTTGCGAAGAGGGACCAACTCCATATTAAAGTCTATGTTATAGAATGCAGTGTCATTAAAGTCCCTGATGGTGTAATGGTCAGGCGTCCCAATACTTTTGTCCATAAAGTGTAGATCCATTCTATTTCTTTATAGAGTGATACTGTCTGTTGTATATTCTGGTACTCCTGATGACACCAACATATAAGTCACATCTAGAATCTGAATCTTAATTCACAAACTAGAACAATGCCAAAAACAGATTACTAAAATAATAACAAAATAACAAAAACAAACAGATTACTGGTTTGTAAAAGTGTAAAAAAAAAAAAATTGTTTTTCGTTCTCTTGAGAAAACCTTTTTTTCCAACTGATCATCTTTTTCTTCCCTCCATATCCTCCCTTTTCCTCCCTATCTGTCCCTCTGTCTTACCTTTATGGTCTCATATGCGCCAGTGATGAGGGCGATGAAGAGCGAGAGCACCATGTAGATGAACAGAGAGATGAAGGTGTATAGGTATATCTATAGAAAAAAATATGGAACATTAAACCCTGTTTTATCACTCTTGTCACTCATTCTCCTGTCACTGTGCTGTATTCTTCAAAGAGCAGTTTGAAATATATATATATATATATTTGAGGTTTTTGACGAGGTAAGCCTCAGTGAGCTTATTAGCCAGCCAAACAAACGTTGCAATGCAAAACTTATTTTATAGAAGTTTAGACATAAGTGAATAATTGCTTTGTCACCGTGTATTGCCTTTTTTGCTGTAGCTACATGTTTAGTCTCCAGCTTTAACTTTTTGCTTAAGTTTTATCAGCAGTAATGTATATCAGATGAAGTAGTTTGCTACTTAAAACCCAGTCTGGAACCGGTAAATTTGAAAGTCGTGGCTCTAAAGTACTTTTTTTATGACAGTTAGTTATAATGGCACAATCTGATTGGGAGAACAGATCTATTCCTGCTGTTATTAATGATAACAGAAGTTTCACTGTTATTCTCCTGAGTGGTGACTGTTTGTAAACCTTAGCCAAGATTACATTTTAACTCTGCAAGGCATTTGCTCAGATTCTAAACAAAAGTAAGACAATAAATCAGCATCAAATTCAGAATTTTTTCAGTCAGTAGCTGTAAACACCTAACTTAACAAACTGGAATTAGCCAAGTACATTCTCAAACTGTGTTGGTATTTATCAGACTCCTTTTTGATCATTTGATTTTCCATCACATAAACCATGAAATGTGCTGAATCACTAAAATAATTTTTCCTGTTGTGGGGCCACACTGTAGATTCTTTTACTTTTTTTCCGACATGTCTGCATATCACTGACAAAGTTCTGCTGACCCAAGCATGCTTTCTCGTTTATATTCCTGCTGTTTTCCAGCCCTTACAGACCACCAAGCACCATAAAGCTGACCAAACTGAAATGAAACTGAAAACACTAAAAAGCAAAAAACAATACCACAACAGTGGTTACTGAGTTTAGTATGACAGTTGGTCAGTTTAGTATGACAGTCCTAGCAAAAGAGACTGAAATTACACACAGTGCTGACATACAACAATACAAAATATGCATACACACTCACTATCTCTCTCTTACACACACACACACTCACTCCCTCCCTCACTACATGTGTGTGTAAATTAGATTTAACATAGAAAGAGCACACTATATATCACAAACACACATAAAAATATTATATATACATACAAATATATATATATATATATATACACACACACACGCACTCAAAAACATATACTTGCACATTCAGCATACCTACACCTATACATACATGCACGTGACTTTAGACATAGGAGCCTCTGTTAGAGCGTGTGTGAGCAGTGTGAAAACACACCTGGCTGAAGACCCACACCAGTGTGCTGCTCTCCTGCATGCCGCTGAAGGTGACAAACATGTCATCTCCGTTTATCAGAGAAAACAGGCACTCCGACACCATTGACAGAGAGCGGAACTGACAGGAAAGGGGAAGAAAAAACACTAAAAGAGTGTAATATAATACCCCAAACCACCTTTGTTGTAGGAGTGTGGAAGGTTTATTCATTTGTGTAATAGCGAGAGAATGTGTGTCAACACAATAGTTAATCTGTGCAATAGTGAAACCTCTTTGAACTTTGTGTTCTCAGTAATACTCAGTATTACAACAATGTAGCCTCTTAATAGGCACAACACCTCTTTTTGGCAGCTGGAAACAAAACATATTTGCTAAAATTGAGCATGACTTCACACAGGTCCTTCATTCATTCATGTTGGTAAAACAAATCTCATGGTCAATGAGTGTTTTTGACATGCACATACAGGCTATGACATTTAAATATCTGTGGCTATTTGGGGAAATGACACTGTACTTGATTTGCACTGCAGCTTTGGGGCTAAGCCTATAGTCCCCTATTCAGCATTGTGCAATCTTTAATACCACCTGCATATGTGGTTTTTAAAACTGTTATCTACCAAAACAGACAAAGGTATATTGCATAACTGAAAACAGGAGTAGGAACAATCCTGAAGCCTGCATTTTATAGCCTGCATCATGGAGGCGAACACTGATAAGTAAAAAGGTAAAAGTTTCCATTACTTGTTAGCTTCATTAGTCCTGTAGCAAATTATGAGACACCAACTGTGTCTTGATTGACTACATTTGGGGTAGAAGGGAAAAATATAATAAATATGAAAAATTTTAATATTATTATGTCCACATGCAGTTTGGTGTTATAGTGAAAAAAACTCCCAAATTAATTTAGAACAGATCGATCAGATCTCATTTAAATATCCAATATAATATGGCCTCAATCCACAGCCACAAGGACACTGATCATATGAAGGCTTTTACTCCATACCTTGACATGATAGGGCCCCAAAACAATCCATCCACAGAAGCAGTAGCCCAGATATATGACTGCCACACAGCAGCAGAAACGGATCACGTTAGGGAACGCTGCCCGCAGTGTTACTATCAGGATCTAGAACAGGACAGGAAATTTCCACTCTTCAGCAATCTGAAAACACCACTGAGATTTTAAGACAAGAAAACTTTAAAAATAGCAAAACAACAGCACAAAAGAAGTTGAGAGTCTAACTAAAATGTGTGTTTGTATGCTTTTCAGCTTGGTAAGAATTTTAAAAATGCATAAGCTCTACGATTTATGCTTAATCTATATGTAATATCTAGATATGTGCAAGCTACATTTCAGGACTGCAGCAATGCCTTTCAAAACAAAAACTCACAATGACTATGCATGCCTGTTGCCTCAGTGCAGCAAGGTGGGTTTCACGACTGCATTTAAAAATGTACATATATATTATATATAGAGATAAATTCTCTGAACAAATATATATATATAAATGAATATGAATAAAAATATATGAAAAGTATGTTTGGATTTTATGTTCTGTTCTGAGATTATATCTCCACCTTTGAAATAAAATATTTAATAATAAATAATACACATTTTATTTCAATGTCAGACACCTTTGTGTTACTTCTAGTGCATATATCTCCCTCAAATTTACACATCGGCATAATGTCTTTTGACTTTTAATTATGAACAAAAACAAAAAACAGTAAGTAGATCTACACACTGGAACCTTATTAAATAACAAACATTTTCTACGTACTAAACCTTCATTTTATTTACAGCTTCCTGTTGTTCTCCTATGCGAAAGCTGAGAAAGTGGAACTGTCTATCTGTTCCATAACTTACATTGTATTTCTGGAAAAAGCTGAGGTAGCGAATGACCCCCACCCAAACCAACAGTGTTGAGGTTCCCAAAAGAATTCCGCACACATCGTAAGATGCGATATTCTGAAGAAAAAGGAAGAAAAGAAAACCAGCAGAGAGCGAAAAGCAGCATGAGAACTGAGGAAAAAGTCAAAAACAGAGCAGGTTGGTGTATGACAATCTTTCCTTTTCTTTTATCTTTTTTTTTAATTTTTACAAAAGATGTTTAGCTCAGTGAGTGCACTACAGATCTATTGTAAACTACTAAATTTTTAAAGAAACAAAGTGGCACTTTTACATTTTAGTCTGGGTAATATGAATTTAGGTAGTTAAACAAGTATGAGCTGATGTGTCTCAAATTCCTTACATTATATAACTTTCCCTAGTAAAAACTAATTCCACTCCATCCTCTTATGAGGATATGGGGAAAAGGTTATTCCTGCTTCCCTTATTTGTTGACCCTAATGATGAGGTCAGTTTCGTGTCATGCACCTTTGACTCAATGCCAATCTTGATGAGGGAACCAGTGATGGTGAACACGTCGCTGATGATGAGGAGGATGTACCAGCCGTTAATGAACTCCATTCGGTCTCCCCAAGACACTCTGCGATTCATGGTGTTCTTAAAGAACTGCACAAACTCCTACAATACAGGACAAGAGCAGAAAAAAGGGCAGAGAGTTCAAATGTGTTTTTAGGAAATAGTTCCACAGTTCCACAGTTTAACTATAGTAATCTTTGTTTGTTGAAGGACATGCATTTCTCTTACATACTGCAGGAGGACTCCTCTGATGATGGAGCGGCTACACAACACGAACGAGAGGGTACACACCACTGCTACCATCACATCAAATGCTAACCGAGCATAGTTCTCCGCTACAGAGAGAGACAGAGGGAGAGAGACAAAGGGAGAGACAGACGGAGAGAGAGAGAGCGAGAGTGAGAGAGAGAGAGAGAGATATGGGGGGATTATACCAAGGGGATCAAAAGAAAGTCTTGTGAGAATATTAAAAAATGCACATGATAGTTTTTGGGATTAGATGTGCAATGAAACAAATCATACGATTAAAGTTGGAAAAGGAGGATATTAAAACCTAAATTAGAACAAGGCACACAATTCCTATTACTCATTTTCAGATGGTTTTTGGTCATTTACTTGGATTAAACTGCAATACTACTGGCAACTCACTTCTGAAAATCCTTAAACGTCTAGGTTTAGTCTTAATCTGGGTCTGGAAAACTGATCCTTTGGGTCAGTTTCTCAAACAGGGATTAGACTACCCTTTCCTTTTCAATGGAAAAACTATTCACAGCTCTACATGAGACTAGGCTTAACCCCTGTCCGGGAAACCGACCCTATGTTTAACTGGATCATTACCTGCTTTCACTGAATCCTGATGAATGTTCAGAGTGCGTGCAATGTAATGTAACAGTCACACAACAGTTGAGAACGACCTCTCATAGAAAGGCCTATGAAAACCAAAAGGAATGAGCTAAATCTAACTTCCATGAACTAAAACAAAGTCTCACCATGGCCAGATATGTTGGGGTCTTTGCATTCTTTAATAGAGACTTCATTATCCAGACTGATCTTCACTTTGCCGCTGTGAGCCTTGTTGTCCAGCACTATCTACTCAGAAAGTCAGAGAACAACGCCGTTCACATCTGCATCTAACATCAAGAGCTAGGTTACACATTCAGAGATTTATACTAATGCATTATCAAACCTCTCCCAGCACATAAACCCAGTAAACACGAACAAACCTTCTAGCGTTAAACCAGCGTAAATGTGTGAGAGAGTTCTAGAACAGTGTGAACAGATTATAGAGTGTTCCAGAACAGCAGGGATGCAGAAGAGCATTGCAGAACAGTGTGAATGAGGGAGGGCATTTTAAATCTCCGTGAATAGGGCATGGCACTGCAGAACAGTGAATGTTCTACAATAGTGTGAATGGGACAGAGCCTAGCAGTGTGAATGGGAAAGAATGTTCTACAATAGTGCGAATGGGGAAAGCATAACAGAACAGTGTGACTAGGGAATAGCACTCTAGAACAGTGAATGGGGCATAGAATTGTAGAACAGCCCGGAAGGGGGAAACATTTTATAACAGTGTGAACAAAGCAGAACTCAAAAGAACTCAAATGAGGGGCAAAAAAGTCATACATATTTATCTTGTCCATTTAAGCATTCGTTTTTGCTTTGCATCTACATTGTCCAGTTTCCTACTTTCATTTCTGTTTTTCATTGCCTGTTTTGATTTGGGTTTGCACGTCCCAGTTCTGTATTCATACTTTTCAGAGCACTGTGACCTTTGTCTGTGAAAGGCACTTCATAAACATATTCTACGTACTTTTTTTTACTTACAGGGTGAATAGGGCAGAGCATAATACGACAGCGTGAATGTGGAAGAACATTCTACAATGGCGTGAATGCGGTGTATCGTTTAAGGGGGTGTACCGTTCTAGAACAGCGTTTAAGGGGGAGGGGAGATTCTAGAACAGTCTGAATGGTGTGTCGTAAAGAGTGGTCGGAAAATTTTAAAGCAGTGGATGGAAGAGAACAATGTAAACATCATAAAAGTGGAGAAGTGCTGTTCCAGTGCAAAAAGGGTCCTAATAGCCAACTTGAGGCCAACATTTGTCTGTATTTTTGTCAATTTTGTGACATGTGAAAGATAGTGTTGTCAAATTATTGCTTTAACCCTTAGAACCCAGAGTTTATAAATAAAATTTCAACAAATAAAAACAGTCTACAGCAGTCTAAAACCGGTGTTTACTCTCCTACGCTCTCAGCGTTTGCTGCTCTCTCGCTCAGCCGCTCTCCGGACCCCCTCCCTCTGCGGGTTTCCCCACCCACTTGTGGACAGAGACTTTCCTGAAAGTTCTCCTGGGTTCTAAGGTCTTGTGTTTTTCCTGTTTGTTTCTAAGATCTAACATGAAAGAAATTTGGACATTTTTGTTCTTAATGGGAGTTTGGGTGACACCATTTTTAAAACCCTAATAGCGGTTGTTATCAGATGTCTTTAAATTACAAGCATCAACACGAACTTCCATATTAGGAGTCATTTTGCAGTATGGGTTATAGGAACCACCTATGCAAGGACAAACAAATGATGGTTTTTTTAAAGTAACAAAAGTAGTTCAGCTGTACAGTGTGGGGAAATACCACAACCCACCGTGATCATAAAAGTGTAGCAGTCTGGTATCTCATTGTTTATAATGGTCTGAAGATTGATAGCCTTCAGTTGAAACTGTATTGTCACATTGATGAGCCTGAGAAAGACATGGTGGAAAAGAAAAAGAAAAAGAAAGAAGAAAAAAAAACAAAACACAAACAACACTTTGTTCATTCCTTTTTCATAATGAATGTTGTCTTCTAGAACAGAAGGTACTTGTGAACGTACTTGTGAATTTTGAGGGTAAAGTTTTTGTACTCATGTTCCAGGACTCCTGGAGGCGTGATGAGAGGGGTGACCCCCACACAGTCTAGAGTGAGAGTAAGAGTCAGAGTGAGAGTGAGAGTGAGAGAGAGGTTTCATCAGGTCTTCCTCTCTAATAACAGCTGGTCACTGAAGGATTTGCTCATATTTTACAACTATTTCCTCTTTAAAGCACTAAAAGGAAGTGGTACTTCTTCTAAGAACCTAATTAGAAGGTATTTACACCAACAGTATTTATGGCTCTGTATTAAATGTAGCGTGTAACACTCTCACCTCGCCATATAACTAATATAACTATCACCTCATAATGATTTAATTATGCCAAAGTTTAGGCGAAGTTCAATTCTGAATTATTTCAAAGATTTGAATTCTCATTTTTACTAAACATGATTTTCACTGAAAACACAAAAATATGACTGTTTATACACTGGAGAAATATAGACAATAAGACAACAGAATATTTAACATTTAAAAACAGGCAGAGAAAATTAAAACCCTAACCCATGAAACACTTTTTCACAGCATTTTTGGCAAGCCTGATTTCCTCAAAGCAGATTTACCCAGAACTAAAATAGATTTGAACAAAAAAGTCACAATGACATCAATTCAGTTGAATTCATATATCCAGATTTTTTAATTCAAGAATGTATCCAGTGGTAATAACATTTCAAAACGACGACTATTACACAAATGGATAAATACTGTAAGTTACATTTTTAATGCTCTTACTTTTCTATTGTTGTTTGTCATAGACATTTTTATCACGTCAAGTGATTCCACCATGCAAAATGAGGAAAAATCAGTGGTCTTCTGAGGTATTTGTTAAATGAAGAAGGTAAAAGAGAGGACTTTACCTGTAATAATATGAGGGTCAATGTCGAAGGTGTCATTGGCAGGGTCTATCCAGCCCTTTTTATAATACTGCTGGCAGAGAGACAAAGCGCTGCCATTGACTCCCACTCCATATACGTATGCATAGCGACCCACTGTGGTCTCCGACAGGGCCAGGTACTGATGAAGAGTGAAGGGAATTTGTGGAGGGGGGATAGAAAAAGAGAAAAGGACAAAATAAAGATACGAATACAAAAATGGCATGTTCGTTTTAGGTGGGCCAGGTTGTTTGTTGCCCATGCGTCAAGCAAATTATGATGGCAAGCAAATCTTTGGAAACAAACAAATCTTTTGGAAACAAATGTTTTGGAAACTGAGATAATAATCCTGCAAGGCTGTACATAGTTCCCATACCCTGAAAATCTAGGGCCTCCAAAGCTCAAGGAACTGGACTTCTTAAATACAAATTCCATCCTTATGATTTGATTTGCCTTGCTTGTTAAAAAAAAAAAACCCACAGTGTTGTGATTATGAAGTATGAGTGCAGCTATCTCTCATGCTGCTTGTCCTTTGTACCTGGACTAAATATCTATTAAAAGCAAGTGAACTTTACTTTGAAGGTAATAGATTCTATTACATTTCAGGATGTCCCTGAACCTCATTTGGGAATTAAAAATTAAAATGGAAAGGTGTTCTGGCCCATATATTGAAAACCTAGGTAACTACCTCTATGGGGATGTAAAAATGTATTTACTCAAGAATGAACCTCAAGTTCAGCCTTAAACTCATTCAACCAAAGGAAAGTTGTGCTGCAGAATGTAGTTTCAGTGGTAACGCATGTCACTACATGTCAGTGTTTGGAACGTCAAAGCACATAAGAAACTCTATAATCTGTAATAAAAAGTGTTGTTTCATCTTCAGTTTCTGTTTGGTTTGGATATAAATTGTAAAGAGGCTAATTTTGTCACGCATGAACACACCAGAACACAGCACACAATGTGAACAGTGTGAAATTCTCTCTCCGCATTTAACACATTCACTCGAGTACAGCAGCGTATGGGGAGGATACTTTGCTCAAGGGTACCTCAGTGGTGCTACTGGCAGTCATGGGATTCGAACCCACAGCCTTTCAATCACAGGGGCAACTCCCTAGCCACCAGGCCACCAGCTGTCCTGTAGTCTACTCACAGTTATTCTTGTTATTTGACGATTAATGTGTTTACTGCTGAAAATTTCAGATCAGTGGGGTGAAATGTTTGAAATGTTTAGAATAGTTTGAAATGTCCATTATAAGTTAATCAATTGATGTTACTCATATGTAATTATTTTTCTGACAAACATTTGACATTACGCCTGGCTCTTTGTAGCGTCCGCACTGTTAAAAAACTTGTTTGGATTCCTGCGTATTATATCGTTAGTTAACGCCAGCTAAAGTTTTTGTTACTTCAGTTAGGGTGGGAGACCTGGCAAGCAAAGTGAACTTAAGCTTCGAGGAAAAACCATGTATATCCATTCTTCTTTATACGCCACAGGTAAAACACATACTGTTTAAAAAGTATACACATCACGTTGACAGCTGCAGCGTGGCGATTAGAAATCAGATATGCTTCAGACGGAAAGCTTTTCACAGATTCAAAGCGTGAAGCCCCTTTCTGACTCAATGCCTAACCATGGCTTGCTTTGTCAAAACACAGACACATCCTCTTTTCAGTGCTGCACGCAGCAGGTGGAACAGAGAGCCGACTAGCGTTACTGTAAGCTGTTCCACTGTTATCTAGAGGTTTTTCACAGATGTTTGAGTAACAAAGTTTTACAGTCACATACATAATGTTTTCCACATGACTGAGTACATCACAATTCTCATTCGCAGTATGGCACTACTTTGACCAAAGGACTTTGACCAAAGATATACATACTAATTTTAACTGGTAAGGCATATGGGACCAGGTCATGAAGTCCATATAAACAACTCCACTGCCTAAACCTTAACACACCAATACAGCCACAATTAGATATCAAGCATCCATAAAGTTATTTATTTTTTAAAACTTAACTTTTTAGTTCATTTAAAAAAAAGAATTTTAACAACAGAGGAGGAGTTGAGTCTGCTGTCAAAGATTCCAAAAAATGTGAACGCTGAATATATAACTGTTGGTACCATTTACCTGGTCTACTGCGTAGAACATGCTGTCATAGACATCCTTCTGTGTGTACACTGCCAATGCATCATTTGCGCCGTCATAATCTTTGAGGAAGAGATGTTTGAATGATGCCGTGTTCTCCTCTTTAAATGTTACAACCATCTGGTTACTCAGACCAAATAACACCAGCTAGAGAAAAAGAGAGATGAGGGTATGCACTCAGTTATTGCTGTACAAGAACATTTCTAGCACAATATGCATTTTTTCAGTCAACAAGAGTTGCAGGATGAAGTCTAGCAAACACGGCAAAAAAAAAAAATGTATGATAGCCAACGCTGGGATGAACTAGTACGGCTTCAACAGTTGTTTTTGGAACAGCCTATGAAATTCCTAAACAGATAACCTTAAACAGGTAACACACATTTCTGCAACTGCTGTCAAACCAGTGTCAAACAACCATTGGTTTGGTTAACATATCTTTCAAAAGCAATGTAAAATGGCTGTTTATTAGAACAGACAATCTTACACTAGTTTCAGCCAGGAGATAATATCTACAACAAATAAGGAAACATAAGATCAGATTGTTCCTGAACTTGTAACGTTCAGCTCATTGAATTCTAAGACACAGGCTTACAGTCAAGTCAGTGTCACTGACTTATTCAGAACAGACCAGCTTAGTCTGTATTCACATTGTGTCAGAAAATGCACTGGCTCATGATATCCGTACTCCAAAGTCTTATAGATGAGCCCCATGATGTAATATAAAATATATATTATGGTCCTCATAAGCTTGTGACTTTGTAGTAAACTTGGAAATTCACAAGCCCTTGAGGACCATTATAGATACACTACAGATGACATCATGGGGGTAGGGGTTTAATTATACACACATCTTCAGGTTGAGATATGACTCCATTTAACACAATTTAAGGATGTGTATATGGGCTCCTGAAACTGTCTAAGAATTGGTCCCATCACTGGAAGATCACAAGTTTGATATAGTCTTAGACAGCATAACTCGCCTTAGAGAGCAAGGGAGTCCTAGCTAGTGGGTAAAATTGGAGACCACTAAACCGGGCAAAAAACTGCAGACCAGTCCCATACCTGTACTGTGACTATGATGATCTTTAGGATCTGCAGGACCAGTTTAAATGGCTTCCGGCCTTTGGCATGGAACTTGTCGCATGGGCTCATAAAGAAGTATTTCAGCTTCCGGCGCAATGCTTCCTCTTCCGGTTCCACGGTCACCCAGCCTCCGGTCGCCGTTTGCGACCTGGGATTGCCACAGTCGCGAGATCCATAGCTAGTCACTGGGGACAGCAATTTATCCCTTTCTGGAAAGAAAACGAGAGAGCCGAGAGTGTCGAAATTAAGAATTTAAGAAAAACAAGTCAATGGGTCAAAAAAAAAAAAAAAAAATCATGATAAGGATCTGGAGCACTCTGATCTAGTCTCCTTCAACACGCCATAACCACCATATCATGATTAACTTATCAGACACTATGTTCGTCATCTTTCGGTAACAACATAACATGGATAGCGTAGCTGGCTTAGAGAATAAACATTATCCAACGATGCTAACATTGTTAATAATGAATGAAAGTTGGCAGAAAACTGTTAACATTGTCCCAAAAAGCTCTTTCCAACCTGTCATCACCAGCTGTCAAAAATGGTTAGCCACATTACATTTGGGTGCAGAATTCCTTTCACCTTGCAGCCCAGTAGCTCTACAAAAACAGATGGCCAGGATCAATGTTGAAGGTAAGCAAATCCTCAGAGGCGTGAAGCAGACATGAACTTGCATCATTCTGCCTCACTTACCTCCCTCTATTGCACATACAGCCCATTGGTTCTGAAAGCAATGGGGTATGGTTGAATGGATGAGTCCTCCATCTGTCTAAATGTGTCAAAATGTACCTGTACTAAGATCAGGAACATGAGCTTGTTTGCTCTGAGAAACAGGATGGCAATGTACCAGTGAAAATGGAACCATCTACCTTCTATGTAAACACACGCATCCTGTGTGACTGTGATCCTCATTTATAATATACTTCTATTTTCTACACTAAATATTATATATATTTAAGAGCTTTCCAATATTGTAGTAATATAAAGATGGATGTACACCAAGGTCAGTCAGTCAGAAGGTGGTCATATAACCACAGTGATTTCGGAACGCTTCATTCTTTTAAATATATGATTATAAAACAATAAGTACCAAAAAAAAAACAACTGCTGGACTATTTTCACAAGTAAAAACAAAAAGGATTGCTTTATTGTATGTATTCCATTACAGTGTAGTTTGTTTACTCAAATGTGTTTTTAAAAGAATTAAATCAATCCTTAGCAACATTTGATATGCGATGACGCACTCAATATTTTCCTAAAACAACATAGATGAATTTAATCGATATACTAATAACTCAGCTGCACTGCAACATTTTGAATTTGTTCCAGAACAAAAGCATAATGATCAGTCCCCTGAGGAAACATGACTTTGCAAAAGTGCATTGCTGAAGGCAATTCATTTGACTTTTGACCAGTATGAGCTGTAGGACAAAATTTTTGTTTTAGAATTCTCTCAGTTTGAATTGCAACTGAACTTGCTGGTCTACAAATGCAGAGACTGTAAATGTCTCCACAAATCTGTTGAAAGACAGCGACTGAATCACTGGCCCACATAACATTGCTCACACTACATGCTTCAGTATGCTTGCAGGAGAACACTAATTACCCAGCTTGTAATTACGCTGTTACAAACAACCCTTGCGATATGACTTGCAGCAATGAACCAATAATGAGACATGGCTAAAGATTAGCCCGCATGACTTTACATTATGTTACATGAATAACTTAATTCATTTAACACCCATCCACAAGCTGAATTAGTGGTATCACATAAAAAAGTAAATTCTTATGGATTGTCCAGTTGGAAAACACCAGGTTCAATGATGAATCACGCTGAAGCTGTACTTTGCAAAGTTTTATTGAGACAGAGAAAAAAATATTAAAGGAAGATGTTACAGTGTTTTATTGAATTTTTGCAAATAAACTACTTAAGAAAGAACAGGACACACACATCAAATAGTTGGTACAAAACACCAACCATTTACTTACAGTTATTCCTATGGAATTTCACATTTTTGAAATCTTCAAACCTCTGTAAAGATACAAATCCACCTGCTGGCTGGGCACTAAGTTTCAAAAGAAAAGGAAAAAAAAAAACACGTAGGAATGTCATTTGGAGTAAATTACGTCATGACGAACCACATTAGTAAACACCCGCATAGGCAGACGTGTTCAAAAAGTACGATTTTCTCATGGCTCACTGAGTACTAAGAAAATCCAGCAATCTGGAGCACTATATTCAGGTGGAAAAAGGCAGGTGAAGGCTCTTCGGAACTCGATTTCAAGGCGAAATAAATCACAGTAACTCAAAATACAAAAGCGAGCGGCAAAAAAACTCCATGCACGTACGGTCGCTTGAAGAGAGCGATAACGGAAGAGTGTTCAGCATGGCTCATTAAAGGCGATATAAATCACAGCCCCAGCTGACAGTAGCTGCTCTGGTCAAGAAGAAAAATGGAAGTGAAAAAAAAAGCAAAGAGGAAAAGAAAATAGGACAAATCGGTCAGCAAGACAAACAAGACAAAAGGTTAAAACGTGACAGAAAGAGGGGAATGTGACTATAAAGCACTTTTACGTCTTTAGCATGCTGAGGTAGTTCGCAAAAACCAAGTCCAGTCCATCTGAGCCAGCAGAACGTAGAGCCACTTTCAAAGTCTGCACGCCTGAACAAATTCTGACTCACAAATTTGACTCACAGTGTGCACTCATCTTGCCAATCGCTGGGAGGTGAATATTAATATCTAGAACTGGTCACCATTCAAAGATTTTCACAACAGCACCAATGCCGATAACTAGACTTCGACTCCAGTGCTTTTGCACATGCTTTTCACAGTAGCTATAAAAAGCAGCCTTGAAATGTAATACTTTTAAATACAGACATTTCAAAATGCTTTAAATTACATCAAATTATTTTTTTAATGTTTGCTTTATATTTAAACTGATTATATTATCAAAAATATCCAAGCCTTTTTCAATTCCGCCACTGCGAGGCCTGTAGGAAGGTGTTTAAAAGTGACTTAAAAGTGACTGAGTGCGATATGCTGAAAGTGGGGATATTTATGAAAATCAAAAAGTGCTGACACCAATAACACACATACAGAAGGTAATTTAGACAGCCAATCAATAACCTGAAACACAAATGTTGGAACATGCATGCTTATGGGCTCATGGCACTGATGAAATTTAGTACTCGATACTCAGTCAGTAGCATAAAAATATTCCATTGCTATACTCAGCCCTAATAAGATATGTATGTCTTTGTAAAGTAGTTACTACATGTACCCCTACTTTGCGTAGCCCTAAAGAAATCCATGAGTAGATCAACCTATGGAGAGATCAGTCTCTTCATGACTAAGGAATATTGAAGCTAACAGGACTGGCATTACTGAAAAGTGTGAAAGTCTGACTTCCGTATTGAAACGGGATGTCGACCTTTAGCAGTGTTTTCAGAAAGACCACCTGCACAGGTGACAGGACCTGTCGGTTTCTTGTATGACTCTTGCCTTGAAACATGCCGTGTCAACAGGACGGAATTCTTGTAAAAATGGACGTAAGCGGACCGGCCGATACCAATCTTGGAGGAAACCGTAGAGAATGTGGGTGTATTTAGACGGCAACAGAACCACCGTGTCCAAAAAAGAGTGATAGAGTCAGTCAAACGGGGCTACATAAGTGGAAAAATGTCATCCATCCAGCTTTGTGACTGCTGCTCTTCCCGTGTGGTAAGTTCGGACGCTGCGACACACGCTCCAGCTGTCAGAGAGAAAGATGCAAACTTGTAACTAGGGGTCTTATCAACACTGTCATCTAGACATGTCACTCTAGTCAAGGCCACCCACAGCAACACTGCCCAAACAACAAATGTGTGAGGCAGGCATATAGTTAGGCATGATGCTGTTAAGCTTTTTAGTGTGACTATTGGGGCAATCACACTATTGTTCTTCTTATGTTTTATTATTATTATTTATTTATTACACCCATTATTACACCCATTTTTGGTGCTGCTTCTTGTCAGAGCCCATACTGAATTTTTGCCAAATTCTAACATCAAAACATCCGTTGATATCCTGTGTATTCAGACTTTTGATCGGCTGATCATGGGCCGAGTATTGATTGTTTAAAAAAAATGATTTCTGTGGCTGAGTCACTTCTGTAATATATGGGAAAAGAGAGCAGACGGTCAAGTTGCCTTTAAAATGTGTGTTGGAGAGGGAGTCTGTGACATCACAAGTGAGGCGACTGGAAAGGCGAAAAACACAGCAGACTCATTAACGCACTTTAAGACATTAAAGTTCAGGTACATAAAAAAAAAAAAAGATGTGTCAATGTTTGTTGTGGTTCCATTAAAAATGAATCAGCCTGTGAACGAACCTACACGTTACACCATCTTTAACTATAAATGACTTGGTAAGAGCCAGCGAGTTAGTTCCCACTCAGTGGTCCAGCGGTAAGATGCTGGGCACTAAATCAAAAGATCGTCAGTTCGAATACACAAACCTTTTTGCCCGTAAAACCAAAGTTTGTGTGTCTCCAAACACAGGTTTTACAGCACCCACGCAATCACACTTTGCATTTCCTTGCAAAAATGCACCCAGTTTTTACTTGCCAACTTTAATAGCCTGGTAGCTTCGGTGCCAAAACAAAGATGTAAACTTCAACCACGAAAAATGTTTTGGCTGACTGACTACATTTGGGGTAAAGTGTGATTTTTCTACAAGCTTTTAAACACACACTATTTCTCTCACTTTCAGAAATACACTCTGTGGGCACCCAGACTAGGCCTGCTATATGTTTAAAGTACAAAGGGTGAGTCAGCAAACTGTGGTCAGAAAACTAAACCCACACAGCTCCTTAGTCACTCTGACTGAAAGCTTTGCATCATTTTCCATCTAAAACCTAAGCCAAACAAAACAAGAAAGGAAGTAAAAATAAGTGTTTATATGTTGGGACTGTGACTTCACTTTGACTTCACTGTGACAAATTAACACCCACACATCTCTCCAAGTAAAATTCTATAATGTCACCAACATGGCAGTGCACACAAAGCAAAAAGATCCAAAAAAAAACAAACAAAAAAAACCAAAACAAAGTATTTTAAACAAGATGTCAAGTTTCTGTTTGTGTGTGATCTCTTTTGGAAGGCTAAATACAGGGCAATGTTCTGAGAACTGCAAAGTCAAGTTGTTCTGCACAAGAATTATTATCAGTCCCCATGCTTTCATATAATTTTTGATGCAATTAATAGAGAATTACTTAATTTCAGTGTAACCTTTTCCAGTGTGAAAGTATTTTAAAAGCTTTATCCAGGCAAGGACTGGATCTAAGGTTTATCCTGAATAATCACTGGTTAAGCTCATTTTAAAGCAAAATAGGAATATTTGGGTCCCGTTCCAGAAACACAAATTACTTTTTGGACTAAATTTCATCATTAGTGGAGCTCTACTGAAATCCGTTTTAGAAAGTGGGATTAGTCTCCAGAAACTGGGCTCGAAGGGCGGTAACTCTGTCCTGATGTCTGACCTTTACTCTAAATCAGGGGTGTTTAACACAGCACAGTTTGGTCATTTAGCTACTCAAACCCACCTGGCTCGACTCATCTGTTAATTGTCAAATTTTGTGACATATATTTTATTTTTTTCTCCATGAAAATTTTATTTTAAATGGACATTTAAAAATCTGCACTGAGTAGTATCTAGACTTTAATAAGTCAACCTGATTTTTGATCATTATTTTATTATTATTATATATCATTATTTTATTCCAGATTAAAAAAAACAACTCAATGTCTCAAATTTAGTTCATTTTAATATATTTCTAAACGCTCTACCAATAAGACTTGCATTTACCTGTACTGCTAATCCAGGCGGATTTATATTTTCGTTTCTATATTTTATAAAAGTAATGTATTGGCATCAACATCCCCAGATTTGCCACTTACAAAAGTTAACAGAGAATTCCCATATCAGTGCACTCCTAATAAGAATATCTTCATAAGTCTATGGCACATATTTTTGCTGGATCACCCACCATAGTGACCACAATTCTTTGATTAAATCGGTGAGGTCAATGAGGAATCTGGATTCCGGCCGGCAACAAAACAAAAGAGTCATTCACTGGGGTTTGGAGTGTAATGTGGGGCGAGTCGAACAGCTTAGAAGACTAAACTGCTTTAGCAGCAACTGCGCTGATGGGCAGTTTGCAAGAAAAAATGTCTCAGACTGGTTATATTTAGCTGCATCCAGCTCACAAGTCCAAACCTCGTGATTAACAGACCACTTAAGACTTAAAGTGACCACTAGCCAGGCTGGCCTATGAAATTAGATGACTCTGCAATGTAACGCAAACAAGAAGTCACTTGTTTTTACCTGCACTTGATCACATTTACCAAAGTGAGAAAAACTCGTGTCCAGATGTCTGGAAGCCAAAACGCTCTTCTGTACAATGAACAGCAGCTGGCCAATGATATTAAAGTCAAAATCGTAGAGAGATTATGTGATAGAGTTGCTCAAGGTATCAAAAGTCCAATTTTTTTCTATCCTGCAATTTGGCAAACAGTTCAATAACTTCACTTTTTTATTTTATTAATCTAGCACCAGGCTGACATTGTATTTTATCTGCATTTGGAGAGTAGTGTACTGATTGAATTCACAAACCAGACTTAAGTAGCTCATTTTAATTGATGACTTCATCTTTTATGTCTTATGTTTATTCAACATTTTATATGCAGTAAATCATATTAAACTGTGCAGATGATGGTTTCTTGGTAATGAAATATGCAGTCGTTCAGGGTACTGAAAGTACTGATACTCACGTGTGAACACACAAATCCTACAAGCCGCTTCTGCATGAATTTGGTCTTCCATTAGGATAATAAACTGGAAACAGGCACTTGTAAAGTGTCAAAAGCTTACACACTCTACTGAATCAAAACAGTAATTAGATGTGGACAATATAAACAATGGGTTCTTTTTACCATGATAAATTAAGCCCATCACAGATAACACAAGTACTTAAAGAACATCAAAAAAACCACAAGCTTCTTTGCAAAGAGAGCATAACTAGTACTATTAATTGATGACTGCATTTTTTGGTACATTTCAGACTACTAGCATACAGATCAGAACCAACCTCAGACAAGAACAGTATCGCATATCTTGAAAGAGTTATGTTTATTCAGCATTTTCCATACTGTTTCATATTAAACTGTGCAGATGATGGTTTCTTGGAAATGAAATATACAGTTGTTCAGGGTATGCAAAGTACTACTACAGACATTGTGAATACACTGATACACATCTTTGTGAACACACAAACCTAACAAGAACACACAAATCTAACTCTCCATGAATTTGGTCTTGCATTTGGATAATAAACTGTAAACAGGCACATCTTCCTTGTAAAGAGTCAAAACTTAAATACTATATTGAGTCAAAACAATAATTAAATGTGGGCAATAATATATTTTCTTATTACAATGATAAACTAAGTGACCACACGCTTTTCTGAGCCCATCACAGATAACACCAGTACTTTAAAAAAAAAAATGCAAGCTTCTTTGCAAAGCGAGCACAACTAGTCCTGTTAATTACTAGTGTACTGTGTCTGTGCCAACATATCAAACCCGATGCGTTCGTGTTCTTTTCTTTAGTACATCATAGTCCCCTCCACCTGCCTGCTTGCTCTTAGTGAAAAATAGTGTGTGTGAGTGGTGTAATTTTGAGGACTGTATTGGACATTTTGAACTTATGTTGAACTTATGTTATAGGTGGTAAACATGTTTTGCTCACATATGACTAAAACTGTGTTCATGACCCTAGTTCCATATGTATAACCTTTTCTTTACGTCAGTTGTCCTCCCGAGAGGACACTATATGCAGTTATTCTTCTGGTATGTGGAGACTGATGACAAATAACAAGGAAAATAGATACAAAGAAGTAACTAATTTACAGCTCTAGGGGCAGAAGTTACTGGAAGAACCAGATTGGAAGAAACAGACCTTAGGATTGTTTAATCACTCTTGACTTACTACTCTTTCTAATTGTTTTAACTCCTTGCTTTGGTAATAAAGGAGATTCTTAAAGGACTTGCATCGTGCTTTGGTGTGTGATTCAAAGGAGAATTTCCACGACAAGGGCCATCCATTAAGCGGCTTGTGGTCTCACGTAAAAACACTGCGTCTTGTTATCTTTCTCATAGCAGGTCCAACACAGACACTGCTTACAAAAATTCCAAACGAGTGTATTTACATGCACTCACTGCATCAACAACAACAGAGTGTACCTACATAATGGAATATGCAGTTGGGTTCAGGGTATTCAAAATATTAATAAACACGTTGTGAATACACTAATTCACACATTTGCAAACACACAAATCTAACAAGTAACCTCTACATGAATTTGGTCTTGCATTAGGATAATAAACTGGAAACTGGCTGGCACATCTTCCTTGTAAGAGTCAAAACGTACACACTCTACTGAACCAAAACAGAAATTAAACGTAGGCAATAAAATATGTTATAGTCACCATGATAAATTAAGTGTCGGTATACTCTTCTGAGCAGATCATAGCAAACATCACCACTTAAGGAACACAGACAACAACAACATCAACAACTGAATGTATTTAAATGCTGCATCGGCTGCAATACCAACAACAATAACACTAACAACAAAACAACGAGTGTATTTACTTGCTGCACCGGCTGCAACAACAACAAATGAGTGTATTTACAACAACAACAACAACAACAACACAACAAAATAACATCGAAAACAGCAGCAACAACAAAAACAGCATCAACAAAAACAACCAGGTTGCTGATTAAAAGCCCCTTTTCTGTTCTTCTCCTGCACTGTTCACTGTTAGGAGACTAGTCTAAGCTGTGTCCTCTGCCTGCCCTCAGTCTCCTGCAGGGGTTCACAGGGATGCAGGCTATGGTGGTGCTAAGAGAGAGACGGGTGAAGATGTCTTACCTGAGGAATCGTGAATGACATGATTTCTGTCAACAGCGGCCATGTTGAGGACACTGTGAGGCAAGTATCCGTCATAAAAGGCGAGTTTAAGTCACGAATCATTAAAATAACAGCACACGAACCTATATAGACGGGGGGAAACACGTTTAAATGTCTATGAGAAGTCATGAACCGCTCGCCTCGCCCTCTCTCCTACAGCAGTTCGACCGGGATGACAGCAGCCTCGCTTCCTACCCTCGGTCATGTGACTGAGACACATGACGGAGCACTGTCTGCCCTGTTGTTTTGGGCTGTTCTCGCTCCAAACGTGGAGTAAAGCAGCTCACAAGCTTCTTATCACACCCAAAACAGTATTACCAGGCCAAAAAGCCATTTAAGCTTCAGGCTTTATCAAGCTTTATCTAAAAGAGCAGCAAAACAACCAGACCGTCCGTTTGAATTCACGTTTCCATGACAACGCAAACGCTTCGAGGTGCCTTTATTTTTATGCACTATATGGACAAAAGTATTGGGACGCCTGACCATTACACCACACGGACTTTAATGACGTTGCATTCAAATACATAGACTTAAATATGTCCTCTTGCAGTTATAACAGCTTCCACTCTTCCTGGAAGGCTTTCCACAAGATTTTGGAGTGTTGCTGTCTGAATTTGTGCCCATTCATTCTGTGGAGGTCAAGCACTGATGATGCACTCATCCCCGTTACAGTTCATTCCAAAGGTGTTGGATGTGGTCGAGGTCAGGGCTTTGTGTGGGCCAGGCAAGTTCTTCCACACCAAACTCGTCCAGCCATGTATTTATGGACCTTGCTTTTTGCACTGGGGCACAGTCATGCTGGAATAGAAAAAAACCTTCCCCAAAGTTGGAACTATGATGTTGTCCAATGCTTGGTATGCTGAAGCATGGCACTTCACTGGAAAAACAGGTGTGTCCCAATTCTCTTGTTGGAAGTTGGAAGCACGGTGTTGTCCAAAATGTCTTGGTCTCCTGAATCATTAAGATTGTCCTTCACTGGAAGTAAGGAGCCTCGCCCAAACCCTGAAAAACAGGCCCGATACTTTTGTCCATATAATGTATCAAAGTTCTGACGAAAAATATGTTTTTCCTCCCCTATTTATGTGAGCTATCAGTGTTTCTCACACTACTTCAGGTATGATTATACAATGTTAAAACCCCTACATCAAAGGGAAGTGGGTTTTTTTTGTTGTTGAAGATTATAAAATGGCATATGCCTTCAATATAAAATGTAAAACAACCAAAACAAATGTGTGGAAAAAGTTAATATTTCTTACATTTTATACAGTTAAAACAGCTCAAACTGATCTCACTGATGCATACAAATGTGTGCAGGACATTAACAATTTTGTGTTTACCCAGTTTATTAGAACTCCAGTTTTTACCCCAAAATTATAAAATGACATTTAATATGAAGCAACAAAAAGTTATTTACTTAGAGACATGATGAATAGGGTCAAACTGAGCTAAGGAACCTGGAAAAACTTTTAGAAGAGGTGTGTGGCCTAATCACGCTAAAATAATTGTTACAAAGGGAAATAGAATAAAATAAAGGTAAACATGCCTATTTATAAAACATAAGTACAAAAGTTTCTGAGTACTGCCAGAGTACTGAGCATCTTGTAGACCAGCTGTGTAGCTTCTTAGTCCATAAATCACTGGATCTCCACATGATTCCTCACTGGAATCATGCAAACAGCATAAAGAGCAGAACTCATGGCATCAATTTGTTGAGTGTACCTTCCACACCACATGACGGGCTGCTACAGCGACAGCTGAGAACACTGTTTGTCCAGCACTTTTTCTGTTGTCGGTGTGGAAGAAATTGACTGGCCTGCACAGAGCCCTGACCTCAACCCCATCCAACACCATTGGGATCAACTGGAACAGATTGTGAGCCAGGCCTTCTCGTCCAACATCAGTGCCTGACCTCATAAATGCTCCACAGAATGAATGGGCACAAATTCCCGAAGAAACACAAAACTTGTGGAAAGCCTTCCAATAAGTGGAATCTGTTATAACTGCAAAGGGAGGACCAACTACATATTAAAGTCTATGGATTTGATTGGAATGTCATTGAATCATTGTTGTAATGGTCAGGCGCTCCAATATTTTTGTCGATACAGAGTAGCTGGGGTGTGCTGGACAGAGGTCCTCCTGGATGTGGAGTTCAGCATTTTATTCAATTTAAAACAGTTCATAAACTTATTGGTTGGATTACATACTTTATTACATGGACCCAAATACATTTAAAACACTTTGGGTCTGTTTCTCAGACAGGGATTAGGCCTAGCCTTGGACTATGTTTTACTTTTCATTGAAAAATCTCTGTTCAAAGACTATGTAATCTAGGACTAGGCTTAATCCCTGTCTGGAGAAACTGACCCTTTAAATTTTACAAATTCCAAATAAGTTTAAGTGAAAAAGGCAACATGACTATTATAACATCCAAGTCAGTGTTTATAAGGAACTCTCTAAGAAAAACATTAGCCACAGAAAGCAGGTCATAAGAATAGCTATGACTTAAATATATATTTCAATTAAACACTTTCAAAAAGCCTATTTGCGTGTAGAGGCTGACACACATTCACAGAAAACTTACAGTGCTTTAACATGACTCAAAGTTCACCATGCTGTGTCATGTGTCAAAACAGCACAAAGTAGAGGTTTAGGAAATAAAGTGTCCCATAAAACTTCACGAAACATTAACAAAAAGATTTTATATTGCAGCAGCGTGGAATATTACAAGGGGAGAAGTGGTGAAAGCTCTTTGCAAGACAAGCACTGGGCAGGGGAAATGCCTAAATTTCTACAAAAGCCATGTACACAGCTTGAGTCACCTTTCAGCAACCTTTCACGTGACCAGCAGTGAGCAAAGATATGCAGCAGTAGATATGCAGATTTAACTAGTAGATATTTTTTTTACACTATTTTTCAAAGGTTTCGCTAGGAATTACAGTATTACCCAATAGGAATTGTCCCAAAACGATTAAGTAGTTTCCTACATTTTCTTTTTTTCCCTCCATGGCATTCCTTTTTTTATTGTATTCATGTAAATAGGTTATTTTTGTTACTGTGCATGTAAGACTGATATGTAAATGACCTCTGTTCTTATTTGCTGACTTATACTGTGCATCTATTAAAAAGACTGGGCTGAAACACCTATTTATATATTCACTTCAACATGACTGGGTTAAATATGTGTGTGCGCATGTGTGTTTCAAAACAAACCATTCCATCTCCAGTTTATTTTCGGAAGCTAAACTGCAAATGTTGTTATGTTACAAAAAGTCAATGGTTTATATACATGTGTAAAAATAAACAGGAGAGGGAATGGTTTGTTTTGAAACTTGAACATGGTTACATACTACATCAAACTCTATTATTAACAAAAAAAGAGAAAAAAAATGTTATTCCATGACATGGGCCCTTTATTAAAAGACTGACATTGTCCACTTCTACTCCAAATAAACTCTGATTCCTTGCTTGCCAAGCTTTCATACTACTACTCATTCTGCACTGTAGTATGTGTAGTCAAGTGATGTTTGGTTTAAATTCTGCTGATTCAAACATGCAATACACAAAGCTGCCGAGGAACTGACCAAAGAACCAGTAAATTTCCAATCCTGTCTCAAAAAGCATCACACCCTCGCTCCCTCACTGACATTGCTGGACTTCTTGCCCTGATCAGTGTCCTCTCAAAAACGAGACTGTTGGAAATTCAATATCAGCCAGGGAGAAAGGGCAGTTTCCTCAAAGGACTACACCAGGGTTTCTTATCTACCGTCCAGAGCTTTATCTCGAGCTATAACTGCCTCGTCAAACTTAATCATGAGCGTTGTTCCTTTATGCCAGTGGACAGTTACTTTAGCTGGGAATCCACTGTGAGTCAAAATAGCCTCTACGATGCCTCCGGTAAAGGCTGCGCAGTTCAGAGTGCTGTTCTCTTTCGGGACTGAAATGTAGGCGTTAATCAGCGGCTCCTTCTCTATGATGTAGTAGGTCTTGTCGTCATCGTTGGCCTGCTCCAGTTTGTCGGCTTCCTTGCCAAACAGCGCTTTCCATACATTTACCTAGGCAGGAACACATACAGACAGTGTATTAGAGATTGTGCTGTGCTGAGTTTCTCATTATGGTGTTTCTCTAACCACGACATATACACACAGACACACAGACACAGACACAGACACACGCGTATATTCAGTGGTTAGAGAAACACAATAATAAGAAAGACTTTATCCATCTCTCTATCTTTCTGTGTGTGTGTGTGTGTGCATACACATGTGTGTATTCAGTGGTTAGAGAAACCACTCTGTAGCAGGACAGTTTCTCATTATGTTAGTGGTTTCTCTAACTACTACACGTGCACACACACACATTTTATATT
>JBBJLS010000082.1:21972572-22000504 GCA_037577275.1 Bryconaethiops microstoma
TATATTTGTACATGTTAGTGATACTGTGAAGAAAATCAGTATTAGACATGGAGAAGCAGACACGGTGAGTGTTTACTCTTTTTTCACCTGTGACTGGCCGGGTAGACTATTTGGGTTACTTTTCACCCACATCTAAATACAGCGATGACAGTTTCCTAACTGCCTGGAAAATGTGAGCACAAGTGACTCCAATGAATATTTTTCAATTGAAATTGCTACTCAGACCCTTCTTATCATTTTTGCAAATCTACCAATCAACCTCAATAACAATACATGGAGAACCAGTCCATTAAAGTTTCATGTGCATTACAGTCTCAACATCATTCACGTAATAAAAGTATATATGGAGCAATAAGTATATATGGAGCAGCAATATATGATTTTAGATTTTGTGCTAAGATCAAGTAGAATTGTGAGCATGGTGCTATGGTAATTTTACTAATGTCAAAGTAAGTCAGTTCATAATTGGGGATTTTTATCATTTTTGGATGTGCTATTAACAAAATTATACAATAAAATGTTACTTTATGAACTGTAATAGTGACACAACTACTTAACCGATTGAAATGATATTGACAAGATTAAATCTGAGAACAGGAAGAGACGCTCCCTTGATGATGATTAGCGTTCTTTTGTAAAGCAGGTAACACAACTGGTCCTTTCTGACATTTGACAGTTCTAAAATTTAATTTCAGCTTCTTGTTATTTAATCAGCAGTGGCCTCCTACCTATGATAATCATCTTCATGTAGAGCTACGTGGAAATCTGGAATAATCGAAAGCAGAAAAAAGCTCTTGCAAACAATCAGTAATGGAATACAGTAAGAGCACCCGTGAATAGTGAAAAACTGCAAATTTGTGATGTGGTGAAAAAAGCCTATAAATGCCTATTTTAAACTCTAAAACTAAATATGCCCCCAAACATGCTCCCAAAACACTAATTTATTTTAACGTAATACAATATCCTTAAAAAATGTAAAGGTAAACTCGTATCCGTACTGTACATTTTACACTGAACTACCGCAGTGCTAGAATGTAAAATACTGATGTTACCCCTGTATGGACTGTACTGTAATTCATGCAAGCACATTTTCTTTGGTATGCGCTGTCATTTTCTTTGGTATAAGCAGGTAAATACAGTAATAAATAACATTTACAGTAATAAAAATACAGGGCTTGAAGAAGAACAAAACGAAAAACACAAAAACACTCGAGACGCTCCACACAGGAAACTGTTAAGATGCGGGAATTCTGGACTGCACCTGCCAGAGGTGCGTCAAAGGGCAGCAGCCAATCAGCAGCAAGGAGAAATGAATAACATTCTCGGATTAGCTACTTTCAACCCTCCCACCTCTGAGCATCCCAAGACGCGCTTTTTTTGTGTTCTCTCAACAATACCAAAAAATGTATAGTTATATTTTATATGGAAATGTAGCTGAATTTGCGTTAATATTTATGTTCCAAAATTAGTCAATTATATTTTTCTTAATTTAGCACTAAAATGCATGAAAAATTATATATTGCCACACAAAAAAGTGAAGGATACCTGTGGGGGTTTGCTCAAACAATTATTAGTTAAGTTCTAAGAAAAAATCCGCAAACTCTGAGCCATGAATTAGCGGGGGTTTACTGGACTCGTTTTCAGCAGTGCCAGTGGGTTAAATGGAAAGTAATTATAGCTTTGCGTACCTAATATGCTTTAATATTCTTTAAAATGCATTATTTAGGTTTAGGAACATTCACTGGTGTGGTATTATTGTTCGGGGGGTGGGGTCAAGCCACACAGTTTGCAGCCTGAACTTCAACACATTTAATCAGCAAAAGATAAAAAAAAACCATATTGTTACAAAATGTTATCAAAAAAATAAAACAAAAAAGACAGCTAGTTTAGTATAGGCATCCACATCACCTAACCACAGATTTCAACAAACTGCATCACTTTACACATGGCCATTGAAGCTAAAAGAGCAGAGATGCATGAAATCATGCCTGTAGAATCAAATTAAATTTCCGAACAGTGAATCGAATGCTGAGTGTAAAATTTCCAATAAGAGGTTGTTTGATTAATTATGGTGATCTGACAACCTGGTGCTAAAACCGGGAGCCTCTAGGCCTCTAACCTCTTTGCTGATTCTGGCAGTGGATAAGGAGGGGAACACTGATTGCTCTTGCTGCTACTAATTATAATCCTGATGGTGATGATAAACTGTGCACACTATTAATATAGCGTTGCGCTTCCCGGATATGCAGTAATAAATACTTATGGTTTTAATAGAAATTTATTATAAAGGTATTTTAAGTATTCGTTCAGAAACAGTAACAAATAAAATGCTATTCGGCCATAAAAGTCTTTTTGACAACTCCTGAGTTCAAGATGCTCATTCCATCTGTGGAATTTCCCGACATTTTGTAAAAAAAAAAAAAAAACGATCCTGAGAATTACATTTCAGAGACCTCAGCGCTCCTGCTTTATTTAAACAGAATTGGTTAAAATGATATTAATGCCCATGAACATGTTTCAAAAGCCCAGCCTTTCCCTTCCCTATTCACTCCCTCCCTCTGTACTCGTGATCAGAACGAAGCTAGTCAAGCTTGCATGTTTTTCTTACTAACATGTGAGGGGCTGCTTTTGAAGACTGCAGTGTAAGGTCTAAGATTTCACTGTGTCTCATTGTTGCTTTATCTGTCCCTCTTTTGAAACGACATGTCATTCTGCTGTACCTCTATGAAGCAGTCTATAGGAATGTTGCTGCTGAAAGACTAATATAATTGAATCAAGCTTTTTTTTTAAATGGATGGTATTATTTTTGGTGGTACCAGTGTCATCATTTTGCAAGGAACTCTTACGCAGTTTCTATTAGCTGCTGTTACTTTTAGCTGGCATCCCCCTGCTGGCAAAACACATGCTAAATTTGTTGCCATTCACGGTTTAAATTAGCATTGGGTGTTACCTGCCAACCAGTAACACACATAGTAGAGAGGTGAATACGATGCCCATGTGCAGCACTTTCGGGCAAGGGAAGCAGAAAGCCTGGGTATATAGATATGTGGAATTAACTGATAATCTGAACCAGTTTCTGCTGTGGACATTTGTGACCTATTCAGATAAATCATGGAAGAAATTCCATTTAGTGAAATGGCTAGCATCAGAATGACTAGATTAACATAAAATAGGCTACCGAAAAGATGTGTGCTAAAACATGAGAGAGAGGTACAGATATATGGGAAATAGGCTATTGCCCGAATTAGCATTCTTGCTGCATTGGGTGTGTGAGAACCACTTGTTTTTCCAACCTCGCCCTTAAGAAACACCAGACTGTAGCACTGGACTCTTTTGTGCAGGCTTGCTCAGGAACTGCAAGGCTACAGGGTGCCTCATTTATCCCTTGCAACTTCCCTTACTTGGTCCCGAGGATGTACAGGAAGAAAACAAGCCAACTGTGAGTTGGGGGATGGGGGAGATGACACAGCTGCTCAAATCAACTCTAACGTACCTTGCTCAAACCCTGTCTCCAGTCTCCATCTGTATTAGTGATGGATAGTGACCGCTGTGGACACATCAAGAAAAAGGAGGCCTCAGCAAGACAACATGAACTTTGAGAGGCTGCATGAGATGAATTCGGAAATAATATGATCTTGAAAGACATCTTAATAGTGGGAAGTTGAAGCTAATCAGAAATCAAAATTTGGGGAGTTTCCACTTCTGGTTCTCTGTTCGTCGTTATTCAGATTCACTTGGCTGCCTCCCAAGCTGTGGCTAAGCTGGTGGCCATTTTGTGTCACTGCACTGAGAGGCTGCCTCTATGAAAATGGTAGCTGGCGGGAGGGACTCTTAAAGCAACCATGTCATAAAAGCTACCATTTTGTGTCTGCAGATACTATCTGCATGCTTTTTCTCCCATTTTACAACATAGATCCTGCCGGCGATGTTTCACTTCTCGTTCTCTTTGAGACCGTACAGGTATCAACATGAGAAACCGTCAGGACAGTCAGTTTGCTGACGGGCAGCATCAGGGGTTTCAGTGCACATTACTTATTAGTCCTCTGGCTACATTTTACTATGCTTTACATTCTTAAATATGCTATTTGTGATTGTCTGGTGTGTGCGGATGAAGTATATAGGATCTGTAGTACATCTAATTGAGGTTTTACTTTGAATTAAGACAAATTATTGCCTACAGAAAAATGACTACACTGCAAGAACTTGCACTAACCGCGGAAAAAGATAGTTGAAGGTTGTTTGTTACAGAGTAGGGGAGAGGCGTCTATTTCTAAGCAAAAGAAGTCAGCACACCTTTGATTGGCTGACAGTGCTTATCCTGACCCCCTTGGTTTCTAGTGCTACTTGATTTAAAGTTAAGGAAAAGAAAAGTAAAGTGGCCCCTTATAGTCATGCATGAATGCACCACCTCAGTCAGTGTGATTCTTTCTCTGCATTTAACCCATTCACCAAGAGAGGCAGTGTGCTGCCATCAACGAGGGGCGCCTGGAGAGCAGCGTGTGGGGATGGTACATTTTTCAAGGGAACCTCAGTGGTGCCAGCAGCCGTCCTGGGATTCAAACCCACAACCTTCTGGACGGAGGGGCAGCTGCCTAACCACTAGGCCAGCAGCTTGCCCCCCTTATAAGTTTATACATGTATTTATATATTTTTGGCTTCACTTTTTCCACTGAGGTCAGTCTGTCTAAGGCTGCTTGTGAAGGCTGTAGTGGTCGTTAGCATTCTAGCAGCACAAGACGTTGAACACCCAACAAAAAAAACAACTTTTTTTACCTTTTGTTGCTTTGCTCTCGCTGCCTCTGGAGTTGCAAGCGATGTATAGTCTCCCTACAAAATTTCAAGAATGGCACAGTCCATCTCTACCGCAACAGACTGTCTGTGGTAGGAAAAAGGGAGAAGGGATGGCCTCATTGGAAACAAGTAAAAGCTTGAATGTTAACATAGCACGTCGTTCCTGCGTGCTTAGGCTGCTGCAGAGATTCATATTTTGTGATCGTGTGATGATCCCGACACTTTTATTTGGTAGGGGGGAACTGCTCTGCTGATCAGCGACTGTAGGCTATTTTTTGCAATGTTACCAATTATTCGGTATCTTTAGTCAATGTGAAAGGAAAAAGCATTTTTATCCCCCCTTCCCCCACACCCAAATCGGTCCCTGTCCCTAAACTTTTAGCATGTCCCTGGTGTCAGATTTCTCACTGCCCTTCCCCCACCTTTTTTTCCTTTGTTTTTTGACAGTCCTCTGACTAAATCAAAGCAAATCGTAGGCTGGCACTTTGTTTTCATCGTGATGGCCTACTTTTGGTGTCAGTTGTTTAATAGGTTAAAGCTGCATCTTAGATATTTGATCTTTTTTGCACGCGCTGGCTTTACTGCAAGCCTCAAAGCAAGGACTAGCCATTTTATGACCATAAGAACAACCTGGCATCCAAAAATGAATCCGAAGATAATTGTAGCTTAACGAGCAGTTATATTTCTAAGCTGGGGACAATTAACCTTTTATTCGCTAGTCACAAAACATGCATGCAAAATACAAAAACCAAAAAGTAGAAAGGATCTACAAAGACTATAATTGAACAAGCAAAGATCTGTTCTTTGGAAATTAAAATTACAGGAATATGTAAATGTATCCTAAGAATTAGATGAGTTCACCGTAGTTAAATACATGTTTTTCCCGTTGACCTTGAGAGAACTCGGCAGAATATTTATCGTCTGTCTGGATTGATCACAGTGGATGAAGTGATCTCTCACACAGTATGATTAATGTGTCAGGTGGGTTTTCTGCTTCAGGTGAAATTTGAATCTTGTGATGAATGCTTTGAGAGCGTTATCCAGTTATCTCTCACTATCTAGTTTATTACTCAGTACTGGCATGTGTAGACGTGCTTGAGCTGTGTGGCAGGAGTCCTCTAGAAGAGATCAAGCATGGACCAGCTTCAGTCATATTTCAGCAAGATTAATTCATGAATTCCTATGTAGTCATGTGAGAATTACGCTACAGTGCAGATGCTTTTGAAGAACTTTGTAAAATATCTACAGCTGAACTGTTCAAATGCTTGTTTTTTTAGCCAACAGTCCCAAATGACTGATCTTCTTTGGAAAAGGTCGGTAAAAGCCAAAGTAAACAAGTCCAGCTGTGGGCTGACCTGGAACAGAGGGCCTGCCGAGACATTAGTGTGAGATGAATTCATTTGATCCAGTCGTCAAGTGTGTGGGCTAGGCCTAAATGAGGATTTCGTGCTAGCCATATTCCCATCATTTCTCATCCAGTTAATCAGTAAGACTGCCTCGTTTTGCTTCTTGAGGATCCAAGTTCAATTTGCAATTAAGGCTGGCTTTTAAGGCTGACTCTGGCTCGTTAACATCAGCTAGAAAAGAAAATTGACATTTTTAACCTTGTTAGATTTGATGCCTGATCTTACGAAGCAAGATTCATCTGGCTTTCACATCTTTCATTGAGATGTAACAATTTCCCCTAAACATCGTCTGAATTTTGATTACATCACTGTGCACCAGCAGGCTGGAAAAATATCAACCAATAAAAACCCCTCGCTGAATCTTGGCTCCCATTTCTATTTCATTAGAGGTTTTCAATTCAGCCCTCTGAGCAGGTCACTGAAGTTCTCTACGCCAAAGAGGAACAGGAAGGGCCTTTCCCACCTCTGTTACCACAAAGTGGCATATCATTGTATGAAATCTCTTTGTGTGCTCTAGCATTAACATAATTGGAATTAAGGTTAGAAGCCGAAACCCTGTAAACGGACCCTGACCGTTATCCCTCCTCCACCAAACTGTTGGCACTGTATATTCCAATAGGCATCTGCCAAATCTAGATCGGTCTGCCAGACTAATTACTCCAGCCAACATTTGGCTTTAAGCATGGTGATCTTAGACTTGTGTGTAGCTGTTCGACCATGAAGACCCATGTAATGAAGTTCCCAATGCTTCCGGATTCGGCTCTGTAGTGAGCAGTGCAACAGAGAAAAGACCATTTTTACACACCACATTATTCAGTACTTGGCAGGCCCTGGTCTACCGCTACACATCTGAGGTCCTGTTGCTTCTAGCAGCTTCCATTTCAACATAACACTTACAGCTGCCTAGGGCAGACCTTGCAGGCCTTACATTACAAAAACTGAATTGTAGCAAAGACATTTAAAGTCAGTGAACTCTCTGGCACAGTCCCAATGTTTGTCTATGGGATTTTGTATGGCTATGGTTTTATACACCTGTTACCAATTGCTGAAACACTTGTACTCAATAATTAGGAGAAACTTTAATTGACATTGAACCTTTGCACCAAATTTATCCACGAAAGGCTGGAGTGACTGGAGGTTTTTTCAAGACAAGCAAGAACACCTGATTCCGCTTGTTTAACACTTGTTTAATCAGTTGGCCATTTGATTGATTAGGCCTCAAATGATTGATTAGTTGTATTGGGTGTGCCACTGCTTGGTTGGAAAGAAAACCTGTGAAACCTCTTAAAATGTTAGGTTTGTACTTCTCATTTCCATTCTTTATGAACCATTCATTGAAAAGTTCTTGGATGGTATGAAGTGATTCTCTTATGCCATTGCCCTGAAAAACTCTCTTTAGCTTCTTTTAAGAGTGTATCATGCTTCCAACCAGTTGTTCTTAACCTATGTCCTGGAATCCCCCTACCCTGCACATTTCAGCAGTTTCCTGCTCCTGCACGCCCACTTCAGCTCAGGAAGAGCTTGCCAATTAACCAATGAGTTGGATCAGGTGTGTTGGAGCCTGGAAACCACCAAAATATGCAAGGCAAGTGTACTCCAAGACCAAGTTGGGAACAACTGCTTTAAAGAAATACAGGCTACTAATAAAATGAACCACATTTCTAAACATTTGCACAAGCGTATGCTTATGATGAGAGTTTTTGATTTAAAGATTTCCGTTCCTCTTTTTTTAATAAACATGGATTTATCTCACTCCCCCTTGTGTTGAGTCAGAGTTGTGCATGCTGTCGTCCCTCTGCTTCATGAAAGTGGTACGTTCTGGCCCTGGCAGTTTTTCCATCCTGTTTGCTCAGTGCTGTTTGCTGCAGTGGGGGTGGGGATCTTCTTTCACACTCTATTGTTTATTTTCCCTTTTTTGTGGCACGTGAGCAGTTTATGTTGTTCAGGTGTTCATGCCCTTTACCCCCCCACCTCATACATTTAAAATGACCTTTTAGAGTTTGCAGTTTGTGACTGTTAATTTTTCAGAGCTCAGGCCGCTGAAGCTGTTGCCATGTGAGAGAGAGAGAGAGAGAGAGAGAGAGATAGAGAGAGTGAGTCACTTTAACACTGTATAACCGCACAACTTGTTTTGGGATTGCGACTGTACGAGTGCTTCAACACTGTCCTCTGGTGTTGCTGGAAAGGCAACAAAGAATGTGACCTACCCCTCAGCGTACATGGTAGAGTCCTAGCTGAACTTCCCTCCCCCTGTTGTTCTCTTTCTCTCTCTCTCTCTCTTGCTCTCTCTCTCTCCTCATCCTCTCGCCTATATAATGAGCGCACTACGTAAGCAAGGAATGCTCTCGCACTTTCTCTCTTGTGAACATTCATGGCCTACGTCTGAAGCTCGCACAGGTTTACATTTTAGACTCTTTTTTACAACAAATCTTTCATTATTAAGAATCTATTTCTTTTGCTTTTTTGTGTTGAAGTAGAACATTCACTTTTATGTAAATGTGTGTTTGTGTATATATAATGTATTATTTTATAAATGTTTTTGAGAGCTTAATGGAATCATTTTAATGAACGGTCAGTTCATGTGACAGAATTGTTGTTTTGTCTCCTGGCGAAGTTGCTAGCATAAAAGCTGCGCGCTTAACATGGTGTGTGTTTTCGGTTACATGACTTACGTGTTTTATCTGTGTGTTTGGGTTGAGTGAGGATTTGCAAATTGAAACATGTTTTGCTCAGTTCTGCTTTTAGGATTTTTTTTTCTTTTGATGGATTATTGTGCAGTTCATTGTCATGTGGGGCATCTGATGTGTCATGTGCCCTCTCATGTTGAGCGTGATCGGCGTATCTCAACACCCCTGCTTGAGAAGATGGTACGCTCTGTGTCTAGCTGTAATTCTACACCCTGGTGTGTGCCTGCTGTCAGGCCCTGGGGGAGGGGTTAGTCTGTGTGCTTGTAGATTTCTGTTTTTCATCTTCTGTTAAAGCCACAAAGGACTTGTAAAAATATAAAAAACACCTTTTGGATGATTCTAGAAAAATGTAAAAGCATTACTCTTGATCATTCACCATTTGAAGCTTGTTTTTCAGCGGATTGCGCCAAGGTTTCATGGCCTCATTTGGTGTGCGGGTTCATGTTTTTGGGGAGGGGACTGTCCTTTGTATTGTCATTTTTGGATTAGGACAGCGTGTGGATTCATCATGAGCGGGTGTTGCTACACCATGTTCTGCTGTTACTAAACAACACCCTGAAGCACATGGTAGAGTCCTAGTCAAGTTCTCCCTCCCCCCTCCTCTTTCTTGTTCCTTCTCTCTTGCTCTCTCGCGCTCTTGCACTCTCTCGCTCTTTCTTCAGGCTCTTCCTGCTCTCTTGCTTCCGCTTGCATATCGTTGCTCTTTGGACCGCTCTGGCTAAGCTCATGATAGTTGCCCAGGTTCCTTCTCTCGCAACTAATCAGGGCCTACGTTTGAACAAGGACTTTTTTTAAGGTTACCTGTCTCTTTTCTAATTTGACAACTTAAAATTATAATTGACAGGTTTTTTTTTGTCTTCTTTATTGTTCTTTATTGTATATTTGACTTAAAAATTTAACATTTTAATGAATCATCGTCTTTAGGCGTGAGATTAATTAATTGACTGTTGTATAGTTGCTTATGTGATTTGAAGCTTTTTGATTTGAATTTGGTATCATGAAATGTTAGCATAAAGGTTAGCGCCTTCGACTCCAGTTGGGTGGCTGTTTGCGTCCCTTCTCTGGTCATGAAGGCCTAAAGTGCACTGTTGCGAGTAGGTCAAGGTACGAAAGCTGGAGATGCGATGGTGTTTTTAATCAATCCTGCTTTAACCACAAGATAAACAGAACTAGACTAAACTGAGAGGACTCAGTTGATGCTTCCAAGTAGCATACTTGATTGCCGTTACCTCTTGATTGCGCTCGCCTAGCTTAGAAGGACTTGGAAGTGAAGCTAATTCGGGCAGTGCTTGAGTTTGCAGTGCCTACTTTCTTTTTTTTTTTTTTTTTAAACCTTTCACACAAGATTTGGGGACCTGTCTGCAGTCTCTGCTGGATGGATTTTCTCTTGCCTGTTTTGGGCTCTGCTGTATGAATTTTTTCTGCTTTCACTGGGAAGCCTGTCAGCACCGAAATCTTGTAATGAGGAGCATCAACAAGCGTCTGGAAAAAATGGCTGTCTTGGGAGAGGATCATCTGAGCCCAGAAATTAACATCTCCTAGATCCATTAAGGCCATGGAATTTTATTTCCATGTCTGTTTCACAAAGGGGCAATTACACAATTGCTAGAAGTAGCCGTTGATTAATAGCAACAAATTATGTTGGCTTGTTTGGGGAAATATGTGGTTACGTGGTGGCTAGGAAGCAAAAGGGCTATATTGTTTTTATAGAATTTGAGATTTTCTTGATTTTGTTCATTTGTGGAAGGTGTAACCAAACTACAAATGACCTCTTTGCTGGCTGCGCACAATAAATAAATGTTATCCCTCCGTGCTTTAGTTTTTTATTGTAAATATATATATATTTTTTTTTTTTGTTCTTGGTGGGAACCATATATTGGTGGTATATTTAAGTACAATTTGGATCGTGTGTAGCAGGAATAGCATTTTTTGCTTCATAGTATTGGAAATCCTTTTTACCGCAATCCAACAGTAAATGGCAGTGCTTGTACAGGCCCCAATGTCGATCTCCTGTTGACCCTAAGGCATTTGTCATTGTACATTTGACTGGAATTGCAGTGAAACCAACCCACATGCGCTCTTTATTCGATCAGTTGGACAATTAAAAATTGTCGGAGGCCGGGTGCTCATGACCCGTTACAAAAATCGTCAGTAGGCTTTGCTTGGGGGTTTGCATGGCAAATAAGATGATCAACCCTGATCTTAAATGTCTTAACAGTCAGGTGGTCTCCCTAGCCACGGGGACCTTATGGGGATACTGGTGCTATTCTTGTCTATGTGTGCAACAGACTTCTTGTGTCAGGTAGGTCAAAAAGTTTACATTTTTGTAGAGTTTGTTGTTAAATTTGTGTATAATCAATTCCAATTCACATTAGTTTTGCTAGTTAGTTAGCTAGTACTCTTGTGGCATTAGTTTTCTCTAGGTTAACCTCCCAACTAGCTACCAGAATGGTCGATCTGTGAAGGATCATGTTTGCAAGGACTAAATGGCTTCTCCACACTTTGAAAAAGCTTTAGCGACTAGCTGCTGTAGGTAGTTTCCAAAGAAAACACTAGTCGGCAGTTGTGAGTTTCACCAGAGGAATTCTATATGTAATAGTACAACTTTACCTCAGCATCTTGGTCGTGGATGACAAGACAGCAAGATGACACATATTGATTCTGATTGATGGCCATTTCTTTGCTCAGAAGTTGAAATAGGCTTTTGGGAAAGAGGCTGTTTCAGGACGCAGTGTCCTGCAATTTCTGTGACACTTTTATTCAACTTGATAGAATGTTTTCCCCCACGAAGGGCGAGCTTTTCTCTCTGTGTTGCATTGTGTCTCTATTTTGAAGCTAAATGATGTTTTTGAGACCTCCCACTGACTTCGATTGGTCCATGTGTCAAATAGTTGCCTGAGTCACTACATACAGGGGGCTTCTAGCAACGCTGAGTGTCATAAGATATACTTATATTTATATATTTTAAAGGGGACGTATTATGCAAAACTCACTTTTTGCATCCTTTTGTATTTCCATTTGTGTCTCTACTGCTCCTATAAACACTCCAAGCACACAAAAAAAAACAGGCTCTATCTTTTTTGTGAATCAATTGACAAATTTTGGGGTGTCAGGAATCATGTGCTTCTACGAGCCGTTTGGACGGCCCCCCATTGTGACGTTATAATGGAGAAATTTGCATAGAACCACCCTTCACCTGTCGAGCCCCCACCCACTAGATCCGCCATTTTTGTCTGCAGGTTTTACGGGCACGCATAAGACGCCGAGCGCTATGGCTACAGGCAAGGCACACATGAAGTGTAGTGTTGTTGGCTGCAAAGAACAACACAAATCCCTACACTTTCTTCCAGACAAAGAAAACCAAAGAACTGCGTGGCTCCATTTCATTTTCGATGGCCGTGTCCCAGCAACACTCAGCAAGAATATTGTGGTGTGCGCGAAACACTTCAAGGTAGACTGCTTTGAGAACCTCGGACAGTACACAGCAGGATTAGCCAGCAGACTTCGTCTAACGGGGGGATCTGTACCTACTGTTCGTGGCAAGTCAGCAGATGAGGGAGATGTAAGTACTTTCAAATAATGACTTTTGTTTTTCTATCGCAGTTAAGTATGAACTAGCTTGTTCGTTTAGTTTCTGACCGCTTAATCAGTGGGTCCGTTAACGTTACTGTTGGCCCCACACTTGGTTGGAGTTGTTTTCTCCACTGCAAATGCAGTGAACAGCCAATCGAGGAATTTTATAGCTGGATAATTTCTGAAAGTGATGCTTGTTAAAATGTTGTTAAACGCACAGCGTAAGCGTGGGATGGGTGGGGCGTGGCCAGCAACAGCTTATTTGCATAAAAAGTCACAGAGCCCTTCAACGGCTCATTTTGCAAGGGACTGAAACTGTGAAGAATAAAGCTGGTGAGATCTCTATGTGAGAGTGATTTTGTGCAAAAAACTTCATGAACATGTATAATATAGCCCATAGACCTATTATAACTAAAATGAGTTTTACGTAATATGTCCCCTATAAGTGTTTTGAGTGTTTAGTTTGAATTAGCTTATAAGAACTTACATTTTGGGCTACTCTTTTAGTGGACAGCCTTTCTATAATGAATTTTTTTTCATTTGTTTATGCTGTTTATCTGATTTAAATTAGTTTTTAGTCTTACTAGTATTACAGGTGTTGTATTTAGCATTTTATTGGTTGTGATGCTTCTGATGTGAAAGTTTTTTGTAAATTGCCATGCAATGAAAATACCTAGAGTGGATTCAAACAAGAAATTAATAACCATGTCTGAGAGTTGGTGGTTTCTGGTTGTTTACTATGATAATCAGGAGATTGCTACGTCAGGGAAATCTTGGATTTAGCAGAAGTTACTGGCATTCCTGAACCTTGTAGACTATGGAGCTTTGAAATGTGAACCAGACTTGGTTGTGGTAGGAAGGCAGTTTGGAGGCTGGCCATTTAAATTTTTTATTTTATTTTAAGGAAATCTCTTAAGGGTCTCATCAGTAGTCCAGAGTGAAGTACGTATGCAACAACGAAGTTCTCTTTGAATTATTGGAATTCAAACATTCTGGAAAGAAACCTACCTATGCTGTTCTTTTGTTGGACGGTCATTATATAACGCTGGCTAAATCACATTCAATCTAATGGGAAACTCTGACACAACTCACTTTTTGTCAGACTATGGCCATGTGTGAATGATGATGTATTTTCTATAATAGTATAATGTTGTTCTAACATTAGCATGGTGGCATATTTTATTGCCATTTCCAATTCGCCTAGTTTTAATTAGCTACAGCGACATTGACCAGCTCAGTAGAGCAGAATTTTAAATAGGAAGTTCTGCGTCATGTTCTAAATCTGAACTTCAACATAAACTCATTAAGTGCAATATGCAAATGGGCCCTGTCAATTGAACATGCTTTTGTTTGTGTGTGTGTGTGTGTATGTGTGTGTTTGTGAAGTGTGTTTTCGCGTTTACACTAATGACAAGCCTTGAATGTTTGGGAAACCGCCTTTTGTCGTTGTTGAGGATACACACATCAACGAAGGACATGTACCTAAGCAACTGGTTTGCACGCTTCAGAGAAATTCACATGCCCACATGTGAAAATGGCATATGGCTGGTATGCAGCTGGATCACCAGAGCAAAGCATGCTGAGATCAGTAAGCTTGGACAAGAGCACAGATTTGAAATCTCACGGTACTTCACTGTTGCCCTCGACGATCATCTTGCTTGAAGGTTATTTAAAGTGAGGATGTCGTTTGCTCTTAGAGACTCAATATGCTGTGCTGTAATTTCACTGCTGAGAACATGTTTATCTATCTAGAAAGTTGATCATGGTTACAAAATGAAAGCTGGATGTTATATAAGAGATTTTCAGCTGCCACACCCAGAGAAAGATCTGTCTAGCTCCCTCTTGTGTTGAGATGTGCCGTTTCACACCACTCTCTCCTATGTGAGAATGGTATGGTCCATGTCTAGCTGTAATTTTCCACTCTTTGTGCAGCAGTGGGGGAGGGGTTATTCTTCTACTGTTTTCTTTGTTCTTGATTACTGAGAGACCCTATTTTTTCTGTTTGGTAGAATATTTAATGGTGATTTTAGAAATGCTTTGCCTTGTTTTGGATATGTAGTCTTGCGTCTTGTTATTGACAAATGGGAGCCAAGGCATAATTATACATATATTAAATTTTTTGTAGTTTTATATTGTATTTGCATTCTTAATGTGCCAATGATCTTGTACCATATTTTGGTAGTAACAACTGAAAACGCTGTGCTCCACCGTGGCAGCATCTGTCAGTCATGCTCTTTCTCATTGTAGCAGGTGGTGTGACCTACTTTGCTGTTGCTGTGAGATCAGTAGATCAGACACTGTATATAAGGAGAGTGTGCTTCATGTCTTTTTTGCACATGCTGTTTTAGTCTAATAAATTGCAGGCTTAATGTCTGTAAGAAATAAAGGTAGAATTCACCTTACTCCCTCTTGTGTTGGGCATATTGCGCAGTTAAACACCCCTCTTCTGAGAATGGTATGATCCATGGCTAGCTGTAATTTTCCACTCTTTGTTTAGGAGGGGTTTAGCTTACCACATACCATGTTCCTGACTTCACTACACTGCAGATACAATCTTTTTATTTAGTTTGTGGTATTTTAGGCCACTTTCAGAGACATTTTGTGTGCGTTTTCCTCTGTGAGGCTGGTTACAGATCATGAGAACCAAGGCATTTTATATTTTTTTCAGTGTTTTTTTTTTTCTTTTCCCCCTTTAGATTGTATTTATGGTGTTGCTAGGTCAGTGGTATTATACAAAGTTGAGATGTTAATAGAAATTACTGAAAACAGGCTCCACCCAGCAGCATGTGTTGCAGTGTCCTAGTTGAGGTCCCCTCCCCCTCTTCTGTCTGTGGCTCATTACACCCCAGGTAACATTTAGACCCTGATCACACCTGGCAATAAAATGCATCTGGGGGGATCAGTGGGCACCTCTTAAGTACATCAGTTCCCACCTGGTATTAAAATGCGTCTCCGCATCGTCTCGAGTGACCACTTGTTATCAGGTCTCAAAACAATAACACCTTTTGCATGCAAATCAGTATATAGTTCAGTTTACGTAAAGGACATCAATACAATAGGTGATCCAGGACATGTGCACATATGCGTCTATATGCACCCCAGACCTGTAACATGTGCTCTGAGCGATCAGATCTCAGTGTGTGCTCTAAGTTCACTCCTGTGCTTAGCGCGGGTCACTTGTGATTGCAAGATGTGTCAAAATGTGTGAACAGGGCCAGTCTCGAGAGAGACTACCTCACTCTTGTGAATGCAAGTCATAATGGGCTACTAGTCAATGAAAGTCAAGCAAAAATAGGTTTTAATACTTAACTTTGGGTGTTTTTGCCTGATTTTAGCATTTCATTTTTGTGGATTCTAATCACTTTTTTTGGTTTTTGAGAGGGAAAGCTCCTCTTGCTCCCTCTTGTGTTGAATTTGACTTTGCAGTACAACATCACTCTCCTCTGTGAGAATGGTATGGTCCATGCTAAGCTGTAATTTTCCACTCTCTTTGTGCAGCAGTGGGGGAAGGGTTAGTCTCCTCCTGCACACCATGTTGTTCCTGATTAACAGATAGAGCCTGTTTATGTAGGTTACAATATTTGAAGGTGTCATGAGATTTTGTTTTGCCCTTTTAAATCTATGGCCATTGTCTTATGACCTTTGTCTGGTGGCCTAGTGGTTAGACAGTTGCTATTGTGATCAGAAGTTCATGGGTTCAAAACCCAGGACTGCCAGTGGCACCACTGAGGTACGCCTGAGCAAGGTACCATCCCCGCACCCTGCCCTCGGCGCCCCCCACTGGTGGGTTAAATGCAGAGAAAGAATTTCACATTGTTCACACTGAGTGCTGTGGTGTGTTCACTCATGACTATAAGGGACCACTTTTATTTTTTTCTCCTAATTGTCATCTTAACTTGGATGTAACCTTTCTTGCACAAACGTAGCGAGAGTTGCATGTTGGCTTTTCTTGGATGACATTTATTGGATTGACTGTAGAAACACATAGGTAGGAGTGATTTCTCTTGGCTTTTTCCTGTGAGATCTCTTGATCAGGGTTTGTATGGAAAATAACAGGCATGTGGCTGATGTGCAGCTGGATCGCTGGAGTGAAACATGTTGCGCTTAAACATCAGCACAGCAACGAACCTCTGAAGGTTATTTGGAGTTTGTGCTCCCAGCTCTTACGGGCATGATATGCTGTGCTTTAGATTTGAATTGCTAAGGAACATGTGATCTAAGTGGAATATTGATCATGGCTGCAAAATTACAAGCTTGTTTTCGCAAATTTTATTTTATTTTTTGACTAACACACCCATAGAAAGACCTGTGTAAGCTCTAGGTTGCTCCCTGATGTGTTGAGCCATACGGTTCCACACCCCTTTCCTGTGTGAGAGTGGTGTGATCCATGCCTAGCTGTATTTTTCCACTCTTCTGACTACAAATAGAGCCTCTTTTTGTTGGGTACAATTTTTATGGTGACCTTTTTGTTCATTTTACCTCTTAGAACTTATAGCCAGAGGCTTGTTAATGACTGTTTCTTTATTTTTGTTAGGGGGAGTTTTTGGTTCTTCTGCTTTCTTTTTTTTTTTAATATTCACATCCTCACTTTAGGTATAATGCAAAACAAAGATCTACATGTACATAAGCTCATTGTTTCACGCTGACATTGTTCTCATGTTCACCAGACAGAGCCACCACATGCTGTGCCATTGCCTATTACAGAGTTATAAGAGGAGCAAAGTCACATTCAGAGGTTTTGTAATGAGAACTAGGTCCGATCAATAATAATTCATATAGTTAAAGTTTAAGTTGTCACTTATAAGCTTGCTCCCTAGTGTTGTGTTCAAGCTGCACACTTCCACACCCCTCTGCTGTGTGAAAATGGTCTGATCCATGTCTAGCTGTAATTTTCCACTCGCCATGCAGCAGTGGGGGAGGGGCTGTGGCCTGTTTTGTTTTTGTATTATATTTAATAATAAATTAGAGATTTTTGTGTCTTGTATCATATTGAGTAGTTCAGAAGCTAGTTATTGATCAGAAAACAAGATTTAATTTAGTGTGTTTTAAAAAAATTTTTTAGATGTTATATTGTGCAGTGTTGGTGACCAAGCATAGTGCAGCTTCACATGAAATATCAGTTCTGCTCATGAATACTTCACCATACACCCATAAAGCTTCATATGGCACAGACCGGCCACTTTATTAGGAACACCAGCTCAGGCCAGCCTCTTTATTAGGAACCCCAGCTCAGACTTTATTAGGAACAGCATTAGGAACTCCTGAAAATTTCTCTAGTTTTATTTTCTGTTGTGCAGTGTTGTCTTGCTGTATTTGTGGGTTTATAGTTCCAGTGCACCATGTTGTGTTTAATAACACCTAAAAATGGTGTGTTCCACCCAGCCATGTGTGTTATTGAGTTCACCTCCCCCCTACAGTTCTGTCTCTTGTGCACGACATGTAGTGCCCTTTAGTCTGAGAGAGGCTAGCTTACTATCTTGGGTGCATAGCTGTCTCGCTTATCATGCCTAACTCGTAAGTGAGCTTTAAGAAAGGTTCCTTTTTAATATTTAAATGTCGTGCTTTCTTGTCTGATTTCGGCCATTTTATTTCATTCAATTGAATCTCTTTCAGCTTGTTTGTGTGTGGTGGAGGGAGGGTGTGCAGATTTTAAACCATTTAAAGCAAAAATATGTATTAATTTGAGGCAAAGTAAATGCACATACGATTTTTTTATCGTATTGTCCCACGAATCATCATCCAGACTGTCACTGTCACACTTGGTGTGAAAGGAGCGTGATTAACTACTTAGCCTGTCTTGGAAACTGATTTCAAACTTGCTCCATCCGTGATAGAAAAGCTAGTGGTTGGTGAGAGCTCTTATGGCGAGGATATATAAGGAGAGACCTGTGGTTCATGCTTTTCTGTGCAGGTGCCTGTAACATAGTGGTCTCGTGTTCATCAGGGAGAGCCTTGAACTGCTGTGCCAGGACAGACTCGGCACAGACAGGAGCTGTTCATGCAGTAGCCAAGCTGAGTTGTGTTTTCTTGGGAGTTTTGGTCATGAATTAGGACACAATTAATTAAAATCTCACAGGTTACACAATGTAAAGGATCATGATGCTGCTCCCTCTTGTGTTAAGTGTGAGCATGGTTGTCCCACACCCCTGTCTTGTATGAGAATGGTATGGTCCATGCCTAGCTGTAATTTTCCACTCTCTTTGTGCAGCAGTGGGGGAAGGGTTAGTCCTCTGCTTAGGGCTATGTTGTTTTGGACTGAACCTGTTGTTGTTTTGTTTTTTTGTATGATATTTTAGGTGCTTTTAGATGCATTTTGGGTGTCTCTTGAATCTGTTGTATGAAGCTTTTTCAGCCTTCTGCATTGTTCTTGTATGTGTTTATCACTGTCCTTATACAACATGTTGTGTAGACTTATCTGTTCAGAGATCATGGCCTCTCCTCATTCATCATCTTGCATTAGACTTACATGAAGATTTTTAGCACTTAGTACTCTCCTGGTTCTCACAGTGTCCTGAAACTTGAGTGTTTCCTTGTATTATGTCGCTTTGGAAAATGCGTCTGCCAAATGATTGTCATGTAATTTAATGTAATGTTGTGTTGACCTTAATAGCAACACCTGACAAGTGCATTTTTTCAGGCATCATGTCTCATAAAGCTCTTGGTTAGGTTTTCTCCAGATCTCTTTCTCTCATATGTTCCCTTTAGTCAGAGAGGTTATATTACAACCTTGAGTGTATACCTTCTTAAGGAACTGATCATGTCTAACAAGCAAATGAGGGTTATGAATGATTAACACTTCGTGATGCACCATCATTTGCTGGACATACCGCAGTTCTAGACTGACACTTAATGTTTTCTTGTTTTGGGTGGGCACTCAAAAGCATGCTTTGTTCACTAGATCAGTGAGCTTGTAGTTTAGTTACATTGTTTATAGAGGGTGCTCTTGTCTTGATCAATGCTGTGCTATAACAGACTCTGCACAGACAGTAATACAGTTTCATAGTTGGAACAATAAACATTTGTAATGAATTCATTACCGTTTACAGGCTTTTAGTCTGCAAAGAATAATGGTAAAACTTGTTTTACTCTCTCGTGTTGAGTTTGGGCTATGTAGCCACACCCCTGTCCTTTGTGTGAGTGGTATGGTCCATGTAATTTTCCACTGTTTGCCATTGCAGTGGGAGCAGTATGCTGCAGTGGGGGAGGGGCTAGTGTTAAATCTTCCATCGTTTTTATAACCTTATTTTAATAAAATCAGCTTTTTTATGATCAAGATATTGAGTGATTTTTTTTTTTTAGCTTACCTTGTAAAGCATGAAGGTTGGGCTATTTGATCAGCTGAGAAAAAGGTCAGTTAGAATTGTGAAGTGAACAGTATAATCACGAAGTCCAATTTATTTTTTCTTCAAAGTGCTGTGTTTGAGTAGTACTTGAATCACTTAGCCTTTACTTTAGCCTTTGCACTGGTTCCTCACCGAGTGCAACAGATGTTATTTCTCTCTGTGGTGAGGTTTCCAATTGAAGCAAAGCCTCAGCTTTGCCTTGCTTTCATGGACTTCAGAAACAGCCTGTTTTGTTTTTGTCAGTTTTAAAAAGGTTGGTCATGTGGATGGTTGGTTGATGTTCATGTTAAACACAAAATTCAGCGTAAATATGTACAGCAAATCGTTCATATTGTAAACTCAAACAATCATGAATATGTTTATGCAGATACTGAAAGAAGCATATGGGAATGTTATGAATTTTGAATCTAATGGTACACAGATTCACTGATTCAGGTCAGTCCGCCAGGCTTAATAAGATGATAAAATCTATTAACCCCAGGTGTGTAGCAGTGTGTACAGTTCAGGAACAATGAAGATGTACTGGCATTGTTTTAATGCAAGTTTACTTACAATAGATCACATGAAATGATTTATAAACCGGTTGAATAAAAATATTTATAATGAAAAATCCACTCCTTATCATTAAAACGTTAATTACAGAAAAGAGTAAATATTACAAATCAATGGCAGCTCCAATAAGCATTGTAGATGTTGGGAGAATCCATCCAAAACAAACCATGATGATTTTTTTTTTTCCAGACATAGATCATGGTTTTGTAAAAAGCTTAATACACACAAGTATGCAAAAACATTTCGCGAGTTACAGTCGGGGGGGGGGTTCCTTCCGGTGGGGAACCTATTTTTGTAGTGTAAACCCTAAGTATGCTCCCAAATATGCTCCCAAAACACTTCATTTTAACATTTCATTTTAAACTCTGCTTAATACATTAGAAAATGTAAAGGTAAACCCGTATTCGTACTCTACAGTGTACACTGAGCTCCCGCATATTACATCTATATAGACTGCACTGTAATTCATGCATGTCTGTTTTCTTTGGTATAAACAGGGTAAATACAGTAATTAATGTAATTTACAGTAATAAAAATACAGGGCTTTAAGAAGAACAAAACGAAAAACGCAAGAACACTGGAGACGCTCTAAAGGGGAAATTCTGGACTGGAGCGTTACAGAGCAGCAGCCAATCGGCAGCAAGGAGAAATAAATAACGTTCTCTGATTGGCTACTTTCAAATCTCCCGCCTCTGAGTACAGCTGACTGTGACGTCCGGGCCTCGTCCGCCACGCGTCCTTGTGCTGGATGTTTATGTTTAGGCATGGTCCTGAGCAGCGGAGGCTCATTCCGTTCAGGTGCCTCTGATTGCCTTGCTAAGCCCAGACGTTACAAAAGCAAAATAAAATGTGGGGAATATCTGCCACGCATGTGCGGGGGGTATCCGCAGACAATTATTTGTTCGGTTCTGAAGCCACAGCTGCTGAAGCGTGTATAACGGGGTTACGGTACTTACTATAACGGTACACATGTGCTTACACAGTGGCTATACAAACAGCATTGTTCACACAATGCTGCAAGCTATGCCAACATTTTATCCTATATCGAAGAGATTAAATGCTGCCAAAACGTTAGAACGCATGGTGAGTGCATAAAGCCAGAATCTCTTTAGTCAAGTCATCGGTCTGCCACAATCTCTGACAAAGTAAGTGAATAATGTTTAATAACATAGATGGGATAAATTAGGCAGCAAGTGAACAGTCATGTCTTGAAGGATCTTTGACAAGGGCCAAATGTTGATGGCTAGACGGCATCAGTTCCTGGTATGCAGTGGGTAAGAACCTACCAAAAAACGGTCCAAGGCAGAACAACCAGTAAACCGGCAACAGGGTCATGAATGCCCAAGGCTAGCCCGTCTGCTCCAGTCCCTCAGAACAGCAACTGTAGCTCAAGTTGCTGAAAATGTTCCTGCTGGTTGCGTCAGTACAAACTGTACCCATTTCCTGTCCGCCACCAAAAGTGCCTACAAAGAGCATGTGATAACTGGGCCATGGAGCAATGGAAAAAGGTTGCATGGTCTGATGATCCACATTTTCATTTTAAATATCATGTGGCCAACCAGGTGTGTGTGTCACTTACCTGGGATGCACAATGGAAAGAAGGCAAGCCGGTGCAGGCAGTGTGATACTCTGGGCAATGTTCCACTGGGAAACCTTGGATACTGGATTTATCTTTGACAAGTACCACCAACTTAAACATTACTGTAGACCAAGTGGTGGCCCCTTTCTTCAGGATAATGTTCTCTGCCACATTGTAAAAATTGTTCAGAAATTGAGAACATGACAAAGAGATCAAGGTGTTGACTTAACTCCAGGTTTCCCAGATCTCAGTTCAATCAAGCATCTGTGGGATGTGCGTGACTGGACTAGTCCAATCTATGGAGGCCCCACATCTTATAGGGCTTAAATGGTCTTCTAATATCTTTGGTGCACAGCATAACTTCAGAGGGCTTGTGGAGTCCACGCCATGACTGGTTAGAGCTGTTTTGGCAACATGAGAAAGAACAATGCAACATTAGGCTGATGTATTTAAAGAAGGCAATCATGTTGCTAACTTATCATAAGCACATTTGTTCATGAACAGGGGACAGTTTAACACCTTTGTTGATCATTTTGACGGTGCTAGCTAATGCTGGAACTAGTCGCTGAAGTGTGAAGGAGATGCATCACCTACACCGCAAAGTCTCATCGAATGTCTGCATATAGCACACTTTAATTACTTTATTGCTATAAAATCTGAAGCGCTCTTCGTTACTTTACCTATTCAACCATCAACCATTCTGCCTTTCTGAAAGTTTTTGTTTGTCTTTCATTTGTCTATGTTTTCTGAGACAGTGTAGTGGCAGTCTGAATTGTTAGCCGTGTCAGAACCCCGTGGTTAACCTGAGCTTTTTTTTACTGATTACTATATCTGTCAATTTATATATATGTATACTTATAAAATCTCCAAGGATTTTAATATATTTTGAGATATAGTGATTTTGAGATATGGTGTGGTTTTGAAAGACCATAGACCACTATGATCAATGAGAGTGAGATTTGTGGATTTGGACGGATTGGCTCCTCAGTGGTTTTGGGCTGCTGAGTCTAGAGCTTCCCAGTGGAGAGTGTACAGACTTGGAAACTTTAGCTCCTTTGGGAAAGAACTGGGCCAATGTGCAGATTTCTCTTATTCTTAATTTCCTTCTTTGAGCATAAATGATGGTTATGTAGGCAAGTTAAGGTCATTTATTTTTGCCAGACTGTCTCTGCTTGTTATGGCAGTGAATGCCAGTTGTTTGCTTTACTGAGTAGAACGGAAAATCACCTGAATTGAGGAGATTGTGTTAATTTTAGTTGGATAATGTTTATCTGTGGTAATTTTTCTATGGCGGTAGTTCTGAATTTTTTTCCCCTTCATTTTAAAACACACCTACTGCCAAGTTTATAAATAGATGTTACTTTTAATATTTGTAAAAGGGCGTTTTAAAGAGCATAGCTGCTTATCAGGTTGCTTTAAGAGATTCAGTCTTGTTTTTTCAGAATGTAAGCTTTTTATAGATTTTGTTTTAGCATGCCCTCATTTTCCAGGACTCACTCTTCCGTGATCAAATAAAAGAAGACTTAAAAGATATATATTCTCAAACCTTAGAAGTCGTGTCAGCGCTGGTTCTGAAAGTGAACAAATTCCTCTAAAGATGAAGCGAATGCTGCTGAGGAGTGGACTCCATAGTGGAGGGAAGTGGTAGAAGGAATGGCTGGGGAAAAAATCAGTTATTTTCTTTTACTAGCTGCTGATGACAACTTGAGTTCAATGCTAGCATTATCTCAGCAAGCTAAGCTGGAGTTCTGTCATTGCCAGGATCGATTCAGCTTCAGCAGCTGCAGAGAATTAAGCCCTGGCGGCCATCTTGAGTCCCTGCAGTGAGAGACGCACTGGTTTCCTCGCTCAGCGGTGGGGGAGGGGAGCGCAGGGGATATGCGCCATCAACAACAGTGTAGGAAAAGGGATGGTGCTAGTGGTTAGCAGCCATTTTTTAAAAGGCCTTTTTGGGAAGCTAGGACAGAGGCAGGAGAAATCAAGTACATTAATTTTAACATTTGTGTTTTTTTTTTTGTTAGGTTTTTATTTTTCATTTTGTTTAGCCAGTTAGATGGATAAATTAGCGTGTGTGTGTTTTCAGTGCAGACACTACTTAGGTGAACAGTACTTCTCAAACCTGTCCTCTTTTTGTACTTGTATGTACAGAATTTTTGGTGTGTCAGGTTGACTGATCTGGCTCACTTTGCTACATTCCCTCCATTCCAGCAAACCATGCATTTTTTGCTTACATGCTAATAGCTAGTCCTGCTAGTGACACTGGCCTTTACAGTCCCTTTTAGCTGATCTCCGTCCCTTTATGTTTAGATAATATTTATTATCTAAATGTGTGTTGTTCATCTTTTAAAGTCACGTTAGCGACATTTTGCGTTACATCAAAAAAAGCTAGTCCATCTCATCCACTGACCTTCAGCAAAAATAAAGTAAGTAAAAATGAAAAATTGTGACCTGTTGCCATGGAGACTATACCTCGGGGACAGAATGCAAGCTTTCAGGCAGGAAGCGAGAGAGGCGCTGTGCGAACAGTGCAGGAGCAGATGTTGCTATATTTAGGTGCCAGACCATGCAGTGCAGCCTGCCCATGCAGCAGTGCAGCAGCGGTGCAGCGATCTGTAGAAAGCTCTGCACAGTTCAAGCTTGCAGCTGACCTGTGCATGCTAATTTCCCTCCATGCAGCACTGAAATGTGAATAAGATAAAAATGTTCATTTTAAGATGTGTTGTGCAATATATCAAAAGTGTTCCAGCACCTAAATGCAGGGATCATGGTGTGTGTGTTTTCTTATTAGGGAGATGTTGGTAACCATGACCAGCATAGGTTTTGACAGATAGAATGAGTTATATGTAGGCTAATTTGTATGCAGTCTACAGCTTAAGTTATTCTGACTGCAACTCTAGTGTTGCCTATAGACGTGTGTGTGTGTGTGTGTGTGTGTGTGTGTGTGAGGGGAAAGGAATAAAAGCAAAAGGATAAATAACAACAAAAAAAAAAAGCTGGCTTTTTTTTTTTGCAATTAGTGATTCTAGCCACATGGAGGACATGCATTTTTAATCTCTCAACTCTGTATCGGAGCAAAGCTGAAAACAAATGTTTGTGGGTGACTGAGATTGTGGAGTTAATTGAACAGATTACTTTGAACAGAAGGTCCTAATTTTGTTTTAAAGTTATTTGTTGCCTTAATTGATGATTTTAACATCAGTTACTGTCAGTAGTACCAACTGTCATCTTGGCTTTAGAAAACATATGTCATATCGGATATGTTGCAGTTAGAAAAACTGACCAGTTTTTCTACCGATTTAAAAAAAACAACATATAAGTAGTAATCATTTGTTTAGATAAATTAGTGAATCAGGTTGTTGTAGCTGATTAACAAGGACAACAACGAACGTTTTATTTTCTATAGGTTTATCATATAAGCCATATGTTTGATAAGCACGGACTTGTAATGTTGTTACATGCCACATAAATAAAATTTTTTTTTGCTCCTTTTCTCTCTAGATTCCAGACCAATCCTGTCCTCAAATCCATGAACAAAGAGGGACCAAGGAACACGGTAGTCAGGTGAGACTTCTGTGGGATTTATGCGTATTTGTGAGGTTTTAATCATTTAAGTTCTCAGTTTGAATATTAATTATTTTTATATATTCCCACTCTGTAACTGTAATCGCAGAAGACCCCTATAGCCCTGTGTAAAGGACTCTGTCTGGTCTGAGTGAGAGACAGAGAGGCAGAGTCTTGAATCCGAGCGTTGTATCGAAATTGGAACTTGTTACAAGACCACAGTATTGCATGTGCAGCCTCTGTTGTCACTAGCAGACTCTGTAACCTGCTGTTCTGATTGGCTGAGCATCGGACCAGTGAGACTGAAGGGGGAGGAGACAAATGCTGGGATTTCACCCCTCCTCCTTTTTTCCATCAGAAGCATTTTGCTCTGCTGCTGTTAGGGAGCTACCTAGTTAGTCTGAATATTTGATAGAGGAACTGGATAGATTTAGGCCTTATCTATATGATTTCACCCCAGGTTTAGCTTTTACTGTGTTATCTGCAGAGGCAGCCTGATGACAATGAGGACAATGTAAGCAAACATTCAGGTGTAGTTAAAGTCTGAACAGGCTTTTCTCTCAGCTTAAACGGCCTTTTCAGGGCTTAACCGTGTCTTTTGGTGGGACCACTGCTGATTAGTGGCATTGCGACAGTGGCAGCTGTAGTTTTTTGTGTTCGAGGGCAGCAGAAGTATGTAGAGCAATGCAAAGTGGGATCTAGGTTGCAGAGTGCCACCTAGTGGTACTTCCTAGACTGTGTTCTAGAGACAAGGACCGTGGTCTTGGACCAATTAAGTGGACATCCTTAGCATAACAAGGCTAGATTTTTTAAAAACAACTGGCTTCATTTTAACAGCTTTTTCAAATTGTTCTTTTCTGTTTACTTTTCTATTTACTGAAGTAAAACAAGCAGCTTTAAACCTTGTCTGTCTCTCTAGTTTGCGCAGGTGAAAAAAATGGAAGTCGCTGTGCCGGAAGAGCCTCAGAAGAAAATTTTCCGTGCTCGGAAGACGATGAAGATGAGTGACCGTCAACAGCTGGAAACACTCCACCACACCTTGTCCACTGTGGCCTCAAACTCTTCATCTTCTCCCTCCTCTTCCTCAAGGCCACAGACGCCACTGGTAAATGGGACGCACACTGAGGATGGCCAGAAAGTGAAGGAGAAGGAGAAAGATTCACGCCGGCCATCTCCCTCTCTCTCCCACTCTCGTTCACCCTCACCTTCCGTGAAGAAGGGGTCTGAGAAGGGCAAAGGTGAGGAGAAAAAAGGAGAGAGGGAGAGGAAGGACGAAAAGAAGCTGGAGGAGGCAAACGACGAGAAGACGGAAGTGAGTGCGCATTCTGGTACTGCTGGAAGTAAAGTATGAAACAAGCTTTTGAGTACTTTTGAAAACGGCAAGCCTTTATTGGCTTCCAATACAAACGACACAAACACAACATTTTGGTGCTGTCATGACAAGGCTTTGCATCTCTGTTTTGTTTCTCCTTTCTTACTGGATGTGAAAGTGCAAGTTGTTTTAACAGTATGCCAGGGGTGTCCAACTCCGGTCCTGGAGGGCCGTGGTCCAGCACGTTTTGGTGATTTCCCTGCTCAGAAACACCTGGTTTACCTCTCCAGTTAATTGTGAACGTGTTTCAGGAGAACCACCATCAAACTGTGCTGGACACCGGCCCTCTAGGACTGGAGTTGGACACCCCTGATGTAGATAAACCAATGACCCACAGCGTTAAAACCACCTGCCTAATATTGTGTATGTCCTCCTTGTGCCACCAAAACAGCTCTGACTCGTTGGGACATGTTCCTCAGACAATTCCTAAACAAATGTTTGAGGCAGGGCAGGGTGCATTATCCTCCTGAAAGAGGCCACTGCCATTACTGAATACTGTTCCCATAAAGAGATATTACTCGGTCTGTAATAACGTTTAGCTAGGAGTTAAAAATAACATCTACAAAAATGTCAGGACCCGAGGATTCCCAGTAGAACATACAGATTCACTGCCTCCACTGGCTTGCCTTCTTCCTATAATGCATTCTGGTGCCATTTCTTCTCCAGGTAAATGACACACACACCCCCGGCCGTCCATGTGATGTAAAAGACAATATGATTCATCACACCAAGCCACCTTCTTCTTCCATCACTCCGTTGTCCAGTTCTGACGCTGACGTGCCAATTGTAGGCCTTTTTGGTGGCGAGCGAGGGAGAGTATGGGCACTCTGGCGGTCTGCAGCTACACAGCCCCATACACAGCAGGCTGTGATACACTGTCTTTAATGACACAGTACTATCATATGTATATAGAGCCTCTGCAAAAGTCAGCCAGGATCTATGTCTAATCACGACATTGTATACAAAAAATGTGTGTATGTGAATGTGAATATGTATGTCTGTGTGTGTGTGTGTGTGTGTGTGTGTGTGTGTGTGTGTGTGTGTGTGTGTGTGTGTGTGTGTGTGTGT
>JBBJLS010000082.1:22010852-22023324 GCA_037577275.1 Bryconaethiops microstoma
AGAAAGAATTTCATTGCACAGAGAAAATGCTACTTTTTTTTCTGTACATTTGACAATAAACGCTTTGAATCTTGAATAAACCTAGTCATAAACACTGTCTCGGATAACAAACTTAACTGAGATAGAAGAACATGGGATCATAGTTTAGTAAGGCAGCATTAAGAAAATTTAAGTGAATTTAACTTTGTAGTAAAGCTGTGCCTTAGTTTGTGTATCTAATTTGTTTTTCCGGGTCAGCCAGTGCCAAAAAGTAAGTGCCAGTAAAATAAACCACCATCATACACAAAGATGTTATGATCAAACATGTCCTGAGTACATGGCCAGCACTGTACTGTATATATTAAATGTGCAATACAGTTGAAGCAAACTGGACTTGAGTATCAGGATGAATTCAGTTTAGACAAGTGTATAATCAGTAATTAAGTCAGTTTCTAACAGCATAACTAGCAAACAGAAGTTACCGAAACTGACTGTAACTCTCGGTCTGCTTGTGCATGCAGGTTAGTGGTAGGTATTTGAAGTAAGTATCTAGAATTCAGTCAAAAAGAGGTGAGGCGTCACCCCTGTTCTTTGAAAACGATGGGTCGAAGGCCTGTTGGCCCTCGATGGTTCTGGCGGATGTGCCCATGAGTCATATTCGGCTACAGCCAACCATTATAAGTTCACAAAGAGAGGGAAGGAATGTACAAATGCAATATTGAGATTCTGTGCTAAAAACTAAAGTGTAGTTTACTGTCATAAGACCCTGCAGGAAACTGCCACTATGTGGTCAAATTATTAAATGCAGCTTTTTAAATTGGTCTTTGGTCTGCTTTCCAGTACCAGTGCACTAGAATTGCTGCTTCCCAGAAGGTGCGCTTACAGTCAGAACCGATGGTGAACTGTCAGTAGCTCTGACATGTCATCCTCGGAGAAGTCGAGAAATCAAAAACAGATAGAGGGACAACAGAAAGCTGACATGGAGAAAAAAGGCCAAAAGTTAATCACTGTATTTTTTTAGAGAGGTATATAGTTCTTCATGGACCTTCCTTTTGAGCCCAATAACACTCTGCTCCAAAGCCAACATCACTGTTGAGGCTAAACCGCTGCCCAGATGATTGAACTGACTAATCAACTAACTTACAGGGTCACTTTAATATCCTGCAGGGTCACTGAATTTATATTCAGCTGCTGCAAACTCTTGGTATAGCTAGATGCCACCTAGCTATGGGAGCCAACTAGGTGCCAACTAGCTATTCCACCAACTCAGCATTCAGCACCACCAGTATACTAATCACCATCTTGACCTTCTGGAATCATCTGCACCTGTTTCTTCTCTGGTTCAGGCCTTAGGTGGCTTTGTTATGCTTGGAAATATTCCTCTGAAACTGGGCAGGTACAGGAACTGGACTGAAAATGAGAGCCTTTGAAAATTCCAGGAAACCTGGAAAACTGTTTCTCAAGACTACATTTAAAGTAATACAAGAAGGTCTGGCTCTTTGGAATCCAAATAGGAAGAAATGAAGGGTGGCTCAAGACTTTTGCACAGGTAAATATATTTACAGCACAATCCATGAAGCTGGAGGGTTCTGAGGTTAAGGTTCATTCAAAGGTTCATTCAAACTGATTCTGAATATTTTAAGATTAAAAATTCAAGAGATTTAAGACTCTTTAGTTGTCACATGCGTAGTTACACATGTACAAAACACAGTGAAATGTACCCTAAACCGCTCCTTTTTTGACTGTGCAAGCACTATAAAAATAAAGATAAGTACAAATTTAAATTTAAAAACATCTAAAATAAAAGTAAAACAGCTTAAACATGGAACACAAGCTAGAGGTAAAATATGAAAGCTAAATTAGAGTATTTTAAGTTATAAGTTATAAGTGAAGCAACAATCTGGCAAATTTACATATGAACAATGTGCAAGGTATGCTCTATTAGCTGGCTAGCTAGCATGGAGAACTTTAGCTAATGGTCATGATCGGCTCATCTAGTTCTTCTAGTAATGAACACACATCAAAATATGACTCTTGGATAGCTAGACATCCAAAGTCCAAGTTCTATTGCACTGAATTAGTAAATTGGGGTAGATGAACTGGAAAGTCTGTTTGCTCAGGGAGTTTCCAGAAGCAAGGCATGCACTCATTTTCCTACATATGACCACCAGCTACAGCCAGGAGAGGTCTCTAACACTGACACCTAGTGGTAAAAAAAAGTAATAGCAGGTTAAATAGCAGGTCTGTTTCCTCTGTGACATCTTGCAAAGGTGTTTAGACTTTGACAAATGTTAGAAACATTATGTTAGAAACATTTTAAATACTACTCAATTTGAATGAATTCCTCAAAACTGTTGGCTAGAAAAAACCTTTAGTAACTCAAAGGCAGAATTTGAGTGATTCTTGGGACAGTACAGCAGTGATTCTAATACAGTGTATGTGTGTGTGTGTGTGTGTGTGTGTGTGTGTGTGTGTGTGTGTGTGTGTGTGTATGCGCACTGTGTGCTGCAGTCATCAATCTGAATTTTATAAAAAATTGCGAGAATATTGTGTATCCAGTAGGTTTGGGCAGAATCACAGTAACTTAAAAATGATGCTAGTATTTAAAATTGATGATGGGATTTCAAAATTCTGCAGAATATTCCATGTCTATCCAGTAAACTTACAAATGTCCGCCTATCTACATGTTAAGATGAAACAACTTAAGAGCTGTCGACGTACTGAATTCCCTGCAGAACATCATAGAACATCTAGCATCTATTGTTTTGTTAGGCACTATTCCACCTTGTTGGCATGTTTTTGGTCCAAAATTAAAATCTTTCACCTCAAAGAGAGAGGTGTGACAGACAGTAAAGCATCTGAGGACATGAAAAAAACAGAAAGTGTCTAGGAAAGTGCAAATCCGGTATGTTTGAATCCAAGTAAAGTCTAGTAGGTTTACAGTACAAGATTGAATGAATAGAGTATTATGATGAATATTGTATTCTAGCAGCAGAGTTGTTAAGTGTGGAAAATGTAAATATTGAGGTAGACAGCAACGAACAAATAATTGTGCAAACAATGGCAGCAGCAGGACTGAGAGTGTACATTATATAAAGAATAAAGGGTATTTACAGTGGCAGTTCGTGTGTAATTTTGTTTGTACAGTTTAGTTTGTATATACTTATGTTAGGAGGAAGAAGCAGAGTTCAGACATGTGTTTTTGTATTTGTGCGTATGTGTGTGCATGTGTCTGATGGCCTGAGGGAAGAAACTGTTTCTCGTTTGATGGGAGGAGGGAGAAGAGGGTGTGTAATCCAAATGTCCATGACACAGTTGAGAGAGACCCCAATGATCTTTTCAGCTGCTTTCACTATCCTCTGTAGGGTCTTGCGATCCTACAGAGGATAATGTGGTGAATGTGGTGAGGGTTTGGTGTCAGAGGTGCCTGCGCCTCAGTCTCTGCTTGCTTTTTTGGCCATGGAGCTTATCCACAATATGAACAAAAAGGAACTTGGTGTTGTGGACAGTCTCCACTGAGGATCCATTAATGTTCATCAAGTGATCACAGTGTATAGTCTCAAAGTCAACAACTGTCTCCTTGTCCACATTTAGAGACAGGTTGTTTGTTCTGCACCAGTCCATTAGCAAAATCATTATCAAACCTACCACGGTTGTGTCATCAACAAACTTGAGCTGTGCATTGCTGCACAGTCATTGATCTGTGGTGTGAAAAGTAGAGGGTTGGACACACAGACCTAGGCTCAGTCTGAAGGAGCCTGAGATGTTGCTCCCAATCCTAACTGATTGAGGTACTCCCAGTCGGGAAGTCTAGGAGGAAGCTGCAGAGGAAGGTGTTCAGGCCCAGCCGTCTCAGCTTGCCTATCAGGTTTTGAGGAATGATAGTGTTGAATGCTGAGTATCTTTTTTGTCCAGGTGGGTGAGGGCCAATGAAGGGTAATGGTGATGCATCATCTACTGAGCAATTAGGATGATGAAAACTGCAGGGTATCCAATTGGGGAGGCAGGTGTGATTTTATGTGCCTCAGGACGAGCCTCTCGAAGCCCTTCATGATGATGGGTGTGAGTGTAACGGGATGGTAGACACTGAGGCAGGACACTAAAGACTTCTTTGGCATGAGAATGATGGTTGTGACTTTGAAGCACGTTGGTGCTCAGAAAGACATTAAAGAGGTCTGTCGAGACATCTGTACATCCTATAAGCACATGACCAGGAACGTTATCTGGTCTGGCCGCCTTCTGTGAGTCCTTCTCACATTAGCCATGGTCAAACAGTGCACCTGGTAGTTGGGGATGGGATAGCCTTCCTCACTGCTGTGTTATTCTGTGCCCCAAACTGTGTGTAAATGTCAGTCGTGTAAATGTTAGTTTTTGTCATGAACATATAGTTTAAACGTTATGTCCCAGTATCCGGTCTCTCGAGGCCACTAAAATTTATGTTTAGTTTTAGGGACTTCTATTATGAAGTGGGTGAAGGGGTTCCTGCCTTCCTCCCGAACAGAGTTTAGTGCTGGTCCGGCGGGTCCCCTCAGCACGGGCTAAGGACCCACAGGCCCATGAGGCGTGGAAGATGATGGCTCCTACAGCGGTTAGCTGCAAGGCTACTCGGGCAGCGCAGAGAAAGCAGGCTCGGAAGCCAGCTGTAAGCACACCAGCTGGAAAGCCAGCTACAAGGGATAGAGTCCCTGGTGCTCTTTCGGTCCTCCCGCTGGCATGTGGGCAAGCCCCCGCAGCCCTGATCAGCCAGCCATTCCCTGAAGCTACGTGGCCTAGCCAGCTGCTCCCTGAAGCTACGTAGCCTAGCTAGCCGCTCCCTGAAGCAGCGTGGCCTAGCCTCCAGCCAGTAGCAGCGCCGAGGCTCCACCAGTAACAGTGCCGCAACGGCTCCAGCACCCCTCCCTGGCTTCAGCTACAAGCTGCAGCTCCGGAGAGAGTTCGTGGCACTGCAGCTCCGGAGAGAGTTTGTGCTGCTCCAGCTCCGGAGAGCATTTGTGCCACTACAGCTCCCGTTCAGAGTGCAGTAGCTGCAGCTCCAGATTATAGTGCAGTAGCAGCAGCCCCAGGTTATAGTGCAGTAGCGGCAGCACCAGTATTGGGGAAATGGCTGCAGCTCCAGTTATGAGTGCAGAAGCTGCACCCCCAGCCCTTAATGCAGAAGCTGCACCCCTAGCCCTTCAGAAGCATTCTGCAATAAGTTCCAGAGGCCACAGCTCCCATTCCTGGTTGTGAGACTGCAGCCACTTTCCAGTTTCCTGTGACCCCCCGAACTCTAGTTCCAACACGGGGGTCGTGTTTTCCTACGCCTCTTCTGCAGCCACACTGGAGGGCACCTGAAATCCAGACGGAGGGGCTCCCTGATATTTAAAGAGTTTGTGTTCTTGTTTCAAGTCCAGCTGGGTGTGAGAGTATTCTGAGTGAATTATAGTACTTTGTATGTAGGCCCTCGTGCCTGTTTTGTTTGTGTGTGTGTTTTGAATAAAATCACAATGGAGATTTGCAAAAGTACCTCCCGCCTTTGGTTCCACCCGGCCAATGTGACATTAATGAATTTAATTTCAGTATGTTAGCGGTGTAGTAGTCGGTCGAACTTCCCACTTGTGGGACTAATAAAGGTTTATCTTATCTTATCTTATCTTATCTTATCTTATCTTATCTTATCACAACACTGATTTCTGAGGTGTACCATTTAATTTCAGATTGAGTGCATCCTACAGAAAGAAAAGAAATATCTAACGAACTTCACTTATTATGCTGAATGTATTAAAGTCGGCTTCAGTTTTATGTTATTCAGTACTTTACCGTTTATTGTTTTTCAAGCTAAGACCATGATTACTTTTTGGAAAGATACTTTTACCTTTACTAGTGTAATTATTATATAATATATTTCTTTAGAGTTGGTTAACACTACTCATCAGCAGTGAATCTTAAAAATGCTCTATTGGCAAGTAGAAAGAAAAAAACGATAGGACTGAGGGGCTAAACTATCCAAGAAGGCTACAGTTTTTCTGTTTCCTCTGCTCTAAACCAGCTGTTGTATATGTAATATATTGAACTTTTGTGTCTGCCTGCTCCTCAGATTTTAAAGTATATGCATTATTTATTTATTTGTGGTTTTATTTAATTCTGCAATGTGTAACCTTCACCACTACGTGTCAACATAATGTTCATATGTTCACATTCGTGTTCCTTCACCAGCTTAGAACTAGACTGAAATGTAAACATTCAGTCAGTAGCAAACCTGTAACATAAAACTTAAAGATGATTTAATGATAAATGATGAAGTTCAGGATAATTCATTTTTATAAGGGACGTGGCCAGCTTTAACACATCAGTGTATTGCCAAAACAAAAAACAATTTGTTATATTCGGTATTTGCAAGTAATTTAATGATACATGGAGTTGTTCAGTACTGATCCTAACCTTGATATACTCTGGAAAGTGTATCAAGATGTAATTATCACTATAACATTAAAAATCATTTTGATATTGAAAACATCTAGTCAGTAGAAACTTCTATTGATCTACACTATGTGGACAGAAGTATTGGAGCACCTGACCATTCCACCAACAGGGGCTTTAATGAATTGCATTCAAATACACAGACTTTAATATGGAGTTGGTCTCCCTCTGCAACCATAACAGCTTCTACTCTTTTTGGAAGGCTTTCCACAAGAGTGCCCTGGGACACAGTCATGCTAGAATATAAAAGGTCCTTCCACAAACTGTGTCCACAAAGTTGGAAGCATGGTGCCGTCCAAAATGTCTTGGTACGCTTAAACATTATGATTGCTCTTCACTGGAAATAAGAGGTGTGTCCTAATACTTAAGAGCACAATATGAATATTTAAGAGCACAACAGTTCTGCTCCACTTTTTCTGTAACTTTGTTGGAAATAGAATTGTAATACAACATAACGAAAGCTTAACAATAATAATTTGTGATGTGACTATAAAAATTAAAGTCCACCTTGTGCAATGACCAAACTCACAAACCAGATCAGAAGCAGACAAAAAATACAGTGATCCATATACCTTACTCTGTACTTAACACCGCCTACTGTCTTCTTTTTTTCTGATGAGACATGGAGATCAGTGAAAGAGGAGGACCCTCTGAGTTGAGATGAGAGGAAGACAGGTGCTGAGAAAGGGAGGATCAAAAGATGATGAGGATGAGATCAGGTCAGGATAGGAGAGACAGGAGGATACAGAAAGAGTCTCTGAGAAGCAGAGTGATTGAATATTAGGTAAAGGAGAAGAGAAGGACATCTAATTTAACCAAAAAAGTTTTTTTTCCCCAAGATATTCTATTGGTTTGCTACATGCTCTCTCTCAGATATAGGAGAAGTATTCTAGTTCACTCCAATCCTTCAGGGCTGGTATCCAACGCAGTTTGGTGATTTTTCTGTTCAAACACATGATTTAGCTAAGCAGTTAATTACTTAAATAAAGCTTTGTTTAGATTAATACATCAGAAATCTAATTTTGACAGCTGAATAGTTATGCAAAAGTTAATACCATCAAAAGTCTTTCCGTCAGAACCAATGTGCAAAGAAGCATCATTGTCGCTTATTGCTCTGCACTGGTGCCTGTTGTTCATTGATGCATTGTTCTTGTGAAAATTAATGGAAGGAGGTTAATGACAGATACCAAAACTGTCAATATGTCTTAAAATGAATAACTAAATGGTTACGGAGATGCCCTTGAATCAGAAGGTCATGAGTTTGAATCCCAGGACTGCCAGTGGCACCACTGAGGTACACTTGAGCAAGGTACCGTCCCCACACACTGCTCCGAAGGTGAATTGTCACTGGCTGCCTGCTGCTTCACTTGGTGAATGTGTTAAATGCAGAGAAAGGATTTCATGCTGGGGCTCCACCATGGTGCCGTGGGTGCATTTCCTCCAGGGTCTCTGGTTTCTCCCACAGTTCAGAGACATACATGCCAGGTGAATTGGGGATTCTAAATTGACCGTGTGAGTGTGTGTGTGTGTGTGTGTGTGTGTGTGTGTGTGTGTGTGTGTGTGTGTGTGTGTGCCCCACCCAGGGTGAGTCCCTGCCTCACACCCATTGACCCCGGGATAGGCTCGGGATACCCACGACCCTAGTGAGGATTAAATGGTTACAGAAAATAAATGAATGAATGAATTTCACACTGTGTGCTGTGCTGTGCTGTGTTCACACGTGACTATAAGAGTCCACTTCACTTCCTTTAGAGTATATCTGAATCTCTAAATGGGGGATTCAGATATAACTATCAAGTCAAGAAAAAAAAGCTTCTACAGCATCTGGAAAAAGCTCATTCCCTACCAGGTGAGGGAGCCAACAGGCCTGCATCACTTTCTAAAACCAATTCACACATCTTACACCACACTGCTGGTGATGAACCTTTACTTCCAACACGCCTCCTTCACCATTCTCCCACTGAACCTGCAGAGGGACCCCTCACTCTCTCCTTCAGTCTTTCACTCTCTCCATCTCTCTCCCACTCCCTTGCTTTTTTTTGCCAGTGAGGGAGGGTGTGTGTGTATGTGTGTGTGTGTAGAGAGAAAGAGAGAGACTCTTGCTGTGGCATTCACAGGCAGACAGCTCAACCGCTAGCACCTCTTCCTCCAGTTTTCCCCCTTCCTCACTCACTGTTTATGGAAAAGGGCTATTTTTTCCTACTCTTAAACGGAGGACTTCTTTTTTTTTTAACAAGCCAAAAGAGAAGAGAGAGGAGGAAAAAAAACTAAAAAAGCAAGAAAAATAAAAGAAAGCTGAGGAATTCAAATGATCAGGAGAAAAGGAATGAACTGAGAGATAGAAAAAAAGAGAAGGAAAAAAAACCCCACCTCCTGTGATCACTCCCCCCCTCGACCCCCACGACCCCCAAAGGAGAAGAGAGCGAGCGGGGCACGAAAGGGAAGACGGAAGGCACTGGAGTATTCGTTTTTTTCTTTCGTTTTGTTTTTTTCTTCTTCCTCATCGTGGTGCTTGCGGGCGCCTCGTCCTTCCACCTGTTCGCTCTCTCCATCATCTGCCTGCTCATCTATTTCTCCATCTACCTGGTGTACAATTTCGCCTACCTATGACCCGCGCCGGAGAGAGGAAGGAAGGGGAGAAGAGGGGCTTCTCTGGTTTCTTTGCTCGTTTTTTTCCCGCTCCAACTTCACCCCTTCATCATCCGTTCTTCTTCCTTTCCGTCATCTCTCTTTGGACCATTCCCCCTCTTTCTCCCTCTCTCTGAAAACGCTTCGCCGCGCTCGCTGAATGAAAAGTTGGACACAATTCTGAAACAAAAAACAACAAAAGAACAAAAAATAACACATTCCTCCTCATTAATTTTTATTTCATCCCTTTCTTTTCCTCCCCTTTAACCTTTTCTCCCTCAACTGCTCTTCCACTGCCTGCCCCCCCACCCCACCCCCACCCCCTTTTTTCCCGCCTCACTCCTTTTTTTGCTGGACACTTTTAAAGTTTCCTCTAGGTAGGTTCCAACGACTTGTTTAGTGTCTGTCCGACTTGTTTTTGTCTGTGTGCGTGGGAGTGTGTGTGTGTGTGTGTGTGTGTGTGTGTTTGTGTGTGTGTACCTGTGCGTCCCCCCCTCTTTTTTATTCACGTGTACACGGAACACACCTTGACACACATCTTGCACACACTGCACCTGCCAATCAAATCACTCCATCCACTGTACGTCTTCCAGACTCACTCCATTTTCTCTGTGTTGTCTGTTATGGCCATTCTGTTTTTTTTCCCTGAAACACACACACATACAAATATAGGTATACACACACAGCTGGCCCATATAGTTTCCATGTACATATGATTAGTCACTACATATTTATGTTATCCTGTCATTAGTGCGTCTTCTGTCTCAGTTTTGGGCCTAAGTTTAGGCATCACCACACCCAGAGAAGTGAAGACATTTGGTGTTACTGCAGTGTGAAGCTGTTCTTTAATTCAACAGGACTCTAGAAGCAGAAACGAAGCTCCGCTCTGATTTGCCTGAGACTTTATCTTGGCATTCACTCTGAGGCAACAAAAATGCCCTCAACTATATAGACTTTCGGTCAGAGACACTAAAACAGCTTGCTGTATTTACTTATGCAGAGCTGTTTATGCAACTTGTAACCATTTTGCTTTAAATGAAGGATTTTCTCAGCGTTGTTTTTCAACCCCCCTCATGCTTTGGCTGCTCTACCTTCTAGATCCCTTCTTATCAAGGGTTTAATTTTCATGTGTCACTCCGTCATATTTATTTTCTCTCCCCTCACCTCCTCCGCCCCGTCTACCACCTGGGAGACGAGCTCACACTTTTTCTGGCCTCCTCGTCCTCATCATCATCATCCCTCTCTTCTCTCCTCTCCTCCTCCCCCGCCCTCCTCGCTCCATCTCTCGCGGGTCCCCCCTGATCAGCTGACGTGCAAAGGCGTCTTGCCCCAGATGGCAGGGGAACAAAACCTATTAAAGTATCTGAGAATATAGAAAACAAACCTTTTTTCCCATCCATTCACTAATTCATTCACAAGTGTTTCACTTCTAAGTCTGGAAACAAATCTGCAGCCTCTGTTTAAGTTTTGCATGTAGGTTTTATACCTGTGAGAGTTTTCAATAGGAAACATGGTACTGATATTGAAGGGTAAATGTATGTATATCTGGAAGAGGTAAATGGTTAAATATAATTATAGTTTATATTTAATGCACCAGTGGTGAATAAGACTAAACGTTGTACATGTGAGAATTAGTGCTGGGCGATATATATCATCAGTAATGATATCTCGATATTGTTCTGACACTGTGATATTGACTTTTAGTAGTGACTTTGATATCGACTAATGAGTTTTAGTATTACGGACGAATACCTTGGTATACTTGTCTTATATCAATGTTAATATTCTGTTCCATTAAAAGTGGTGCAAAGCGGTTTATTTATTCATTTTTAATGTGTTTGTTCACCCACACTATCCAGATTAGCAGTGTATGCCGTTTGCAGGGGGCTTCAGATTGCTTTTAAAAGAACAGTTTAAAATACATCAACACTGAATAAACAGTTTGTTTTTCTTTCTGGAACTGTGTTTTCAGTCCGGCTATCATTTACAATACTGTTCAAGGTTACCTTTGGTGTAATTTTAAGAGAAACTAGTAAAAAACAAGCTTTAAGGTGTAAGATGTTCATCAAAGGGGCAGCATTCAGAAAACATGGGTTCACCTTACAGATCATATGATACAGTGATATATTTGGAAAATATAATTATATTGAGTTCTAATATTGCTCAGAACAAACGAGGATCCCTCCATTTTATCCATCAAGCAGTCACCCTTCTGTTTTCTTCCCATCACGGTTCACTAGTTTGCAATTAACTTCTCCCATTTTATTTGGTCTTTCCTAAATGCTAAATATCTTATCGCAGTTCCTCGTGTCAAGGACTTTTCACGTCTTCTGAAAGCCTGTGATTTGACTAGACGGACATGTCAGGGGAGACCCTCTTGCGTTTCTCGTACTTTCTCTGTGCCCTTTGTGCCGTTTGTCCAGTCTTTCCCAACATCACCCAGACATTAATGAGACACTGCAGAAATGGTTAGAGCGGTAAGTAACATGGCAAGACGTATTAACAGTTTATTGTATAGGTGCATGTGTGTGTGGTCTCTGTGGGTTTGGAGAGTTAACAAATCGGTCGATCCATGGATTTCACTCTGAACATCCAGGCCACTGCAGACTGTCCACATTATAGATGGGGTTTATTCAAGCATTGTGGGACACGTATGTCATAGACCTGAATGATTACGCCACTCTTCTATTCAATGTCTCTAAATATTCCCACTGTGTCCTGAAGAAACTGTCAATACAACTTGAAGAAAACATTTTTGCAGTAAAAAGCTTTTAACAAAAAATACTGTAAAAGAACCATTGTTTTGTAAAAAAAAAAAAAAAAAGTCAGACTTGAATAAAATCAGTGGCTTGTTACCCTGTTAGGTTTTTAGATTTTTTTGATAAGTTTAATCATACCCATATATTGGCGTTAGCTCATTTAGATGCAGTACACTAGTAGCATCTACTTAAACTGGAGACATTTCTGAAATTTAACGATGTTCACGACGTCCAGATATCATTCGGAATAATGTGAGTTTTCACAGAACATTTATATTTCTGTTGTTATGAGACATCAGGTCATATGGGAGAGTGTTATACAGCTTTTATCTTTTATAGGTGCAAGTATTGAATTGAACAGCTTTTCCTTGGTTTTTAAAAACAGCTTACAATATTTCTTCTCATTTCCAAATAAAAATATTGTTCTTTAAAGCATAATTTTAGAGGAAATGACAAAACATAAAAATAAGAGAAATGATGCAGTGCTTACAGGCCTTGAAAACAAATCTCTTGTTCACTTTTAAACAAAATGACAATAATTATCTTTGACATACTTCTGGTAGTGTTTAGCCATCCAACTGGTCTCATTGTGAGAGGAGAGTGTCGATTACAGCAGTGTTTTATACTTTTCCTCATTAAATAAGATG
>JBBJLS010000082.1:22023424-22037949 GCA_037577275.1 Bryconaethiops microstoma
TTTGTTTACTGCATAATTCCATGTGTTCCTTTATCATTTTGTTTGTTTTCAATATAAATCTACAATGTAGAAAATAACGGAAACAAAGAAAAAAAATTGAATGAGAAGGTGTGTCCAAACTTTTGACTGGTAGTGTACATAGTGGAAATACATATTTGTATGAATGTTGTGGATATATATACAGGTACACATTGGAGTGTCCTCAGTTGTTTGGTAGCAGCAGGCTACAGCTTCACAGTTCACCAACTGACCAACATTCTTCTCTTAATGAGTTGCATTAATAGATGGGCTTGCCTTTTTTCCAGTCATTGACTCGGCCTGCATTGCGTTATTATCATGGGCACAGAACCGTGATGAATGAATGCTTGTCTTTTTTATTGTAATGACTGAACAATGTGGGATTTATCCAATCTGACATGTCTTTTTTCCCTTGTGTTCCAATACATTTACCCTTAAGTCTGGGAGCTTCTGTAGGAGTGTCCTCTTAGACGTGAAAGTCCGGTCTCAGTGGGCCGCTTTTCAGAATTATTAAATTATACAAGAAACAGTGAGTGTCACTCTACATTAAATGGGGTAAAAGGAGAATGACATCAAAAAAAAGGAGGAGAAATAAATGACCAACACTTCAAAGAAACATTTATCTGTAAAATATATTTAACCTGTGAGACAGGCCTGCGGTTGTTTCTTTTTCTCTCCCAAAAGACAAATTCTTTGTCTGCAAAGCTACAAAGGAATCCATTATGCGGGCCCAGTGCCGAGGCGGAACTCATCCAAATCTGAGCCTGAGATGTATAAAACAGAGTCTTTACGCTCAGGGGAAAACAGAAAGCTTGAAAAACTAAAGGATTACATTTAGAGTGTAAAATGTTCAGTACAGCCTGACCAGTAAATTGTTGACCAGTAATATTGGGCAGTACTGATATTTATCGCTATTTATCATATCAGTATCAGTGAAAATATCGCAGATGATGTCCTTATAATTGGCTTAGGGAACATTGTGTCAAATGTAACCAAACCTAACCATTAGCAGGAGGATAACGTAACACTTTACAAAACGTTTCCAGTGACACTTTACTCAAGCCTAAATGATACCTGCATAAGTCTTTTGTGACTGCTGACTTTAACCTACATTAACATTTGGTAGGTTTGTTCTAATACAGGTCAGTTGCCACAAAGGCAATGACATTTGAAGTTTTTTCATTTTTATCAAAACAGATGCCTTGGTAAATATTTGTACAATTATCAAAGGCTTGTGTAGGTGCCATGTCGCCTTATGAACGCTGCCCAACTGGAAAACATTACCACTTTTTCTTATAAAGAAATCTGACAAAAATATAAAACAGAGAAGAAGTTATTAGTAGGAGTCAAGACAACAAAGAATAAAGGGTAATTTGGCCCAGGATTATTGATATTATTTAAGATGCCGAGTTTCTATTGTTTATTTCAGTTGAAGAATTGCGAATTGACCGGAATATTTATCAGGTCTTATTTGACGACTCTCCGTCCTGTCTGTCGGTAACTACTGGAATAAAACATTGACGTGTACATGTGCATGTGTGTGAAAGACAGAGAGTGTGTGGAATTCGAGAGGCTGTTTGTTTGAGCGTGAGCGAAAGTGCAGTGGGTTCCTCATTAATCCAGATGTTTCAGAGAGTCATTGACTGTCGACCCTGTGCAACGTGTGGAATGTAGCTGTTGGACAGATGTGTTCACTCTGGTCGTTTAACACTGTATCTTTTCATCTCCTGTTCATATGAGTGGTGAGCTGTGTGTGTGTGTGTGTGTGTGTGTGTGTGTGTATGTTGTACACGTACACGTGCATGTGTATGTGTGGAGCAGTAAACCAGGGCTCTTAACCCCAGTCTTTTGTGATTCCCCTGCTCCACAACACCCAATTTACCGTAAGTGGCTTGTTAATGGGTTAAATCGTTGTGGTTGATTCACACCGGCGATGTCATGAAATTCACACATTTAAGATTACAACCAAAGCCTCGTATGTGAGTCCGAACAACAGGGTTCTCCCTCGTTCCCCCACCATACCAAGAGCGTAACGCGTGATAGCGACACATAATGAAATTGCATTGTACATTTCCAAAACACAAATATAACGTTTTCCTTTTTTTTTTTTTTTTGCATAATTTGCTCCTACACTTTACACTGTGTCGAATGAACAGCATCAGAAATGGCATGACTGCTTTTTTCTTCTTCCATAAAGTTTTTGGAGGTTTATATGATAGGTAAGTGACTTTTATTAGGTACACCTGCGTCATATCTGCACTCAATGTCAATTTCATCAGCTCTACTAACCGTATAGGTGTACTTGTAGTTAATAATTGCAGACTGTAGACCATCTGTTTCTCTGCATTATATTTTAGCCCACTTTAAACTGATCATCAATGGTCCGGATCATTCTGGTATTCATTCTGCAGTGCATGTCCACTTACTGTCTCCTTTATTAGACACATCCAACCTGTCAGTTCACCTTACAGATGTATAATAATTCAGCTGCACGGTTTGTGCTGGCAATCTTCTAGTCCTTCATTAGTGGTCAGTTTCTGGCCACAGGACCCTTTTGGCGGGATAATTTTGTTTGCTGGACTATTTAAAGTCCAGCAGTGATACTGCTGTGTCTGATCCACCCTGTGCACTCACACACACACACACACATAAACATGACACTACCATATCAATGTTACTGTTACTGTGCTGAGAATGATCTACCACCCAAATTATACCTGCTCTCTGGTCCTGTGGTGGTCCTGACCAATGATAAACAGAGTAAAGAGGGATATCAAATGATGCACAGAAACAGATGCACTACTGTAAACTACCTATATGGTAAGTGAAGGGGATTAATGCGGCAGGAGCTGCAGAAAACTGATGAGTGACTGGCACACTTTGTGCAATGAGATGTAAAAGCAGATGATTTGGAGGTGGTTTTGTGACACTGACCGAAATTTAACCCAGAGGATTAAAAGTCCAAGGACAAAATAGATCCTGGAATAAATTCCACAGAATATCCAAAGGTTGAGAAAGTTGAGTGCCCACAAACACACACACACACATACTCACACACTTGCTTCATTGCTGTTTATTCCTTTCCTGTTATGATAGCCATGCTGGTTAAAGCCAGCGCAAATTGAATGGTAATTCTCTTCTAATTTGACACATAAGCTAGTAAATGCTTCCCTGCGCCTGGTGCCAGATGGAGAGCAGGGTTTATAACTTTATTACTGCTTAAAGTGACGGTTCAGTGGAAAATCACATTTATAACATTTTCTCTCCATGTCCCTCCTGTAGGCAGTCAGCCAAACTAATAAGTAATAGAAGCTTGCAGCGAATTAATTAGCATCATGCAAACAGAAGACTAGATCTTCACACACTTACCTCGAACCACACTGAGGTCAGTGTTTCCCTTTCCATTAAATAACCCACATGTTTTTCACCGTGGGTGAGATACATTAGGCTGTAACCTACAGGTTATTGTTACCTCCATAATGTACATTTTTTAATCATTCTATACTTTTCAAATGTAGAGACTTCTTCCAGTGTTTCACTGAAATATGGTGTTTGTCCCTGAATAGTGGATAAAAGAACCCAAGCACATTGTTGTCATTCGGGAAATTTACTGAGAGCTCGCCTTCAAGATGTTTGCACTCATAGCCCATTGCCTTATAGCATTCCTCAAGCTCAGACAATCAAATGCAAGTGTCTTAGGGGGTTTCTGATGCATGAACTATTAACAATATATACATTCTACAGATATATAAGAAAAAAAAACGCAATTGTTTGGCCCAGTGAACTGCAAATCATTCAACTATACATACATTCCTTGGAAATAAATAAAGTGTCTATAATGGAATGAATAAATCGCAGTAGAACTCCTTAATAATTACTGAACAGAACACCTGGTGTATTCATGATGCATGATGGTACCATTAAAGCCACATGCATTTGACACTGAATTTGGTAAGAAATCGTAAAAAGTCTTGCTTGTGTGGTTTCTGACACTGCATGGCGTGCTCTTTTAAAGAAAGCATGTCTCATCGCTAAACCGTAGTAGCAGCTACACTGAAGGTTGAATTTTTATCTCCAGTACAAAACTAAAGAAGCATTAAAGAAGACCATTCCTTTAATAATCACACTTAATTAATTGTAACTAACCAAACCAGGCATACTCTACTCAAAGAAGAATTACTTGCAGTCATGTACTTGCTGTGCTATGACTGTTTGGAACCCAAGTGTAAACACACTGGTGTTCTGTGTTATGCAGCCAGATGAAGCAATGGCTGAATCCTTTTAGCTTCAGGGACTGGGACAGGGATCTACCACTCTTACGAGTGTGTGATTGATTGGTTTAGCATTTTACAATGGAATGAGACAGAGCAGCCTGTCTCCAAGGCCTGTTTCAGAGACAAAGAGGGGTGAGAACTGGGTATTTCGGTTTATGAGGGAACATAAGAGGGAGAAGTTGTAGTTGAAGTGTTGGTGAAATGCAGTTAGGAGGAATTTGGGAAGTTTCAGGCCAGGGAAGCACTGAGAAAAACACAAAGGAATGAGAGAAGAGGCCTGAGGTGACTGGGTGAAGTGGAGGACAGTTGTGTGAAAAAGATACAAAGAAATGCATCACAGAATGAAGTGCAGGTGCACAGTATATAAGCAACTGATATATTTTTCAGATGAAAATGTACTTGTTAGATAGACATCAGAATTATAGATGGTAATTACAACCAATACTGGTGTGCATTTTTGTTATTTTATACCTCACTGAAATGGCTGGCATAGTGGATAACATCATAGTCCCACACACAGAGATTTGAAGGCAGAAGCACCAGTACTGTAGGATCCTAAAATGGATCAGAACTGACTTCGACCAATGTATAGGATGGTTGGGTGATGTTAACTTTATTGGTATCAGTAAAAATAGCTACTTTGTCGACAGGATTTAAGCTCATGATCTCCTGGCAGTAGAATAAAATGAACAGAAACTAAAACCTGAGTAGCCGTGCCCATTTAAGATCATACGTTTAGGTTGTTTGTCAGTAAAACATGGTTTAACTAAGACTATGGAAGTGTGAAATATATAAGGAGCAATTAGTTTCAGCTTTTGTCTGTTATTGAAATTTGAATTGCCTAAAACCAATACTGGTTTTTCTATCAGGATCTTACTGAAACAGAAAAACAGACAAACACAGAAATGCCATCAGACCACCCTGGACCGCCTCCAGAATGCAAATCCTTATTTTCCCTCTATCAAACCAGTAAAGCATATTTTATTGTTTAGATTTGAGAAAGAAAGGGAGAGACAGGAAAAGAGAGGGACTGATCAGAGTGTCTGGTGTGGTCATGAGAAAGCTGAGGCCGACATGTTAACATCTTCCAGATTGGCGAGCGTCGTTGCCATGGATACCGGCCACTCCGCTGGAGCCCGCAGGGTTAAACCCACATGGGTCAAATTAACGTGGCACCAGCTAAACACCAAGACATGGCTGTGTAGTCCTTGCCCCACGCACACACACACACACACACACACACTCACACACATTTACATCCACATCATTCTCCCTTGCGTCACAGCGCCACTGCGGTAACCACATGGGAAACACGTGGGGGCTGTGATCTGCCCAAACACTCGAAACCCTCCTGAAACAGACGAAACGGCCACCAGGACAACCTGCCTCCAGGGACTGTCCCCCACAAAAACGGCTTCACAGTCATTTCCAATATGCTCTTCTAAGTGTTTCTGGCCTACAGGCTACTTTTGACCGCTTGACCTTTAAGGAGAACGCCGCAATTGTGTCAGGAATGTGTGACCTGTAAAAGGAATAGTTTTGAGAAAATTCACCAATTTGATATGTCTTTAGCGAACACACTTTTGTTCATTTCTATGGACAACAGTATGTCACACAGTTTCAGAGCCTGCATTAGGACGCCTATTTAAGATTTCTTTACAACATAACATAATTTGACACAAGTATGTTGATTTAGACATGCAGTGTGCACAGTAATAATTAGGCATAAATTTCCATTACCTCTTAGCATAATTAGCTTCATAGCTCCAGTCCAAAACTAAAGAACCAAACTTACTCAACATTGGCCAGTTGAATATATTTGGGGTCAAACCGTGTCTTTTTTTTATAACGAATGGAGTCATTACAGACGTCCAGAACAATGTCTTGGGATCTCCGAAACTCTGTGGGATGTTTCCAAGATTCTTGGGCAGCTCTGTGTTTTCAAGAAGTTACCCTGGATTGTGTGAATGCTTTTTCCACACATTTGAACTCTAATGGTCCATAAATACTTGGAAGAGAAGCGGGGTCATGTATAATTGTTTATAATATCGACCGTATTCCCACTCATGGCCGGAGAAAGACAACTTAGATTCCTTTGAGTGTTTTCGCTTCTCCTGCAGCTGTGCGATTTGGATCCAGATTGGTGGAGAGAATCTTGCAAAACTGTCATGCAGTTCAGTCTGGAGAAAGACTGCTAAATAATTTCATAAGTACTGTTACATTGCATAAAATTTGATGTTGAGTGGTCTGGCTCCAGAATTACTGCTGCTATTGAGTGTTTAACTAAATTGCCTATATGTGGGCACTTGACGATCAAAGCTATAGCTTCCAAAAGCGTTGCAGTAGTATCATCTTCCACCTTTTGAGTCTATTTTTTTAACTCTTTTGGGAAAAAGAGTCTTTCAGTGGAAAATTAAGGGGCAGCTAGTGGCCTAGTGGTGAGGGAGTTGCCACTGTGATCAGAAGGTCGTAGGTTTGAATCCCAGGACTGCCAGTGGCACCAGTGAGCAAGATACAATCCTCACACACTGCTCCCCGAGCGCTGCGCTGGTGGCTGCCCACTGCTTCACTTGGCGAATGGGTTAAATGCAGAGAAAGAATTTCAGATTGTTCACACTGTGTGTTGTGCTGTGGTGTGTCCACATGTGACTATATAGGCCACTTGGGAAGACTCTGCTCACAATCGAAGTTCCAAATCATTCCAAAGTTGTTCTGTTGAGGTCGGTGCTCTGTGCAGGCCACTGGAGTTCTTCCACACTTAACTCATCAAACCATGTCTTTATGGACTTCACCTTTGACATTACATTTCACTGGAACTAAGGTGCTTAGCCCAAACTCTTATAGACAATCCAAGCCATTATCACTTTTCCACCAAACCTTACCATTAGCACTATTCATACCTGGTAGGTGGAGATCTCCTGACAAACCCAGATTCGTGGATCACTCAGATGCGCTTTTCACTCCAGGTGAAGTTTGGCGTTGTGCATAGTGATGAATTCCATATGATATTCCATATCTTATTGGCCATGGAAAACCATTTCATGAAGCTTCTAACACACCGTTCTTGAGCTGAGGCTGCTTGCAGAGGCAGTTTGGAACTCTTGGCTGAGCTGTTGTTGCTCCTATGTGCAGTAACATCTTATTATTGTAAATTTATTTTACAATAATAGCAGTTGATCTAGCATGGAAGAAATTTTACATACTGACTTGTGACACTGAGCTCTTCAATATCACTGCTAGTGTTTGTCGAAGGTCCTGCATGGCTATGCGTTCTTGATTTTATACGCCCTGTTGGCAATGGATATGGGCAAAATATCTGAAGGAGTGGTTTCCAAATACCTTGGGCCATATAGTGTATGTTTTAACTTTATGTAAATTACGAAATTTGTAGATACAATTTCTCATAACATCAATGATACTCACCAAAGTTCTGTTAGGAAAGTCTGTCCACTTGGCATAAATGTTAGCAACGCACCAGGGACCAGGATCCTATCTTTTGAATGTGAAAATCTCTTCAAATCCAAATCAGATAGCAAGACTTGTAGTGTCTTCTTTGCAAGGCTTTGTTTTTTGTCTGTATGATACAGCCCAATATACAGGATGTGGTCATGCCCTGGCTAACACTTAGCCAGATCAGTCAACCAGTTTTTTGTCGTGTCCCTCTCTGGGCTTCATAAAGAGGGCACTGGGTTCAACCTGAACAGAGCCTGATTCACATTCAGACATATGGACTCCGTCTCCATTCTGCTTGTAGTGCATGCTTGCCTCTAAACAGCGTCCATGAAGAAGACATGTGCTTCATATCCTCCCCCTGCACCATTAAACCACTGTTCTCTCTTGGTCTAACAAGTCATATTTACTGCCAGGCACATCGTACATGAACTGGCGTGACTCATTTGTCTGTAAGGGCGGCCTACACGCGTCCTAAGCTATTAGCATGAGGGTCCGCTCGAGTATTTGTTTGAAACAGCACTGAAAAATGTTTGCCATTGTTTAAACACATGGTTAAAAGCTATGCAAACAGCAGTGGATACACGCAAGTTATTTAGACACGTTTATAGCAGTAAGTGGGTCTAATAGCGTCAGGATATCTATCACTCTCTCGGTTTTACTGCTGGTTCAATGTCCACTCTGATCTTAAGTCAGAAAATGTACGTTATAAATAGTGGTACAGCTAATTTAGTGTCGTTTTTTTTCAGTGTTGCTGGAAAATACTAGCTGCATATGCTATCTTTTGTTTTGAAAAAGGCCAAGTATTTGCCAAAATTTGTCATGTTTTATCAGGAAAAAAAAACAAAGAGAAAAAGCTGAAAGTGTAGACTCATGTCAGAGAGCACTGAATATAAATGCAACTTTTGCTCTATAATTAATGAGTAATAGTGTAGCAGAGGCTTGAAATGTGGTAATGCCTCCAGCAGACAGACAGATTTGTCTAAAATTATAACTTGCAGGTTGTTAGACTGTTGGATGTTCATGAAGTTTCCCCTTAAATTCATAAATCATGCGTGCCAAAGTTATTAATGAGCCGAGACTGGCCCGAAGAATGCTCTCATTGTTGTACTTAAGACAGATGTTCCCCTGCCTGTCTGTGAATGTCTCTAAAATAGAGTGCATTGTTTTAATATCTCCCACACTTTTTGCATGCATCCCTCATTAGGGTGGTGCTTTCTCTGCCCAAAAGCTATTGGAAAAAGGGATTGTTGATGGTGTGTTAATGGCACACTTGATTCTTAAAGCGTTCTGGCATGTACAGCTCTATGAGACCCAACCCTGGCTCTGAGGAACGCTGAAATCGTGGGGAGCCCATCTGCTTTACATTCATTTCTCTCACCTTCATATTCTCACTTAGTTTCTCTCCATATAGTAGACGAGCTGATCCCTTTCATACTTCTCTCTTGTAGTACCTCATGCACTCATCTGACTGCACAGTTTACATTACACCCCTAAGCTCTTCATCAGTAGTCACTTACTGACCACTGAGTGATGGACGACTCTCAGTCTAGCAGTGTATGAACTCCAGCAACACCACTGTGTCTGGTATATTGGTTCCAGTAACACATACACACTGCATAGCAATTCTGTGGTCAGAAACTGACCAGTGATGAATCTGGTGGGAGGCTATACTAGAAGGATAGTCTGTACACCCACAGCTCCGGAAAAAATAAGAGACCACTGCAAAAATGTTCAAAAATGTTTTGTCTTTTATAGGTGCAAGTATTGAACTGAACAGCTTAGTTTTTTTAACTGCTGACAATATTTCTCCTTATTTCCAAATAAAAATATTGTCCTTTAAAGGAAATGACAAAACATCAAAATAAGAGAAATGGTGCAGCGTTTACCGAACTTGAATAATTCAAAGAAAACAAATCTCTTGTTCACTCTTAAACAAAATGGCAATAATTACCTTTGACGAATTTCTAGTACTGTTTTACCATCCAACTGGTCTCATTGTGAGAGGAGAGTGTTGATTACAGCAGTGTTTTATACTTTTCCTCATTAAATAAGATGTGATTCAGGTGATCACTAATCAGTCCCTCATAAAGCAGAATGAGGTGCTTGTGTAGGAATTTAAGAGACACTGGCATGGAATGGTTGTCACACTCATAGAGATGCGGATTTCAAAATAAATTGCAGTGGCCTCATTTTTTTCTGGAGGTGTATAGTAATATACACACAAGATTAAATTTTTATGCATTAGTCTTTGTCCTATTTACAGTAGACCATATTTGGGTATATTTACAGTATTTCCTTATTTAGAAAGCAACAGCTTAAACCACTCAAGTATATTAGCTATTCATGATATGGAAAGATGGGGCAGGACTTTTTACTTGTTTTGATGACATTTTGCAGTTATACTTTGGATCTAATAGTTGCTTTTTTGGTCTGGGTATATGTTATTTTGGTACTTTCATTCACAATTACATTGGAATTATTTAGTTTAGTTGAAAATCTTAAAAAAAAAACCCCAAACCTTAATAGATTTGAAAATCAAAAAATTTAGATTGGCGCTCCACTGATAGAACGTATACACCGGAAGAAAAGTACGGATAACATCTCGTATCTGTGCATTAAAGGGTTAAAACTAAAATAAATAATGGATTTTGGGTACCCCTTATTACCTGATGTCTAATAATACCTGATATAGAACAAATCTCATGTTGGTTTAATTTGGCATCAGCAGGGCCAAAACCATAAAATGCACCATAGCTTTAGTGAAGCTGGTTAGCGCGACGATCCTCGCTTTATTAAACACCTCAAAGGGCAAATCTCACGTGGCGCGTGACCCTGCTTTCTTTTTTCCCTCCTTTTCTGCAGTGACGTGATAAGGAGACCAGCAAAACAAAACTACTGATAATTGAAAAACCTCACGACTCCAGGAGCAGAGGAATCCTCTCTTTTTCTTCAAAAACGAGCTATTTTTATAATTCAAAACCTGAGGAAGAAAGAAGCCAACTGGAAACCTGTTCAGGACCCAGCCGTTCACACACTAAAACTAAAATGAACTTGTAAAAGACCTAGTGTGCTTTTAACTTTTCTTTTTTTTTTTTAACTTTTGTATTTTTTCAGGCCAGAAGGAATCTCTACAGAGACACAGGCCTCAGTCAGAATGTTTACAAATGTTTTTTTCAATCCGTATTTGAACTGAAAGAACTGCAGGTCATCTTAGTTGTTTATCATTTCATTGTTTGTTTTTGACTTCAGTGCATCAAATCTTTTGGACTTTTTTCCCTTGATTAATTACTGGACATCTGTTGCTTTCAAACTCCCATCTGGATCTACAGTAAGGCCAAACTGCTCCAGTCTCCATCCAGCACTCCCTCTGCACACCAGTCCTTCGCTCCTTCCCTCTCCTGCGGGTCCCCCTGCGCTGTTCATCAGTCAGTCATCCCTCCATCCGAGGCTATGAGAGGAATAGCGGAGACCCAGCTCACACCATCATGCCAGAGTTGAGGAGAGAGAATGAAAGTTGGGCTGGCAATGTTCAAGGTAGGAAAAGAGTTATTTCCTTCTTTCTTTCTTTCTTTCTTTCTTTCTTTCTCTCTCTCTTCCATATCTATCTATCTATCTATCCATCTGTCTATCTATCTATCTATCTATCTATCTATCTATACCTCTCTTTATTATTTATTTAACTCCACTCCATGGAGATATATATATATATATACATATGTGTGTGTGTGTGTGTGTGTGTGTTTGTTTGTGTGAGTGATACTCAGAGCCTCGCTGTCTTCTTCTGCAAGCGTTCTCCCAAATCGCTCTCAGTCATTCCGCCTTTTTTCAGGCTTGAGTAATGTGCCCATAGTCTTGTCCAGACATCGTAACTAAGTGGGTTAACTACAAAGAAAGGGTGTGAGGGATAGAGAGAGAGAGAAAGAGAGAGAAAAGGATGTACTGCCCTCTCTTCCCATGTTCTCTTTTTCAGAGCTGTGTTCCACAGAACTAATGAACTCATTTGAGGGACGGGGGCTGTGTGTGTGTGTGTGTGTGTGTGTGTGTGTGTGAGGGGCAGGACTCATCAGCTAGCCTGAAATCTTTGATGAAGTGTCCCTGCCTTCTGACTCTCCTTTGCGTATTAATGTAAGGTGACAGATTTGCTTTACCCTTGCTCAGTGGGGTCGGCACAGCTGCCAGTCACGCCTGCCTTTGATTGACAGGCACCAGAGGGATTAAGGAAGAGAGACTGAGAACGTCTTTCAAATCTTCTCCAGCATCACTGCGAGGTTCTGTTGTCATGGCAACGGGAAGTTTGGTTGGTGTGGCAACGGAACACAGGGGCAACGCCGGAACCCTTTTGTGACGCAGTTGTTACGTGTTTTTGGCTATAAGGGGGAAACTGGACTCTCTTCACTCTGTTAGTGCACTATTCTGGGAGTCCTCCACGAAAACGTAGTGGAAAACATCCACTGTACTAACCTAAACTGTAGAGGTGACCCAGTCATGGTCCTGGAGAGTTCAGATGCAGCACACCTGCCTCTAATACTTGGATGCCTCTTGATCAGGTGTGTTAGATTAGGACTAGAGCCAAACTCTACAGGGTAGATCTCTTGGGCGATATTTTATTGAAAAAAGTGATGCATTTAACAAATATGTGTTTCTATGATAATAATTATTTTATTGCTCAATATTAAATGGAGGAAATGTGTTCAAATCATATGTTTTATTGAAAATAATATTTAATTTTTAAATTAAATGGTGTTCTATACTGTGTTCCCTTTAATAGTGTTCTATATAGTGTTCCCTTTAATAGTGTTCTATATAGTGCTCCTTATAATAGTGTTCTATATAGTGCTCCCTTGAAAAGTGCTCTATATAGAGTTTTCTGTATACAGCAGCTTTATACAGAAGTTTTTCCAATCTGGAGATTTAGAATTCATGATGTGTCAACGGTTCTGCCATGATTATTAAGAGTTTTGCAGGGTGCGCCATATGCATCCTCTGCAAAGTCACATGCAGAGTGACTCTAAAGCAGACATTTTCTGCAACTCTTTCTTTCTGTTTATTATTGGGAAAGAGAAGTCAGTGAACAGCCACTTTCGATGCTGAATGAACCACAGCCGTTGCACTGCTGTTTTCCCCACAGAGGTGTATGACAGCGCATGCAAAGCGTCTGTGTATTAGTATTAGGTTTGGTGTGGGTGTGTGTGTGTGTGTGTGTGTGTGTGTGTGTGTGTGTGTGTGTGTGTGTGTTTGTTTGTGAGTGAGGCAGAGACAACCTGTTCTCTCTGATCGATGGAGTGTGTGCTCTTGTCAGCAGGAGAGATGGACTGATAGACATGAAGGTCATTATCCTGAACTGGGCTCGTCCAAGCAGCTTTAACAGCATTGACCAACCAATTAGGGGGGATTTAGGTTGGTGTGTGTGTGTGTGTGTGTGTGTGTGTGTCTGCATCACCTGTGGCGATGGTTTATCAGTTTATTAATGTGCACCTGTTCACACCTCCATAACAATCAGAGGAAAAGCTGGCTCGATGCTTGGTGGTGGTGAAAGAACTAGTATCAGGCCACAACTGTTAAGATTTACAAAATAAAAGTGTAAAGACACATCATTCTGATATATTTTACTGCACAGAGCCACAATGAGATCGAATCCAGGATTTGATCTCATTAGTCTTAGCCTGATTGTATATCTATTGAAGATCACCTGTTATTATATAAGGATTAAATAAAATGCTTTTTTAACTGTGCAGAATATGACATTTGTGGTAATCCTACAGAAAACCACATTATGGAAAAGTTCTTTAAAATGTTCTCTGAGTATATGAATAACAGATATTAATGTAGTCAACTTCATGCATATATTTGTAATAAACAGTACGATATGTTTTGTCCACGTAATGTGGTGGGCTGGTGCCCTGCCCAGGGTGAGTCCCTGCCTCGCGCCCGCAGACCCCGGGATAGGCTCCAGGTACCCGCGACCCTAGTAAGGATTAAGCTGTTGAAGTTGAAGTTGAGGTTTATTTATCATACGTACAAAGTACAGTGCACAGAGCACAATGAAATGCTTACTTGAATACCCTCTACGCAGACAGAACATGAGAATGAATGTTTTGTCCACAATATGCAGTCCTAGTCCGTTTTGCTGAAAAGCACAAAACCTAAAAGCAGAAAGTTATAGTGAAATGTTTTGATACTGAATTCACTGTAGTTTCTGCAACAATTTTATATTTGTTGAAATGTTACATTTTTCCGGGTGTAGCCATGATGAAAGGCAGGGTAGCCATTTAATGTCTGCATTGCTTTTGTTTTTCCTACATTTTCATAAGAAAAGCAAAAGAAAAAACAGATTTTCATTCAAATAAAAACTTGTTTTAGTGTAACAAGCTAATGTATTCAAGGGAGTGTGTGTGTGTATGTGTGTGTGTGTGTGCGTGTGTCTATGCGTGTGTTTGTGCAAGTCTGTCTTTATCAGCTGATGTCAAATGTCAGAAGATGTTTGGAGAAGTCATTATAATGAATAACTTGATTAAAAATGGATTTAAATGTAGGTTCTTAGTGATTCAGCTGAGTGATTAGACATTTGAATGACAAATCAGGAAACCGCAGGTTGTTTTAAGCCTTACTCAGCAGTCTGATCATTTGATATGAATTAACTTTAATGAATACTATCATACATCTACACACCTTCACACACACCATCATACATCTACACACCTTCTCACACACCATCATACATCTACACACCTTCACACACACCATCATACATCTACACACCTTCACACACACCATCATACA
>JBBJLS010000082.1:22055301-22080009 GCA_037577275.1 Bryconaethiops microstoma
CTTAAAAACTAAGGCAAAGCTGTTCAGTTCAATACTTGCAGCTATAAAAGATCAAACCTGAGAAACTGAACATTTTTGCCATGGTCTTAATTTTTTTCCAGAGCTGTATATTTGTTAATATAGGATATACGAATGTAAATACAGTATATAATCACACTTAAATCTTTTAAATAATTAAGTGCAGTACATTGTATCACCAAACAAGAGTACTTACCTAAGGGTTAAAAGGCTGCCCGGTATCACGCTAAGGGTTGTGGGGGAGGGGGTGCTAATATTAGCTCACAGTGTGATGTCGGCTGAGTGTTAGCTCAGCTTTAACGTGGTACCTGGGCAGTGAGTCATGAGGAAGAGCAGCGTGACCCTCAGGAGAGGAGCCCTGGCCTGCGGTCACTGCAGAGATATCAGCACCGACCTGCCTGGTCACCACATCCCTCCATCCCTCAACACGATACAGAACTCAGTGCAGAACGAGAGAGAAAAGAGGCAAGAAAGGGCTTTATGAAGTGGTGAAATTGTCCTGTAGTTCACTGAATTACTCTGTGTGTGTGTGTGTATGTGTGTGTGTTTGTGTCTGCGTTTGGAAGATATTTTGTCACAGAAAGGATGGAGGGAAATGTTCTCTGTGGTGATTTAAGATTATAGGCGGAAACAAACGATCTGCATCAAGATTAAGAGCAGGATTCTTTCAACAAGCACTGCACTTTCCTCTGATGTCTCTTTCTCTCTCTCTCTCGTACACACACATAGACTCTCTCTCTTTCTACTCTCTTCCCCTCTCTCCCTCTCTCTTTCCTGTCTCTCTCTTCTATCTTTTCTTTCTCCCACTCGTTCATTCTCTCTCTATTTTTCTCTCTCTATTTCTCTCACTCTCTTTTTTCTTTCTCCCCTTCTTTCTCTCTTTCTCACTCTTTCTTTCTTTCCTTCACTTTCTCACTCTCTTTCATGGAGACTCTCAATTTCTACTCTCTGTGCCTTTCTTATATCTTTCTTTCTCTCTCTGTCCTATAATCAGTTCCTTCTTTTTTTCGTAGTTTTCTTTCTCTCCCTCTTCTCTCTCTCTCGCTCTCACTCTCTTCCCTTGTTTCTTTTTTGCTTTCTTACTTTTATTCTGCCTCTCTCCTCTTTCTCCAGCTCTTTCTCCAGCTCTCTTTTTTTTCTAGCTCTCTCTCTCTCCATGCCTGTCTCCTTCTCCGCCCTCCTGGACTCCCTGGAGAGATGGTTGCATTTAGGGGAATTTTGCCAGAAGGCCTAAATTAGCGGAGCACTTCCTATGGGGGCGTGTAAATGTTTAGAGTGTGTGTGTGTTCATTCTTTGAGATGATTTTAGTCATGATTGTGTTTCTTGTGACAGTTTTGAGTGAATATGAGACACATCACTAGTCTTCAACCCAGCAAGGTGTTACTTAGGAGACAGAACACACACACACAAACACACACACAGGTCAGGCTGTGTGGCTCCTTTCTTCCTGCTGTGGTACGTTCAGAGGGAAGCCTGTCAACCTTAATGCCGAAAGCTAAGAAGAAATAGCACTATTTTGTAAAGTCAAGCTTCGTTTTAAAAAAATGGGCTACACCAATCGGCCATAACATTAAAACCACCTGCCAATCGTGTAGGTCCCTCTTGTGCTGCCAAAACAGCTCTGACCCTTCAAGGCACAGACTCCACAAGACCTCTGCAGGTGTGCTGTGGTATCTGGCACTAAGACGTTTACTGCATGTCCTTGAAGTCCTATAAGTTGCGAGGAGGGGCATCCACGGATCACACCAGTTTGTCCAGCACATACAGATGCTTGATTATACTGAGATCATCACACTGCTTCCTTCTTCCCATATTGCATCCCGGTGTCACATGATGTACAAGAAAACTTGTTTCACCCAGCCAGGTCACTTTCTTCCATTACTCCATGGTCCAGTTTTGATGCTCACATTCTAATTGTAGGCACTTTCAGTGGTGGACAGCATGGGTGCTCTGACTGGTCTGTGACTATGCAGCTCCATAGACAGCAAACTGTGATACACTGTGTGTTCTGCCACCTTTCTCTCATAGCTGGCATGAACTTTTTCAGCAGTTTGTGCTACTGTAGCTCTTCCATGGGATCTGACCAGAAGGGATAGCCTTTGCTCCAGGTTCTCTTCGCTTGGGCATGTTTTAAAGGTACTCACTACTGGTTTTAATGTTTTGGCTGGTTGGTGTATAATGAGGCGGCAGGCGTAGAAGCAGGATACATTTTTGAGCGTTTATTTAAGTCAGTGTAACATCAGAAATCACAAAGCAAGAAGAAATGTGAATATCCATAACCAATTTAAGGGAAGACAGAAACTTAAGAGCATGACTAGAAAACAAAGTAACAAGGCAAGAACAGACAAACACGCACATACAAGCTATAAGGAAATAATACAATGTATAATATATATAAAGTGTATATATAATATTGCATGTAGTAAATACTGCATAATGCATAGTGTATATAGTATAACATATTATTAGCATATAGTATACCGTAAATATCGTATATTGAATGAAACATGTAATGTTTAAAATATATAATATAATATAATTGCAATACAATTTGCACAGTAACTGCACAATTCGAGCCACTATCGAATGTGCACAGTGTGTACATTCCACTTCATTATTTATCTTATATTATTTGTTTATCTGTTCATTAGTTTCATATGTGGAGTTGCACATTGAATCTTACTGTGTACAATGACAATAAAGGAATTCAATTCAATTCAATACAGACAAACTACAAAAAGGAAAACAGTCATACAACTAAGCAGATACCCCCAGATCTAAGCAGTACACCGTAAAGACGACGACTATGAACGCATCAGGTAACGAGAAATGGCTGAGGGCAATAATTGTAGGGTGGACCTACAGACTACACATAGGTGACAGATGTGGACCCTTAGGGTATGTCTCAAACAGCTCCCTTGTTCAGTAATTAGGGTACCGCTCAGGGAAGTTTGTAGTGAATTCCATTGTCAGAATTGTTCAAAGGAACTGGAACTTTTACGCCCTGAAGATTCCCACTAGGCACCGTAAATACCAGTGGCTGTTCAGAATGTCCCTTTACCAGATATAGCACCCCTTCTCCAGCTTAACATATTAAAATGTAGGACAAATGCTCAAATATTGATCTCAGAGATTTTACATTGTACAGTGTGGTTTCACCATCAGGTAGCAGGTCTTGCAGTGTTTCTACTAGAACCAAGGACAGTTTTTACCCTCAGGTCATCAGACTGTTGAATGCTATTGAGTTTTTAACTCTTGTTTTATGCATGACTTATGTTGATGCAGACAGAGAAGAGTATGTGGTTTCATAAGCACTTGTATTTTAACATATTATACACTCAGCTTACTTTTTAGAGGGGAAAACTACAGCATGAAACAAGGCAAGCCATCAAACCAGATGTGAAAGTTATGAAATTATTGCAAAATGTGTATGAATATATGTTATCACATTCCTGTCGATATTCATGCATGTAATGAGTAACATGTAGCTGTGAACAATTGAACAGTTATGGGCTGAACAGTTTACTTAAAGTAGCAGCATTGGCAAATGACAGCTGAGGGTATAAAATTGCAGTGAATCATTTCAGTATTCAGGATTACAGTCATATAACCCATTGATACGCTCTCTTTCAGAATATTCAGTCAGAAAAAGAGGCCTTGAAAGAGGAAAGGGAGAGAACACCCAAGTACCAGCGCACGGATGATGGATTCATTAGAATAGGTGAGAAACCGCTAAAACAAAAATAGACTATGAATGTAAATGTCAGTACGTATATTTATACGGGGTGTGTGTGGCAGCTCCTGGTGATTCATCACATAAGCCTTGAGTCACCTGTAATTAATCAGGTACGGCAAACATTAGAAATATGGAGATGTTTTGCTTTGCCTTTGATTTATATGACATCATTATGAAATGTTTATGTAATAAATTACGTTTATGTAACAAATGTCATTTACATTTTTGATTTTTATGTTTCAAACAATGACAAAACATGACAAAAGTTAAATAGTTATGGCAAATGTTATATTTTACGTTAAAATAAATCGAAATTTGCAAAAAAACATCCTTATTTAAGTTTGTTCTCTGTAGAGATTGTGTTAACCTGTTATTGTTAATAATATCAATTATAAAATCAAATATAAAAATATTTCCTACTATTTTTATGATTTTATGTTGGAGATCGTTGTAAATATTATATAACAGGTATAGTGGGTGGTAACAGTTATGGGGTGGTAACAGGTATAGTGGGTGGTGACAGGTATAGTGGGTGGTAACAGGTATAAGGAGTGGTAACAGTTATAGGGGTGGTAACAGGTATTGGGGTGGTAACAGGTATAGGGGGTGGTAACAGGTATAAGGAGGGGTAACCGTTTTAGGGGTGGTAACAGGTATAGGGGGTGGTAACAGTTTTAGGGGTGGTAACAGGTATTGGGGTGGTAACAGGTATAGGAGGTGGTAAAAGATATAGGGGTGGTAACAGTTATAGAGGTGGTAACAGTTATAGGGGGTGGTAACAGGTATAGGGGTGGTAACAGTTATAGAGGTGGTAAGAGATATAGTGGGTGGTAACAGTTATAGAGGTGGTAACAGTTATAGGGGTGGTAACAGGTATAGGGGTGGGAGCAGTTATAGAGGTGGTAACAGTTATAGGGGGTGGTAACAGGTATAGGGGTGGTAACAGTTATAGAGGTGGTAACAGGTATAGGGGGTGGTAAGAGATATAGTGGGTGGTAACAGTTATAGAGGTGGTAACAGATATAGGGGGTGGTAACAGGTATAGGGGGTGGTAAGAGATATAGGGGTGGTAACAGTTATAGAGGTGGTAACAGTTATAGAGGTGGTAAGAGATATAGTGGGTGGTAACAGTTATAGAGGTGGTAACAGTTATAGAGGGTGGTAACAGGTATAGGGGGTGGTAACAGTTATAGGGTGTGGTAACAGTTATAGGGGTGGTAACAGATATAGGGGGTGGTAACAGTTATAGGGGTGGTAACAGATATAGGGGGTGGTAACAGTTATAGGGGGTGGTGGTGGCCTAGTGGTAGGATACTTGCCTCTGGACCAAGAGGTCATGGGTTCAAATCCTACCTTCAGCACCACCACTGGGTTCTTGAGCAAGACCCTTAACCCCTAGTTGCTCTAGGGAGACTGTCCCCTGTAGTTAGTGAATGGAAGTCGCTTTGGATAAAAGCGTCTGATAAATGCTGTAAATGAATTAGAGCAGAGAATAAACTATTCAAAAACATAAAAAAAAAACACTGGAAACAGGTTTTTGATGGAGAACGTCTACAATGTCAATATCACATTTATATTTTGTCATGGGTTCATAATTTGTGTTTATTTCCATGTTAAACCATACTTAAGGTTCCTGTAGAGAATGATGTGCACTTATTTTCTCAGAGAAAAACAAACAAAACATGGATTGTGGCCAGGTGTGTTAAACTTTTTGATGCATTCTAAATAGCACAATTAGAATTGAGTAATTACAAAAATGTCTCCACCCCTGTAACATTGCACAGATTTGTTAAATATGTCAAAAGAGGACAATAAACCTGAGTTTCATTCTGCATTAATTTCACTGCAGTCAAAATAATGCACTGAATGTTCCTGATTCAAATGTACACATTGTTTTCAGATAGATAACATTCACAGTCCATAACTGTTAGAAAGTACAGCAATAATTGTTACCTTACTTCTGCCAGTGTATCTGACCATCTCAAATATGAAGTCCAGTGATGCACCTCTCAGTCAGTTCTTGCAGGTTCCAGGTAGAGCTGCAATGCTCTCCTCATCCCTGTGAGCCAGTGTCAGTGCCGGGGAGTGTACACGGAATAAATAAATATTTTGTCTCAAATGGATTGGCTTTTAATGACATCATAGTCCACAGGCACATGGAAGTGTGTATTTTTGGGATTTGAGAACAGCTCTGCATAAACACTTGGTGATATGCAGATTAGGGTAAGGCACCTGCTGCCAAAATCAAAGCAAGCCTTTGACTGCTACAAGAAACGATGACCAAGACTGGCCCCAGCATTCTCTGCTATGTCTGCAAGAATGAAGTAAACATATATTGTGCCTACCTGGAGAGAGAGGTGAACTTATTCAAAACCTTTTTTTTGAAAAAGTTTTTATCATGATGGGGTCCAGGGTCAGCATGAGAACTTACTTATTACTCAAGTGTAATACCATTGCTTTTCAAGTCTGTTGAAGTACTTGGCAGTTAATATGGAGAGCACTAATAAAAAAAAAAGACTCGGTGGCAAATGAGCTACAAATAAAGACTGTGCAAGAGCTCTTTTTACATAGCATCACCTCAAGGTTTTGCCAAAAAGGACAAATTCACACAATATCCAGAATGTAATGGATCAAAACCTCTATATTACGAACACATGGTGTCAACTTATCCACTAAAGAAATCTTTGTTCGCCTTTGTGATACCATATAAGGCCAAATCAAATGCTGGGAGCAAGCAAGAAACACAGACCAACCAAAGGAAAGAAACCCTGCTACAAAATGTGTTGTGACTTGTGTGAGCTTTCAGGTAAAATTATCTGGTTGTTGTAGAGTATTTTCCCAGAGGCACTGAAATTGCACCCTTGCTGTTTACCACAGATCTGGCCAGACATGTTTACCACATGACACGACACTTTCAAACTATGTGCTGTGCTGTGCCACGGTTATGCATGCCAAAAATGGCTACTTTATACTTTATATCATCCATTACACAATGCCTTTATGACTATTTAATGGGTTGCTCATCTCCCCTCAGATAATGTCAGGCTTGGAGATGATTTGAAATGTCTGCTCTGGTTGTTCTAGACAATTATACCAGAGACACTGAAATTGTGCCCTTGCTGTTTACCTCACATCTCCATGTCATTAATAAACTTGACTAAATATAAAGTGTCCATTTTGTCATATGTGAACACAACACAGCGTACAGCGTGAACAGCATGAAATTCTTTCTCTGTATTTAACCCCTTCACCAAGTGTATCAGTGGGCAGCCAGGAACGCAGTGACCACGGAGCAGTGTGTGGTGACGGTACCTTACTCAAGGGTTCCTCAGAGGTGCCACTAGGCCACCAGTTGCCCAACACTATATGTGTGATGTGGGGCATTCCAAGAGAACCCATCCCAAGCCCCTTACAGACATGTGCTGCAACCCTGAACTTTTGTAGGCTTTACTCAGATGAGCTGTATGTGCGAACAAAAATGTCTGAATCAGCTGAGGTTATTATAAGGAAATTTCACAGCAAGTGGGTTTGATGATGCATCTGGCGCAAAGCCAGAAAAATAGGTGAGAATGTGCCTGGCAAGGCTGATTTTTTGATGTGTGCTACATGGGTGAAAGGGCTACTCTGGACAATGTCCAGACTTGCTTCTTGGCTGAGTTCATATGTGAAAATGTCTGCAGACAATGGCACCCAGTGCAGCTCTGCTGACTTCTATGGTATCCAACTTACCGCCACTTCTCACAGTCAAATTAGCTGTAGAGAGCCTTTGGCGCAGTAAAGTGAAAACAACAACAGTCTGACCTTTACTTGGCATTGCTTAGATGCAGAACCTCTCCAATTGTTGTTACAGGGACTAGCTCTGCCCACTTAATGACAAGTTATCAAATTCACACCATCCTTCCTCTTCAACCAGCCACCCACAAGTGGCAAAAACAGCCTACAATCTCTTCTGAGTGAGGACATGGTTTTCATTCCTTTCCTAAATGACAGGATTCATCTCAAATTGGATGTAGAGAAGGGCTGGTACTCATCTGACACAGTGGCCTACAGAGGAACCATGGTCATACCTGGTCCAGCCACAGAAAGGGTCTATCCACCATTGTAACTACCCTCACCTGGAGTCTGTATCTCCAACAGAATTAGAAAAAGACAAAGTACAGACCCCCTACCACAACAACAGGAGAGGCTAAACTTATCTGAAACTCATCCACCTGCTACTGGTGGACGGTTCTGTCCACACTTTCACCAGGGTTCAGAACCACCTACATGGATACAGAAATAAAAGCCCCTGCTTGTTACAGTGAATGCTTTAAAACAAAGCCAAAACCTTTTACTCTGATGTTACCGTTATATTACAAACTTCTTAAAAATGTTGTAACAAGTACAATGTTGTTTTCATTTCAGGAAAAAGTTTATATATCAGGCTAACAAAAAAATTGGCATTCATAGTTTTCCCATTAAGGTCCTGTCGAAAAGGTAATATTCGTAATATGAATGGCTTGATCACAAATTGGTATTCAGACCTTCACACATTTATTCAGTACCATGCATGTTGTTGTTATTAATCTGTTGTTTAAATAGTTCCATAATGAGAAGTTGAACAATGCCAAAATCCAAGTGCTTTGCTGCACTCCAGAAAGAAGACAGTGTTAGAGAGACTGAGGGTTGGGAGTTATAGGTCAGATGCACTGTAGTGTTTGTGGCCCTCTCTGGTATTTGTTCATCAGTTTGTCACATCGCTCCATCTCTCCTGAGTAAGGACAGGCGCATAAGCAGACTCCAATGTTCATTCTTGATATTGTTTATTTTCAGGTAACCAAACCAGGGTCGAGGGCCTAACAGAATTCAAACCAAACTTTAGGAAAGGAGAACACAATTCACACCTGCATGACGGTGGACCGACAACTAAGGTCCACCACAAAGGAACTTAAATACTAACCCCAGAAACTCTCAGAACCAATGAACAAATACACACCCTTAACCTAGACACAAACCAGCTGTAACTAATAACATAATAAAAGCCCCAACACAACCCAGAAAAGGACGGCCTCTAGTGGCCGTTCACCGTCACTGACCCCAGACCTGACCGTAGATAATTATTTATTACTGTACTTTTTACTGTGCTTTTTTCAATATTTTTCACACCATTCCAATTCACCATAAAATATCCTACATTTTACTATATTCTGCAAGATACTGTGAAGTAAAAACTCGTTTCTCCATTAAAGAATATAATGCACTTTCATAAATAAATCAAACCAATCATAGTGCACCTTTCACTTAACCCCACCCCTTAAATATTGAATGTCAGTTTATTGCTTAGCAACTGTAACTAGGCAGCAGGCAGTTCTGATAAGCTTTCAAAGTGCATGAAAATAATGTAATGTTGTGTTGCAAAACACACATATGACATTCCAAGAGTTTGGATGCGGAGTGGAATTGAATACACACAAGAAATACAATACTTTTCCCATTTGCTTAAATTAATTTTAAAGCATATATTTTAAAACTTTTACTTTAGTAAAAATATAAACAGAGCACGTATACGTAAGGGACTGGTTTGCACACGTTCTCCACCATTGAAAATAACACAAATGAACCAAAGGAAACTTTTTCTGAATGTGTAGTAAAAATGCTAAAATGCTAAATGGAGATTCATCTTTAATTTAAGATGAACCTCCACAGACATTTCATGAACAGGACTGTGCGTTCAAAGCTACCAGTAACAATTCTGGATACATGGAGATAAGCAGCTCTTGACCATAATGAATTGGGTATCTGCTGCATTTCTGAGAAAGTTTTCACTTGTAGGCATTAATTTAAGGTCTTGTTAACATCATCCTCCCTGAACATTAACCTCTCCCTTTACCAAGTGAAAGATTAGTAAAAAAAAAAAAAAAAACACAAGACTTAATAATTCATAACAAGCTTAGTCAACTACACTGCAGTATGGTATGGGAATAGACTGTCTGGTTATTAAAGTGAGGCGGTAATGATTATATTCCCAAATGCTCACGAGTTATACAGCCATTTATCTGTCTAACAAGGCTGTGGATACAGCACCTTGTCGCTCTACTCAAGGTGAAAACCGGGTCCCTTGACAAAACTCAGCCCGGTACCTGTGCGCACAGCAGAATGCAGAAACAGCTGATATGGAATCCAGAAAGTGTTTTTTTGCTTGAGTTTCATTATTCATGCTGCTGTATACCAAATAGATTGGCCAAATATTTTGACCTAAATATGTTATCTTTCGCAGCTTGAAGTTGTCATTTTGCCACATTCTACAACTCTACATGGTCTCCTCTGCCCATGCATCTCACACTGCTTTATGAAAGGAGTTGGACATGTTGATCAGCTGTGCGGAATGGTAGATACTCTTCTTTCTTTAGCAGTAGGCGGGCATTTAGCAGGTTATAAGTGACCTGTTGTCAGGAGTATAAAATTAAGGCCAAGGCAACACCATGCCCTTATCCGCTACAGCCAAGGAGAATGAGAGACGGACAAAGATTGTACAACATGTCCACCATCCCAGAGGAGTGGCCTTGAGAAGGACAGTGACTATGACAAGAGCCAAATGACAATACCTGCATGGTGCTCTATTAAGCTGGGGGCACTTACACTAGGTCATGATAGGATTGTTAAACTCACAGTGACCTCGGCATGATCAGCATGAAGTTTACATAAAAGTCCATCTATCATTTGAATCGAAGAGAGCACGAGACGGTACGAAGATTTTTTAGTGGGTGATAAAGCGTTCATGATTATGGTTTACACAAAAAAAGGTCAATGTTGGGTCAAAGTCACCAGCAGATTGGCCTTGCTGTCTAAGCAGGCCTAGAAGGTCACAGCTGTGATCCAGCTTAGCTCTTCTCCTGCATTAATACTTGCAGCTCATGTAGAGCATGTAGCTGGTGGCATAAATCAGTGCAGCTCAGTACTCTGGGCAGCCTATTTGACACTAACCTCCACTCTCAGCGCAAAGGTAAATATATTTGACTATACTTTTGGTTAAAAACCTATTGTTGGTCATTTCCCTTTATTTTTTAATTAACAACCCTATGTATTAGCTACACTTTTGTGCAGAGCTCCAAAAACAAAAACAAAAAAACTATGCAGTAATCATGACCCATAAGTGGGCAATAGTTCTGGATGTCCTCTGTGCTTTCATGTATACTCTCACATGATTTTATTTGTATCAGGCCATGAAACAAGAACTCATTTAGCCAGAATCATAACAATGTGGTTTTTAAACTCAATGTTCTCCCAATTTTTGTCATATCCAGTTCCACTTGCTAGTTATGTCTCCCCATAACACAATAATACTGAGCTGGGAGGCTTCCTTAAAAAACCTTTTAAGGACTAAGCCAGTAAGAGGAAGCCTGGGTATATTTTGTTATTTTATATCACAATAAACTACTATCTGCAAGTCTACAATACGCTAGTATCTACAAGTGTTTTATATCACCTGATTCAGCAGAAAGTCATCCCTTATTGAACACAAATATTAAATGTTAAAGATTTTTACCCTGTTGTCTATGGCCCATTTCTTTTCTTCTTGTACACCTACCTAATTGGCTTCTGGGAAATTATTATAAGCAATTTTAGTAATGTTGGAGGAATTTACTCATTGACAATAAGCAGCAAAATTCCATATCCTTATCAATATAAACTCAACTGCCAGGTCTTACAGCTAAATTTACAATCTAAATTTTTATTATAATAGACCCACATGCAGTCTATGAAAAAGTTTAGTGACATTATGGATAGACATGTTGAAGTACTGGTTCTGTTTACATCTAAATATTTTTTTTTCCTGTTTGATGTCATTTACATTCATCTGTCATGTTCATATTGATATATTAATTTTGACATCTCAGTAGTATGTTCTCAAATGGGCAAGGAAGCATATTTGTTATAGTCAGTTCTGAACCAGGCCTGCAGAGAAAAAAAGTTCCTCTATGGCTAAAATAACTATTCTTCTACAGGATTTGATGTAGTACTCAGTAGTTAGTTGTCAGTACTAGGCTGTGTAAACCATATTTTATTTAAATTATAAATACAACCTAAATGACATGAAAATGATAAAATACAATATTAAATTGGAGAGGATAGGCAAGAAAATTCTAAGTGTGATTCTACAGTTCCCAAACAGTTGCTGGTATCTCTCATGGTCACTATGGTGTGACTAGACGGTTGCAATCATTTTCCAAATCTTTGGTCAAAATAAGAGGGCAGTAAAGCGGGGATAGTGCAAAATTTTGTCTAAAAGTGGTGGGTGCAAAAACAGTAGCTAAATGAAAAACTGCAAAAAGGGGGATAATGGAAAACTTTTTCTAAAAGAGAGGGGTCCAAACACTCTTGGCCAAAAATGAGATCACACCAATCATAGGCCAAATGTGAATAAATAAAATGCCCTGAAGTGTTTTTCACATCTTTTTTCTCAAAAAGTTCTGCCCTCTTGGCCCAGAATTGGCTGAGACGACTGCCGGGCCCACAGAGGGTGAGCTCTTTGCCAATCACAGTGCAGGTTGTTGGAATACAGGTAGGAAACAAAACAGCTAGGGTGCAGAAAAACTGATCCTTAAGGAAGGTTCAAGCTTTGCTCTCCTCATCCGCGGTTTAAACTCTACTATGGTGATTTTGACCTTTGCTGCAGTTATGGACTGTGGCTAAGAATTACAAATGAGTCAGCCTCTAAAATTCCGAGGTTTAAGGGGGTTAGAAAAGTCTCTAATATATGTTACACTAAAGCAGAGGCATGAGGCTAACTTTTAAACTCTCAAGCCAAAGTCAATAAAGCAAGAGCTAGGTACATGCACAAAGGTATTGATAAGGTGCTGGAAAGGTGCTGGATGGGGTTGAGGTCAGGACTCTGTGTGGCCAGTCAAGTTCTTCCACACTGAACTCCTCCAGCCACGTCTTTATGGACCTTCCTTTGTGCACTGGGGCACAGTCATGCTGGGACAGAAAAGGTTCTTCTCCAAACTGTGTCTACAAAGCATGGCATTGTCCAAAATGTCTTGGTATGCTGAAGCATTAAGATTGTTCTCCATATAGTGTAGCTATCAACTAAGAAAACTTTCCAGTTAGCTACTGTCTGGAGCTAGATGAGTGACTAGTTATCATAGATATTATCTCATCACCTTGAATTGACATTAGCAAAATGACATCTGAAAAACAGACTCTTAGTAATACACATTGGTGGTCATATCTTGAAAAATGAAGTAATAATATGAAGTAATAATCTGGGTAGCCAGAGTCTGGTTTATAAGCTTGTCACAACAACCCAGTGATTTGGATCCCATTTGACGGTCCGTTAATGGCTCCAACACAACTTTACTGAGGCCTACAGTCTTTTTAGCTACTGCCACGCCCTGCATCATGCTATCATACATTCACATTTCTGATGTCCCGTCCTAAGGGACCCCTGCTGGCAGAGTGAGTGACATCACAATAGGCCCCCATTCATTTCCTGTGGGAAAAAGCTGACTTTGAGTGACCACTGCTCAGCCACTGTCCATCCAATCACAAAGATACACACAAGCACTCTGCACAGGATCAAAATATGTCAAAAGTGCTAGGAGGGGAAGCAGCACCAAAAACGGACAGAATTAAAAGTGATTGCTGACGCACTAATAATAAAACTTCAGAAGAGCAACAGTGGGATTGCTGACATAATCACACAAATAAATATATACGTATATATACTTTTTTTTTTGTTCCCCAGAAATCATTAAGTCTGGACAACCCTGAGGGTTCCCCTCTGGTTATAGCACCTCATCTTAAAACAACTTGAGCAACTGATTTCTACAACAGATTTCGGGTTAATTAGAAGTTAATCAATTTTCCCTTCCTTTTTTGGGTGCTTCCATATTGTCCAGGTCACACTTGGAAAAGACATGTTTCATTCAATGCCCCTTCATATTTGTTCAGCAAATTATACATGAATTATTATAAAAATAGGTGACATACCGGACCCAATCCGTATTTCCCTTACTTGTTACCCTGTGTTCCCTTCAACTGTGTTGGGATTTAAATATAATTGCAGTGAAGCTAATTGTAGAGATGTATAATATGTTGTAGAAGGAGTGAGCGTACTCAATGGCTGGTGAAAATATAGGCTGACCTGCTGTTAATGCCACTGTTTCCGTGGTCAGAAATAACCGTTCTCTTTGCACGGCAGTGCTCGTTGAACTCAGTGCCCTGCACTAACTGCACATGACGAGCACAGTTTCTGTATGCAGGTCCTCGCATCATTAAAACAAAGGTCAAAAGAGAGAGGGGGTGAGGGATAACGAGAGAGATGGGATAGAAAGAAAGGTGGTGGTGGTGGTGGTGGAGGGAGGGAGTGGGAGACTGAATAAGAGAGAGTGAGAGGCAAATTTCTTTCTACTACAGTATATGGTATATGCACAATGATTGACTGCATCACTAGCTGTGAACTCTTACTGTCAATCAGTATTAATGCAGAGCATAAGAGACATTATTAGTCTCGGTGGTTGGAGGTCCATATGCATCTTGACATGTCACTCTAATTATTTTATCGTCACATTAAATTACTGAATGGTCACACTTAACTAATAGCCCTACATGACCTTTTCAAGCAAAGCACGTCATTTCAATATGACCATTCCAAGTAGTCTTTCATGATTTTACTGAATACCATATGAGGTTTAATATGAGGTTTAAGTAGACCTTAACTGAAAAGGAAGGTAAACAAAATAGTTAATGTGATTTTCTTTAATTATTTATTTTTCTTCTATGTAACTTAATAGGTCCCAGTGGAACGCATTTCTGGTCACGTTCTCGTTCTTGCATTCATTCACAGTCAGATGCAACCTGAAGACTTTCTATCAAATAAAACTAGCTTTTAGCATTGCCAGGGCAATTAACCTGCAGGCTACTACAAGCAAAAAAGAAGAAATTACTGTTAGTTACATTTGTTAACTTTTTGTTTAAAATATGCCAGTGAAAAGGTCTGGAGGGTCAATATGACCAACAAAATACCATAATGGGGAACTTAGAGAAAAAGTCCTTGACTGGTGATTGGTAGGCGAAACTGTTACATTGCTTTAAAAGGATTGGCCATATTTTCTCCTTTCAAAAGCTTCGGGTACTAGGTTTAATGAATACAGCTACCAAAGTCTGCAAAATTCAGAGGAGGCATTCATTTGAAATCCATTTAACAGAATTCTAAAAAAGAATCAAATACTACAAAAATCTTGTTAAAATATGGGAAAATAAGTTTTGGTGAGTACATACAATATGCTGCAGTATTTTCACATTACCTGTCTGAAAGGTTTGTAACTGTTGTATGTATTTCAAGTTGTTTTAGTCTTTCAGCTTTGAGGCTTAAGGTTTGTATAGATTAAAATTTTGCTGGATCTTCATACATGTTACTTTGGAAATGTCATATGTAGTGATTTTTATTGCATGCTGTGCTTTTTGTGATTTTAACAGGCTGTTTGTAAGGGTTTGGTTGATTTTTGGTTCTCTTTTGATTAATGTGTGTGAAGCTGATAATGTGCTTTCCAGCTGTTTTGTCATTTTGCTTCTCATTAGCCTTGCTTATAACACACACACACACACAAACACACACACACACACACACACACACACACACACACACACACACACAGATAGCAGGCTAAAAGTTCTCCACAAGGGTGTCAAATAATGATTAAGGAAATAATTAAGGCTGTGGTATGAAGAACAATCATTTCATAAGTTATGTTTTTATGACCACAGGCAAAAAAAAATTAAGGGGCGCTAGAGAACTGGAAAATTTAGAATCAGACACTTTGATTTGGACAAGGCTGCAAAGACCAGTATGACACCACCCCACAGGTAAATTATCTGTATTTTTTTTTCCCCTTTTGGTGGCTGAGAATAACTAAGCCAGGTTTATATATATAGTCACCAGAGGCAGGACTAGTTTTAGTCACACTGGGTTAAACACTCCAAGTAAACATTAAGTTTGTACACAATGAAACAATGAATTTTGCAACTTATTTTTCACAGAATCCTTAAAATTCCACTATAGACATCTTATACATAATAGTTACTATATTACTGTGCTGATTTTTGTTGTTTTACCTTAATATATGTATATATTTATGTAAATGATATATATTAATATAGTATTTTTATATGAATGTAATGATATGACCTGTTAGTTGTATCTTACTGCTTATATTTAAATTTATTCTGGTTGGGCATCCAATCATCATCCAATCAGGTCCAGGCAAAAAATCCATAATGAGCTAATTGCATTTTCATAACTTCACCAGACTTTTTCAGCAACTGCCACAACAGGCCACACAGTCTGTCACAAATTAGTACCACTTTTGATACAATCATTCTTAAAACATAGCTGAACAAAACAAAGTTTATGTTTGTGTTTGGAAGTAGTGATGTATAGGTTTGTTGCACAAAAAACTATTTAAATCATATAAATCCTGCACAATATCCTGCACAAAAAAAAATAATTCAGCCAAAGCTAGAAGGAGCTTTTAATCACACATGGGATAAGCATTTAGGAGAGTGTGGAGTAGAGCCAGACACAATGTATAGATTAAATAGGACACTAAATTACTTCAATACCGATCCTGCACAAAGCCGCAGTATGAAAACAAGTCCTCCTGTTTGTATTGCAATGTGCCAATAACCTGGATATAATGGCTGTAATGGGGCTAAATCATAGCTAGTGACTTAATCAGATTGTGCATATTTCTTATTTATTTTTTGCATATTTCTACTTTTTGACAAATGTTTGGATTTTGGAGATACAAATCTTTCAAATGCGGTCATATTTTGATTATTTTGGCAACCTATTTTGAATGCACCCTCAGTTCCAATCCTAATCTAGCGCACCTGATCCAACTAATCAATGCCTTCACGAAACCCTGATTAACTGGATCGGAATTAAATCAGGATCTGGAAATGAGCTTTTCAGGAAGGTAGATGTCCGAGAACAGGGCTGGTGACCCTCCAGAAATAGTTTTGCCTTGGCACATTTGCCCTGCAGCATAGAAGTCTCACCATTACGGTTTATTTGCAGGGTGCAGATGATCTGCAAGTGACCTGTTTTGTCTACTCTAGAATTTTGAACCAGTCTCTCTTTCTGTCCATCTCGGCTGCTTTTTAGTCGTAGCTGGATGAGTATCAGCCTCCAGGAGAGGGACACTGTCGAAAAGGCTACATTTATCCTGGCGTTAAATGAGCTCATGTTTCTGCGGCCAGACTCCAGCTGTACTCCAACTTATTTTATGACTTAAGCACAGGGTCAGCCAATGTTTTTCTAACGGGAAAGTTGATAAAATTATTATGAAGAAAGATCATCAATATTTCACTTGTTTCTAATTTTCACTGGACTTGTTTTTTTATAATGAGCCACAAAGGGAGACGTGAGAACTAAATCTATTTTGTGTCCTTCATTATGCCCGCCGTACATTAATATGTATTGATGGCTCTCGATTCTCTTTCTTGCGCTCTTGTAGTTTATTTTGATTTGGAATGCTGGGGCTGGTTGTATCAACAGGTATTAACTAAGATGTCTTACTTGTTAGTCGTGACTGAGTCTATTTTTCAGAGAGAACTAGGTCTGTTGCACCACGTGGTGAGTCCCGTCAATCAAAACACACCTAGACACAACCGCTGCATGCGCTGTGGTGCATGTTAATGTTAAAGCATATTGTTGCGTTCTTGAAAATATCCATTTGTTTTTCTACAACATTTAGACAAAGCATGGACGTTGTATATTGTGTTAAACTGTCATAATGAATCAGCCAACAGAAATGCTTCAAAATGAATGAATTTTTTTTTTAAAAGCTACATTTATTTACATTATAAGTAAAGACTCTTGCAAAGATACTGTTTTATAGAATCTTGTTTTTCTTTGAACAACAATGATATGTAACAATTGAAAAGCAAGTTTCCAAAACTCACTCAGTCCAAAAGGTATTGGAAAGCAATTCTTAAAGGAAATAATTTTTTTAATTGACATTTTACAGTTACTTGTCATTTTTCAATGCCTGTTTCTAAAGTGCAACTACTGCACATTTTAGTCTGTTTGTTTAAAAAATATAATGAAAACAATTTTTAAGTAAATCAATATTCAATGTCACAAAATTATGTAGAAGTTTAATATTTATATCCTCCTACATAACACAGCATAGAGCCAACTTTGTTTATGATCTACCGCCTGGGAGTCCTGGGTAAGTAAGTAGCACTCGCGACTGTGTGAGTGGACTGAGTGAGTTTTGGAAATTCACCTAATCTTGTACCGTGTATTATGCAAGGACTCAGTGAGTTTTGGTCAGTTATACTATTGCACATAAAGAGGTCATGTAAAAATATGGCAATAGTAGTGTTACCTAAAAAATCACTGAGTTTTGGGAATTTGCTCCTCAATTTGAGGACTGTGCCCTACACCACATCCACATAAAAAATTATTTGTATTGTAATTTTACTGCTATTTATTGAAACTGTGATTCATTTCAAGATATTAAAGGGCCGATATCATCACTTTTCTGGAATTAAAAAGACTGTAAATTGTTTCAAATGGTACATTCACTCCCTCCATTCATACAGCCCATATAAGGAAAATAAGATACAAAAACAGCCTGTTTTTGTGATGTCACAAAACCCAAATCATTTAAATGTATCTCCTTATTCTGACTACAGCAGTTTAACCCCACTCATTCATCCACCAATTCATCCACCAAAATTAGATCTTTGTTAGTTTACATGAAGACCTCGATTCATCAGAAAACCCAGTAACTCACCTGGAGCTGTGATTGGTCACCCTGTCAGAAACACTCTGAGTCTCATTTGCATATTGCAGCCCTCTGTGATTTCAGTATCACAGAGGTTGACATTATGCAGCCCTATCCACAAGTCTGCAGGACCACAAGTCTAAAGAAGCTCTGGATGTGTTTTGAGCAGGTTGAGAGAAGTTCTGTGGATCTACTTTTTGGTCTGTGAGGTTGAATATTGACTTCTAGTGTTTGTTTCCTACATTAGTCTCATACCTTCAGTTAAGACACTAAAATGTCTTGGCTAATCAATTACATCTGGGTAAATTGAATTTAAGAGATTTTTTCCTCAGCTACCTATAGAAATGTAATGATAGTAGTTTAAGAGCCCAGGTTGTGTGAGTGTGTGTGTGAGTGTGTGTGTGTGTGTGTGTGTGTGTGTGTGTGTGTGTGTGTGTGTACATGTATGTATAGGCACGTGCATGTTCGATGAAGCGTATCCATCGGCCTGTACAGTGTGTGTGTCAGTGTGTATGTGAGAGAGAGCATGCAGGTGTGTTTGTGTGTGTGGGTGTGTGGGTGTGTGTGTGTGTGTGTGGGTGTGTGTGTGTGCTGTGTGTGTAGTGTATGTTTCATGTAGGTTTAGGTCATCTGTAGTGTTCAGATGCTAAGCAGCAGTAGCTGTTGCTTTGAAAGATGAAGTGTATTCATTCAGTGTGTGTGCATATGTGTGTGTGTGTGTGTGTGTGTGTGTGTAGGTGTGTGTGTCTTCAGAAGATGAAGTGTTTTTAGCTCCCATGTTATTACAACCTATTTCGGTCTGACTGAAGCTCATGTATCTATGTCACAGCAAGAAGCCACATCTGTGTGTGTGGGTGTGTGTGTGTGTGTGTGTGTGTGTGTGTGTGCATGTATGCTGGTTCTCTAATAGCAGGTGTGTGTTATTTTTCTGAGGCAGTACATCATCCCTGTTTTTATCATGTCTCTGCCACCGATTCTTAACCCTTAGAGACTGAGCGTTAATAATGTTGTTTTTCTATACATTCAGTGCAGTTAACATCGTTATGTGTATGCAGTTACATAACTACAGAACTAATAGCATCGTTACGTAATGAATTACGTTTACATTGAATGAATTACATGATTTACATTCTGTGTTGACAGGTTTCAAGCTTCTGATCTTTTGTTATTTCTAGAAAACTAGGCTGCGACACGTTTTTATCAAATATAAAACATAACACGATATCTCCACTACTAACAAAAGCGCAGATGTGCTATCGGTTCAAAATCTGCACTTTCAACAGAACGTCATCACTTTGTTCAATTATTTGCGAGAGAGAATGAATGAAACAATAGTGAAAGTAAGAAGGAGGTTCACAGATGGGGCAGTTAACTAGTTTAATGATATACGGCAATCGGAAACTCAGCGATAATCACATCGTTTCAAATAAATTGTTAAGTCAAGTACCAGTCCATAACAGATGAAGAAGAAAAAAAAGGGTCTGTTGGTGCAGCCTCCCTTTTAAAGCACACACCAGGACAACATATACTACCAGTCAGAAGGTTTGGAGATTTTCTACTTTTCCATCTTATTCACTTAATATTTACTAAAAATACACTTTAATATTCTTTTCTAACAAATACATTTGCAGAATGTATGAGATCTTTTATTAGCCTGAAAATGTCACAGTTTTTATTAATCCCCACTGACCCACAAAAAGCCACCCAGTATAATTATAATGATAATGTGGACCAACAGACAAGCAATATTTAAGTTGCAATTAAGTGCTGAAACAGTTAACAAGTGCGTTTACAGTTAAAAGTCTAGAATTTGACTCTGCACCAGTTAATAGGAATCAGACATGCACTGTTACAGATTCTTTCATCTTATAAAGGAAAGTTGTTTTATTTGACACATTTTCATTTATAGTTATTCACTCAACAACTTTCCGGTGTTTAACAAGAATAACAAATCTGCAGTCTAAGAAATAAACGGATAAGTGATAACAACCTATAGTGTGTGAAACATTTTAACCTGTAGTGAATACAGTAAACAGTAGCAGTGCTGGTGATCATTTAATTTTTATTTAAATTGTAATATATATATTTTTTAACGTATAATGAAATATGAGACATTCTGTCAAAAGATATGATAATACCTATGGCGATTCCTCAAAGAAACAAACTGTTCAAAAAAATTTTTAAGGTTCAATTGTGTTTAAAAGTATGTTTACTTTCTAGTGAAAACATGCACATTTGTACATTTTCATAACTTAACGTTTTAAAATAAAGCCTATAGTTAAGACAGGATATGTGGCATTGATGCAAGGAAGATACTGAGGTCTTATCTTTGATAGGTATTATTTTAAATAGGTTTAGGATACTTTAAGAGTTCAGAACAATAATGCCCCAATAGCAGCAAGCCATTATGTTGATGGGACATTTTCGTCCACGCTCTTGCCGTGCACACCCTACGCACTACTCTATTGCGGTGTGAACTGCTTTTACAGTGCTGCAGTAATGTATGCACTGTTATAGTATGTATTTAGCCACCAGGCATGTGTCATGCCAGATCAGCACCCGTCCCTCTTTTCATTTTCCCCCCACGTAGACATATCAGGTTCTCATCGTCCTACTTGCATTATGTAGATGCGCCGCTGCGTGCTGTGATTGAGACGTGCGCTGCCCGTGAGCCCGTGCAGGGGAGCTTGGGTAACCATGGTAATTTGCGTGACTGCATACTTATGTTCTCTAAAGGAAGGGTCAGAGAGTCACTTTAGCCCAAAGGCTATTCTAGCACTCTTCTGCTATGGACATACGGAGATACTGAGCTCTGCTGACTCGATATGTCTTCACTGGATATTATAAACCCACTGAACAGGACATGATATGATAAATGTGAGCTTTTGTCGAGATAATACAGCTAGAACGCTATTCTGTATAAACAGTCTCTGCAGGTCCTTGGTTGAGGTTCAAGTTGTTGGTTGAATGGGTTCATGCGTCTGCTGTGGAACTGGCATGAATCCCGCAATAACCTTTGGAACAGGGTTGTCATGATTACTCAATCGAAGTTTAAAATAATCATTGATTCAAACTGACCTTCTTAGTCAATCAACCGTGATCATATGACACGGATGATAATTCTTTTTTTTTCAATTCTCCGGTGTTTTCTTCCTTTGGTCTATTTAGTCCGACCGCTAGATTTGGTTTGATGTGAAAAATGGCACATAACTTGATTGGTGTAAAGTGATTAAATGTATAGTTACACCATGGATGACTAACTAACAGTGTCCAGTTGATTGTTTTTTCTAAATTAAATGTAATTTTCATGCTCTTATTCACACCACATTTGGATTTATTTTACATTCAAAATTTCTAGTCCAGCGTCATTGAATATGATAACCGATAAAAATTTCAAACATTTAGAGAACATGTCGACCAAAGGGAATATAATATTTCAGACATGTACATTAAAGTGTTTTTAAAGGCTTTTTCCAGTGTACTTCTTTGCCTTGGAAGACAATTTGAAAGGTTATGTGTTATTTATTTTTTATTCCAAAACGATGATTTGGTTATTCATCAAAATAATTAGCAGATTAATTGATTATTAATCAAATGGATAGTGACAGCCCTAAACTGGATATGATTAGTAGTAGTACTCTTTACTGACTAAGGGCCAACCCACCTAAGACCAAAGTGATAGAGTCATGCAACTGAATGACCATCAATGACTAAGAAGAAATGTACTTTAATATGACCAAGTTATGATAATATGCCATTTGTCAAGCTTCAGATTTGATCATGCAGTACTCTGTTACACCATCCTAGAACCATTTCCCTTTTCAATCAGTTCAATCTATGAAACAAGACTGAATGAAAACCTCTTGAGGTCATAGTTGAAAAGAGCGTTGGGAAGTTGTCATTATGTTACCATGAATGGGGGGATTCGGCCTTCTATTATTCATACTCCATTTGGTTTTACACACAGCAAATTAATGGCGAATCTGTGGGCCGTAGAAAATGTTTGCGTATTAGCTTGCTTGCCGCCCCAAACAGGGAGATGTCATTAGCGCTTCGGTCATTAACATAGCCAAATTACTCCGACCAAGTCTTGGATTTTAATACAGAAAATAAACGAGCGGTAATATGATCACACATTTAGAGTAAAAGATTAAATAGTTTAAACTTGGCCATAGGGAGAGAGGATTAAAGAGAGGGAGAGAGGTTTCTTTTTTTTAATGAAAGGAAGGCGTATTCTCTTTTCGCTGCATGCCAAAGCCTAGTTAGAGAGCCAAGAGAAGCGTAACTGCGACCTCTTCGTGAGATGCAAGGAGTCTCATTAAATTGGGCAGAAGTGACTCCTCTTGCTCTGCAGCAAATAGGGCTGAGACTTTACGTACTCTAAGACATCGAGCGCAGAGCTGGGTGGGAAGTTTCTAAAACGGAGTCAAATGAAACTCACTGAAAATGGTTGGTTTGTGGAACTGATGGGTTGTATTGATAAAATTCACCAGTGTGACATTTTCAACAAAACTCATTTTGATTGGGGTATCTTTTAAATATACACGATATGGACAAAAGCATTGTGACGCCTGACCATTATACCAACTTGGACCTTAATGACATTGCAATGGGGTGTTCAGTGGAGTTTATATCAGGGTTCTGTGTGGCCAGTCAAGTTCTTCCACACTGAACACATCCGACCACGGACCTTTCTTTGTGCACTGAGACACAGTCATGCTGGAATAGAAAAGGGTTTTTCCCAAACTGAGTCGGCAAAGTTGGTAGCAGGGCATCGTCCAAAGCGTGTTGGTATGCTGAAGCATTCCGATTACGCTCCACTGGAAGTACGGGGCCTCCTGAAATCAATAATTAACGGGTGTACATTTGTCCATATTGTGAATATCTCTCATTTAAAGGAGTCTTACGCAGTACTGTAAATGTCGACTAGCCAGGAACCGAACTGCTCCACCATGCCATATTGATATGATAAAAAATCAACACTATGTAACCGCAGTACTAGACACTCACCCATTTCTAGTTTATCTTCTTTATATTTTACAACAGAGATTATCGCCACCTATGCTGTCATCACTTTGATCATATTGATCATACCCCTGTCATTGTCTTCCTGTTCTCTGTCAAGTTACCTACAGCGTCATCACCGCCAGCCATCATCATTTTTGGCCTAACATCGTTCTTTAATATTTCATCTTCATAATTAGCACCTTATTCAGGATTACCTGTCTTCAACCCACTACACAATTCTCAGTGACTCATGACTCTCTTATGCTTTGTGTGCTTTTTGCATGTTTTATGCAACTCAGATGTGCAAAAAACACCAGCCAAGCAAGCAGTGTGGTTTTGTGCACTGTAAAAAAATGGTGTTTGACCTAAAAAAGTTTACTGACATTCAAATAATAAGTAAAAAATTATTGGCAAATATCTTTGGTTACACTACAGATCAGATCTTTGGGCCCACCGAAGATCTTTTCATGGCGCCTTCCTCTCGATCGATTTGGGCCCACAAAACGATACGCTGCTTTTTCGAAATTTATTTCATAGTTTGTTGTAGCCTTATTCACGAAAACTAAAACATTTTTAAGGAAGACATATCAGGTTCCTATTTAGTGTATTGACATTCAGGAAAATGATCCCAAGCATTCAAATTGTGCCAAAATTTTATCCAACCCAAAGAAAAGGAAAAAGCCTTGACCCCCGGTCTCCAGATCTTTCTCCCAGTGAACTGCATGAAATGAGCATCCAGCAAATTTGACAAAACTGTTGGCTTGGAAAGGTGCTGAGAGGGTTTGGACACAAGTTACTTCCAGAAATTGCTGGAAATTATTCCACAAATCTGTGCTGCTGTGATAAAGGCAAGAGGTGGTTATTTTGATGAAATTTGTACATAATCTATTGAATTGCACTTGCAGTGTATATCATTACATTAAACTTCAAACCAGTCAGTGACATTTGTTTTAAGTATTTCTAATACTTCTTGTAATAAAATTTTGAAAGAGCAGTGTATCATTTACTTTTTTAAAACTCCAAGAGTGGGCCTAAAGTTCTGGCATGTAGTGTGTGTGTAGATAGATAGATGGATGGACAGATGGACAGATGGATAGATAGATAGATAGATAGATAGACAGATAGATAGATAGATAGATAGATAGATAGATAGATAGATAGATAGATAG
>JBBJLS010000082.1:22088772-22102169 GCA_037577275.1 Bryconaethiops microstoma
AATACACACATACGCGTGGTGTTGTACACAAGCACACATACATACACACACACACACACACACACACACACACACACACACACACACACACACACTGAACCGTCAACTGCTGGCGTGTATGCGTACTTACACACGAACATTGTGTTCTCTGGCCAAAGCCCAAAAACAAATGATGCATGAACACATTAACAAAGGCATTGTAATTTATAGGCTTGGATGCCAACTGGCAACAAACACACACACACACACACACACACACACACACACACACACTTCGGTGTGCACTGTCGATAAGAATGCACAGAATGGTTTTCAAAATTGACTAAATATACTGTTTGCCTCTCCGGCACAATGACCAATATGATCACGAAGTTCACACTGAGGACTTTAGATGCGCACAATTGGCCTGACATTCTTTGGGATTTATGCACAATCATGTGAGAAATCACATTTGACATGCGATTTCGTAACATTGGCTCTAATGTATGTGTCCTTGTGGTGCTGTTCCAGCCTTTTCCAGTGTGACTTTGCGTGACAATGCGATGTTGTTCCAACACTGATTAGCAATTAGTGCCTAATGAATAAGGGACCGCTCTTATTTACCTGCTCGACAGCTCTTTTCATATTCATGTGTTCAGATATTAAGATTGTGTCCTTTGTGGCTTGCAGGACGACCACTCCATGTTCTTCCAGTTCGGGCCGTCGATAGAGCAGCAGGCCTCCGTCATGCTAAACATCATGGAGGAGTACGACTGGTACATTTTCTCCATCGTCACCACTTACTACCCCGGATACCAGGACTTCGTAAACAGGGTGAGGAAAATGCACCGCCGTTAAAGGATAACGGCGTGCAAAAATTATATTTTTTTCCCCCCAACACATCTGTAGAGTAGCTGTTGTTTTTGTTGTTTTTGTCATAAAGTAGCTCTTCTTCCTTCATTCATTACAGGTGGTACAAATGCAGATCATACATAAACGTTATAAAATATTTTACCTTAGGAATGTTTGTCTTCGTAATAGTCTTTCATTAAAATAAGCATGAGTATATAAAATATATTGACATTAGGGGGTAGTTTTATTAGGGCTGCATGGAAAAAATACTACCACTGTGATTATGTTTCTTCATATTGTGTGTGTGATATGCTTTGTAGTATATTAAAGGAGTAGTGGAACTTTTCCCACTTAGCCCAGTAGTCAATCATGTTTTTAGTTTAAATTTGGCTTATTACGATTAGAGCTAGAGATGCTACGCTAACAATGCAAACAAATAGTCAGTTGGTCACCCAGTTCTCTCAAATTACCCAGACTAAGGTGGCACAGACTTGTCAGTTTGCTTTGGCCCACAGTGAGGCTTAATATTAACCTATTTTTTTGTGCTTGCATCATACCTGGGTATTCAGATTCAGATACCAGATTCCATTTACACTTTTCATTGAAATGCATCCCCAGTGTGACCAGATTTATTTCCGTTTACTTTTTCCCTTGTTGTGATATGAACCAGCAAACTGGGCTTTCACTTTTGGATTTCATCGGAGTGTAAGAAGGCACTTGGTTCAGAGTGTCAGAAATCCTCTTATCTGTGTTTCCTTGAGTGTCGGAGGAATCTGATCCATGACCGCTCTGTGAAAACCAAGCTTTTAATAATAACTTTTCTTACTTAACCCTTAGATCTCAGAGTGTTTTAGTAAAATCTGATTTCAAGAAATATAAACGTGAAAATCAGTCTAAAACCGGTGGGTGTTCTCCTACATGCTCACCATTTGCTGCTCTCCGGACCCCCTCCCTCTGTGGGTTTTCCCCACCCACTTGTGGGTGGAGACTATCCTAAAAAGTTCTCCAGGGTTCAGTTCTGTTTGTTTCTAAAACCTAAAATAAAAGAAATTTGAGCATTTTTGTTCTTTGTGTTCATTTGCATGTGGCAGCACTTTTAAAACCCCAGTAGTGGTTATTATTATAATTGCATGTATTATTACAATTATATTAAATTACAATAACTTTGGCTCTGTGTGACACAGGAGCATCAAACAGAGCTCAGCATGATGTCTACACAAACCAGGGGAACTTCTACATAAGGAGCTGTTTTGCTGTGTGACAATAATTTATCATTTATTGTGCTTGCAGCACAGAGCCGTGACTCTCATGTTCCTCATGTTCTAAGGGCCAACTGAAAAGTAGCAGTGAAAACCATTAGTTTGAACACTTCTAAAGAAAACAAGGTGCCCCCACACAGACGGTCTACATGCCCACTGCCCCACCTGTAACTGATTTTCAGATGATCTTGAATTTAATTTTGACTGTTCGTGTTAGGTTTAACTGCTCAAGGCACCAAGTACTACCTGTTTGGTTTGGCCTTAAAATCATGCTGAGTCGAAACGGATTTAAAATTACATCTGGAAGAATGAAGAGATGTCAGAGTGTCTTCAGGACCCAGTTTGTTACAGGAGAACTTTCTTTTGTGGATGTTCTTCATCTAAATAAAAGAGCAGTGGATAAAAGAGCAGTGGAGAGGAACTGAGACTACTGCAGACATATTTGTTCACTCATACATGTAATGGAGCAGAGCACAAACAGTTTGTACTCCTGTATCTGTCTCGCTTGCGGAGGTGTACAAAAAACAGATTTCTTGAGGATAGGGCGATGGTGCATTTTGGGAAATGTAGTTTGAACTACTTTCAGTGCTGGGGTACAGTCCAATTCGCCTACTTGTCTGTTGCATGGATTTCTTTTTGGTCAAAATCAAAAAGATGAGTTAATAATGTTATGAAATACTGTTGTACAATGACATTTTTTTCCATTAAATTCAGAATATGGCCTATGTTGTTGGTGCAAAGGGGATGCAGTTGCCAAGCGTAAAATGGAAAAAGCAATTTAACAAGTCGATTACTGGTAATTATTGAAAATCGTATACAATTTTGAATCATGTTTGTGGAAAGGAGGGCCAGTCATTTTACGTCACAACTCCTTTCCCTGCCCGAGCTTCCAACCGGTAATTACGGCTCGGACTGACACTTGAACCTTTTTTCCCCAGTTGGGAGCTCGTAATTATGGTAATTCCAAGGAGATTTGAATGTAGACAATTGTGTGGGTTGGGAGTTGGAGTAGCTGTGTTGTGGGAAATGTAGTTTTTTCTCCTGCAGATAAAGAAGAGTAAGAGTGGACTGAGGGCTGCACTAGTTGCATTGTGGGAAATGGGGTTTTAAAAGGTTTCTGTCTTGCAAAGATTATTAATCATAGTGAACAGTCGTTTGGGAGTGTATAGCAATAAGCCTTATGTTACAGTGATTTTAACATGGTTAGGGGGTGTCTCTAGATATGATACAAAGTGTGAACCCCCCTTGATGGTGGTAAAATGACTGTAGCAATCTGAAGAGACTGATTTACTGCTTTTATTTAACAATAGAAAATACAATATAATAAAATACAACAATGTTAAATTGATATTTTAATTTAACTACTTATAATAATTGCAGTAATAATTCTAATGTCAAACAGTGCAGTTAACATTAAGCTATGGGTGCCAAGCAACCATACCTAATTATTAACGGAGAATTCAATTGATGTGCTCAAAATCGTTTTAAGCCATTTACCACAGCAGGGTTTTTTTCCATCAAAAACACAAGTTAATGTTAAAATCAGTGCAAACAAACATCAACAGCAAAAAAGTAGCTGTCTAAAAAGTAGCTGGTTTTTGTGAGCTGGTTAGAAGAGCACATATTTGACTTCTACTTGTTGCCTCCAGCCACTGTATGGATCAAAGTCCATCAGTAGCTCACCCGTTTTAATGTAATGAAGTATTGATTAGTTAATTAGTTAGTTAGTTAGTGTTGATAGTGACATCAATTAAAGCTGGACTTTCATTCTGAGAGCTCTGGAAATGGTTAAATGAACATACATAAACAATCATGCATAAAATCACCATTTAGTGCATTAATGTTATTTGTTTTCATTCTAATGTTAGTGTTTTTTAGAGGAAAAAACACTTTCTGCCCAGCTAAACAACTTTTAAGTATAATTTTGTCAGGTGGCTGAGATGTTTGCAAAGTACTGTATATGCAATTTATTAAGTACTTTACAGTTTTGAACAGGACTGTCCATTTTATAAACTGCATAAATTATTATTTTTTGCCTCCTACAGATCCGGAGTACAATAGAAAACAGTTTTGTGGGCTGGGAGTTAGAGGAGGTGTTGCTACTGGACATGTCAGTGGACGATGGTGACTCTAAGATTCAAAACCAGATGAAGAAACTCCAGAGTCCTGTCATACTGCTATACTGCACTAAAGAAGAGGCCACCACCATTTTCGAGGTGGCACATTCCGTCGGCCTCACTGGATACGGATACACCTGGATCGTACCAGCGCTGGTGGCAGGGGATGCAGACAACGTGCCGCCTGTATTTCCCACAGGTGTGAATGAAAAGGGAAAGGGGCGGGGAAACAAAGAATGAAAAGAAAAATAAAGGAGGGAATGAGGTTTTTTTATATGAAAAGGACTCTACCTATTCTTCGCATCGTAATTAGAAAATGATTAATTAGGAAACGTTTGAGCGTACGATGAAATCTCACCACAATTCAACTGAATTTTTATGTGGCTGGAGCTGTTTGTGCTGTAATTGAATATAAACAGTAAAATTTTTTCTCTTAAATTATATTTAAGTTTGAAAAAAACCCTCAGAGTATTATTTGGGCCTTAAAACAAAGTCATAGGTCAATGATTTTTAACAATTATACTCAACGACAGCCAATCATCATATTGGAGAATCCATAAATCTGTATTAGCGAAGGATACCTATCAGTATCTTACATGCTGCAGCATCACATTTGACAGCTCCTACCCCATCTACAGCATAGAAACAATGAAGTGACCTGTCTAGCTACAACTGGTTGCATTTAAATGTCACTCATTTCACAGCAGCAGTTGCACGTTTTATCAACTGTGACTTGCACAGAACATGACAAAGCATTACTGTAAAACAACAATATAAAAATATCATACCTGTCTTTTACAAGCAGTTATTAGCACCAAATGTCTGTGTACAGCTGATGTATTACCACTGTCAGCTCACTGCTAACTAAGAGTTTTTACATGAAATATTGCAGCGTAGTAGCATTCTGGTGACTTGGCTACAAATAAAATTAAAATATTAATATATTTGTGTATATGCAGTACTTTACAATGCTTTCAAGCAGCCAATCAGTTCCTACCCTAGTAGTACTGACCACAGAGATGGACAAAATAGGTTAAAAAACTTAGCCCAAATGAACAATGAGTGCAGGACATCTTTCACTGCATGTAGTACATCACACTGAGGCAGAATCATTGACAAGCTGTGTATCTACAGCTTGGGCTAGAGGTAAATCAGCCTCACCATTTAGTTTTTTTGGCAGTGCTCTTATTAAAAAGTTGACAGGAGCGCACAAAATAATCAGCATCTAGTGATTTGTTAACAGTAAGTAAACTGATATGGATGCCCAAGATTAAACCTTATTTAGTTTGAAAGAGAAAGAGGACTTAGCCCACATATTCCATTAATTTCACTCACCACTGATTATAAAAAATTATATCATTTCTTTCTCTCTCTCAGGTCTGATCTCTGTCTCCTATGATGAGTGGGATTATGGGCTGGAAGCCCGTGTGCGCGATGCTGTGGCTATCATTGCCATGGCGACCTCCACCATGATGCTGGATCGAGGTCCACTTTCACTGCTGAAGTCAGGTTGCCACGGCGCACCTGACAAGAAAGGCGCGAAGGGAGGAAACCCCAATGAAGTGCTGAGGTGAGTCACACTCATACCTACACGCGCACACACACACACACACACACACACACACACACACACACACATACACACTCGCACCCATATACACAATCTCATATCTGCTCAATGAAAATTTAGGAAGAAGTCACATTGAGAGTTGTTCTGTTTTGTGCTTGTAGTGAGAACTATTAGTCAATGTAATGATTATAGAATAGTCAGTGAATGCACACACACACACACACACACACACACACATACACAGCGCTCACATACACACATCTCTCGGAAACACTCACTTTGTCTTAGTCAATTCGGAGAAAGAGTAAGAGAGAGACACATAGAGAGAGGAAAAAATCACTAAGAGTGATTTACTAAGAGTATCATTAGAGGCAACTAATTCACTTGCATAGGAAATTAAATGGTAGTGGAAATCTATTTCCTGTTTACCTGCACTCTTGAAAATGTTGCTTTAAACCATCAGATGCTGAATAACTCCATTTGCATTCTCAGTCATGCCTTTAGTCCCTTAGAAGTCATCGCCAGCAACAACAAAAGCATCATGTAATTTGATATTAATTAGTTCCTCATTCACTGCTTCTTGAAACAGGCGTAGAATTTCTATTGAAAATGGGTTTCTAACATTTAATACATGCACCATATAAACAATTCATTGAATTTACTTAATTCAAATGTTAAATCCTTTCCTTAATCATGTCCTTAATTTTTAAAAAACCAATATCCAGAAGTGTCCTTCTAATTGGAATTCAGCTACAATAAGGTGTACTTATTTCTGACACAGGTTCAGACAACATGTATAATCTTCATAGGAAAGCACTGCTAATTGAGTAGGGCACTCTATAGCAGCTGCACATGGGGCTCTGGAGCGTGTTGCCTTGGGGTATAAATAGAGTATAAAGGCCCCTAACATTGGGCTGTGGAGCAGTGGATCTGTGTTCTCTGATGAAGCTTCATCCAATACCTTTCTAATGACTTGGAGTGGAGTGATCCAGAAGTAGAATCAGAATCAGAAAACTTTGTTGATCCCGGAGGAAATTTTAAATATAAAAAGTCTATTTGAATCCAAATAAACTATTGCACATTATAGCAAGATAATAATGCACATAGTGATACACATAATGAGAGTGATTTAAACCCAGTAAGAAATAGCACAAAAATAACAGGCTGTGATAGAGTTATAGAGTCTGATGGTGGTGGGAGGAAGGATTTTCTGTTGTGTTCAGTGGTGCACTTTATGCTGGTGAATCTAGGGCTTAAAATACTTATCAGTTCTGCCACCACACTCTGGAATGGGTGATCAGCATTTTCCATGATGGATGGAAGTCTGGACAATGTTCTCCTTTCAATCACAGTTTCCACATTGTCAAATTCCTCATCCACCACCAACCTGATTTCTTGATCAGTTTGTTAAGTCTCTTCATGCTGCCACCCTTGTACACCAAAGCATAGAAAATGGTGCTGGCCCCTACAGACTTGTACAACATCTGCAACACAGTGTTGCTGACTCTAAAATATCAGAGTCTACGTAAGAAGTACAGTCTACTTTGACCCCCTTGTATGTGGCCAGATAGTTCTTTGACAAGTCTAGCTTGCTTTCAATATGCCTCATCTTCTAACATCAGTAACTGTCTTCACTAATCTAGCTGAATGCACTCAAATCCTCACCACAATGTTTCACTATCTAGTGTAAAGCCTTCCCAAAAGAGTACAGTCTTTATTTCAGAAGAGACATTAGATGTGAAAGTGTTTGAAACCTTTAGATTATCCATCAACACTTACACACCAATGTGCGACTTTATGCACCAGAGGTAAATAAACCACAAACTCTGTGGTTTATTTACTCTATGTGGAAATGATGTACTCTTTTGATGCAAGCTAATGTCATGTGTTATGTTTTTTTTGTTCATTGTGCCAGATCAGAGTTTGAAAGTAGATGATATATCATATTATGATTTTAACTCGATAAAAGGTAACTATTGTTGAAATGTGAGTCTTATTTACCACAAAGAAAAATGTTTATCATCCATAGATGGTGAAACGAACAAAACAAAGATACAGAATGTAAATTAAATTGAATTAAACAACTAAAACTTTGAAGTCTAATTCATACGTACTTCAATTTGAGTAGCGTAGTGAAACCAAAATGATAGAATCAGCTATTCACATTTTATGTAGTTTGTTATAGAAAAACAAGTTACCCTCAGACACTCTTAGTGTAATGGTCAGGCGTCCCATTACTTTTGTCCATATAATATATAGTAATATTATACAGACAAAAGTAATAGGACACCTGACCCCCGCGAAAAAACCCCAGCTGAGATGTAGAGCTGCGTGCTGCTTGCACCCATGACCACAAAAACACCGAACTTTCAAAATAAAAGGATTTTAAAAACCTGCGTTAACACACAATAAAATATTGTTGCCGTTAAGTAAATAATGCATTAACGCGATAATAACGCATTAATGTGCCCAGCCCTAAATAAAATATACAGAAAAAAAGAAACAGAAGCAAGATCTGTACAGTGTTCAAAATGGAAGAGAATAGGAGTATTGGTGCTCCGTATGGCTCTGTAAGTGTTAACTGTCCCACTGAGTGCCACTGAGACAGTGAGAGTTAAACTCTTGCGAAGGAGAGAAAAGCACAATCCATTTCGGTCAGCAAGAATGCGATTTTCTGAATTGGGTGGATCGAATGCAGAGTTGCATTGGGCACTGGTCGCATTAACAGGAAGGCGGAGTAGAAAATGAGCTGAATATAAAAGAATGAACTTAAAGATGGCCACAGCACATTGACAGAAACCTTTTTAACCATAATAGAGGCGCCTGCGTTTGCATGGAAAAAAAACCCTTTTCAGTTCATTCAGGCTCTCGACGGGAACCGCTATTCTTTTTTATTACCGTTACACGGCCTGTTATCCGGTACCATGGACAGCACTGGATGGAGATTAGGGGTGGGGGGCGGTGTATCTCGGGTGCGTTCTGTGGGTCGCCTATTGCCTCCCTCCTCAAACTGCAGACAGTGCATGGAGTAGTTTATTATGAATATATTAGCCCCTGGATACCTGAATAAGCCGATCTCTGTCTCTTCACACTCCCAGTTCTATTTATTTATTTAGCAGATGCTCTGAAACGAACAAAGCCAAACTGAAACCCAGAGCCTCTGCAAAGATTTATGACATAAAAGACAAGACCCCCATCACAGCTCTGTTATAATAAGTACAAATGTAGGTGTCGAGGACACGTTTTAGGTGCATTTATATCCTACATTTTTCTCATATTTTATTTTTCTCCCTGAGGTCCCATTAAAAATTGCATTTGTGTTGTTTTATACATCAAAAACAGTTCATTTTTGACTTCTGTTTATCCCTTAAAATTAAATAGAATAGTTCTGGCTTGACTGGCCAAATATGTGTAAACTTACCATAGGCTGAATAAGCAGAAATATGCACATTTGTTCATTTTTATGAGATCACGTCACAGAACTACATTTTTAAAAAGGCCTATTTATGGACAGCATGAACAAAAGAGTGAAATTTTTTTTAATTCAAAGTTGTAGTTCCCCATACTATGGGCCCTTTAAATAAGTGAAGAATGAAGTGCAGAGGGCTGTTGAAGAGATGATTGTTTTTCATATCTGACAGCGAATACCTCCTCTAACAATAGCTTTCAGTCTGAGGAAAAGACATGAGACTTGGTGCTTTAATCTGTCGGTGATTAGTGTCTATACTGATGCCAATCAATTAGATTTACACGCCCACAGGACAGCCCACCTAATATAAATTTGAGCACAGTTGCTACAGCTTGTCCATTTCACGAAGCACAATAAGTTTTACAAGGACTTTGCAGAATCAATCATTAAGATACACTGACTTTTTTTGTTGTGTGAATGGTTGCACTGAGATTGATGTGACTTCTTGTTAGTATTTGATGGGAAAGCAAATGGCTAACCTTGCTAATAGTAAATGAAAGTGAAAAATACTGCAGAAACATTATGCCTATTGTTGAGTACCATCTAGTTTCGAATAGCAGGGTGGGTAAATTAAACCATTCATTATAAATATGAACAATTCAAAGGGCATAATGCACTATTCAGGAATCTCAGAAAAGCTTCTACAGAAGCAACACTAGAATGTGGTTACAAATATCAACTACAGACTGTCACATGCCTGAAACTGAGCCTCCCCTTCTACAAGAATGTGTTCAAGGAAAATGTACAGTCCTTATTTAGATAGACGGGCAACAAAATTATACAACAATTCTTAAACTTAAAATATGATTTAGTCATTGCTAGTAGAAAGAAAAACAGTATGGGAAGAAATGAATGGAGTGAGTTCCGTGCCAGCAAACTAAATTCTTTCCAGTCTAGCTAAATACAGTATGTTGGATTGAACCTCTATAAGTCTGTGCAAATGTTTAATGTTTTAATTACGCTGCGTTAAAACACTCCTAAATTCATTCGCAGTGGAAGTAATGTAGTTTGAAGGCCACATGTTTGTAAATGCAAACCTGTCTTTGCAGATTAATTTCCATGTGTGGACCACATGGACTGGGAAGTGAACGATATGTTTTAAAACAATAACAGTTTTAATATTCTATATCTCTCACATTCTCCCTGTTTTTTTCCCTGTTTTTTGGCTTTTTGTGATGTCCTGTCTTCCTGTTTTCTGGTCTGTTGTTGTTTACATTGTCATTGTGACTTTGTTGACACGTCTGTTCCATGTCTGTTGTTTTGGTTCTGGCTCCACTTTTCGCCCCACCACCTTCGTTATCCTGTTGTCTTGTTCCTGTCTCTGCCCCTGCCCAGGTGTTTCTCATTTGTTTAGATAGTATAAATAGCCCCTGTCTACAATCTAATTTTTTTTGGTTCTTGATGTTTTTGCTTGGTTCTTCTTGCTCTGTGTTTTTGGCTAAACTGTTTGCTCTGTTTTTTGCCCTGTGCTTGTGTGCATGTTTTTTCCACTTTAATATGGACTTTAATATGGAGTTGGTCCCTCCTTTGCAGCTATAACAGCATCCACTCTTCTTGGAAGGCTGAAAGGAATTCGTGTCCACTCATTCTGTAGAGCATTTATGAGGTCAGGCACTGATGTTGGACGAGAAGATCTGGCTCACAGTCTCCATTCCAGTTCATCCCAAAGGTGTTGGATGAGGTTGAGGTCAGGACTCTGTGTGGCCAGTCAAGTTCAACACTGAACTCCTCCAGCCACGTCTTTATGGAGCTGCTTTGTGTACTGAGACACAGTCATACTGGAATAGAAAAGGTTCTTCACCAAACTGTGTCCACAAAGTTGCAAGCATGGCGTTGTCTAAAATGTCTTGGTCTGCTGAAACATTAAGATTATCCTTCACTGGAAGTAAAGGGCCTAGCCAAAGCCCTGAATTAAGTGTCCCGATACTTTTGTCCATGTAGTGTGGTAAAAATGTCAGTGTTTTGAGTGGTCTCAGACCATTGAGCCATCATTCTCTGTGTAAACGTAAATGCCCCAAACAAACCCAGACCCCTTTCAAGTGGAAGACCCAAAAACAAACCAAACTGAGACCCCCTCCTGGGGTGGTCTCAGTACGTCTCATCTGTAGTTTGCTTTGTGGTCTGCTCTGTAGTCTTCTTGATTTGTGCACTGTGAAAATAAAACAGCCCCAGTCTGCTTTGTGCTTTGCTTCATGGTTAAAGAACCTTAGGACTTCCTGAACAATCACAAACTCAGTCTTCCTGCACTTAGTGGGTAAAAACAAATTACTCAGGAGAACGGCTGTCTGCGGGTCTGTGCAATCCTGTGAAGAGGCATCAGTGCTGGCATATTAAGAGATAAGGCATAAGAGTGCATGTGTTAGATTGATCTCATCACCGTTAATAGCAGGTTGTTGAAAGCCTATCCTGCGGGAAAATCTCAATAATGCGTGACCTAAAGCGGCTTTAATACTTTATATAAATTGATGAAAAACAGTTCAATATATACTATGATGATACAATATATCAGAATACAACTAAATATTAATAAAATTAATTCAGATCAAACAGGATTCCATGAGCAATGGTGAATGTTGCAGATTTTAATAGCTTGGTGTTGGAGTGTTATGTAATGATCTGTTATATAATGAACTCTACCTATAGGTTCGGAGTTGTGGTGTGAAGAACAAGTGGTCTAAGAGCTCTTCAATCTCCAAGAGACCAGAGAGAGAACTTAAGAGTCCCCTTTAAAGTTTGCTTATGTTGTGAACACGAATTTGCAGACGATTTGCTTTCAAATTCATGTGACCAGAACTGAATTCAGTTCATTCAGAAAGAACTATAAAACAAAACCTAGTATTTTTTTTTTTGCATGATTTGAACGTTCTAGCCGCCTTTTACACTGTCAAAATTTCATTATGACCAGGCCAATAGAAATGACCAAAATGGCTTAGAAAAACATCTCAGTACATTAACTTACACTGAAGGATAAGGATATTTTCCTTCCTCTGTAAAGTAAATTTTTGGAGAGGCAGGGTTTTGTTCAGACAACGTATGAAAACACCCCAATCATTTATGTCATTTCATTGACTCACTGTTCATTTGCAAGAGGTTGAGAAAACCCCCACTCAGTATGTTTTTGGACCCTGTTGCCTTTTTGCTAAACTGAAGCTACAAGACACCTGGTCTGTTGTCGCCCTGACACCTCCTGATGTGAACACAGGCTTAGAGATGTGATACTGTGTGTCACTGAGTTTATAGGACAAATGGTGTATTCAGAATGTGACACTATTTTTACAATTCAGTGTAAGTAGTGGTCAATAAAACACACGTATTGTAGCGTTGTAGGGGCAGCTGGTGGTCTGGTGGTTAGGGAGTTGCCCCTGGAATCAGAAGGTTGTGGGTTTGAATCCCAGGACTGCTAGTGTCATTACTGAGGTTTCCTTTGAGCAAGGTACCGTCCCCACACACTGCTCCCTGGGTGCCCCTCATTGGCGGCATCTTCACTTGGTGAATGGGTTAAATACAGAGAAAGAGTTTCACACTGTGTGCTGTGCTGTGCTGTGTTCACGAGTGACTATAAGGAGCCACTTTACTTTACTTTAAATGTACATCGACCTTAAACCAGATGATTTTAATACAACTTATTCTTAGCACTAGATGTCTAGGGCTGCCACAATAACTTGATTCAAATTGATTGAAAGAGAGGAAACCCACACCAGCAGGATCTCTTGAATGCATGCATGTTTGCAGTTACAAATTTAATTAAAACAATAATGTTCATAAGAAACAAAGATTTAAATTATAAAAAAGTTTGCTAATATGAATTGCGGGTGTATGATTACTCAATGAATTGTACGAATAACGGCTAGACTGTTTAATTACTAATGTTATTGATAGTAAAAGCCCTAAAGTTTTCGAACGGAACTGTTATTGCCGGTGTTTTTGTCAGTACCGGAGGAATTATTCAGATTCTTTTCATTGTGAACACTATTTCATTATTACTGTAGTGTATGTTTGAATGCTGGTGGCAGTAAAAGATGGGTGAGTAAGTATGTGTGTGTGTGTGTGGTGGGGGCGGGGGGGGGGGTTGGGGGGGGGGGTCTTACTGTTCCCTCCACACCGTATTTGACATTTTGACAGCCCACGACGTAGATCGGAAGAGTGTCTTG
>JBBJLS010000082.1:22102269-22125332 GCA_037577275.1 Bryconaethiops microstoma
GGGGGGGGCTTCTCCTCCTCTCCACACACACACACACACACACACACACACACACACACACACACACACACACACACGTACACACTCACATACACACCAGCTCACAAGCTTCATCCTCGCCCTCACTCGCCTCCTAAAATAAACCCTGTGAAATATTCAACGCTAAATTTGGGATTTGGGAAGCTACATCTGTTGTGAAACAGCAGAATGTAAAAGAATTCCATTACAACTTCTGACGCTGTTACAGAGCCCCAGGCCACTGCATGATCCACCGTGCACTCGCGACCGCTGAGCCAAACTAACAAAAAAAATGCATGCTTGATCATTAAGTAGTTAGCAGACAGCGTTTTCTTCATGTTGCTTTAAATATTCAAGGTATTTAGGGTCGTATCAAATGCCAACAATGCTACTGCACCGATGTATAGATGAGTTTCACTGTAATGAAGGAAACAGATTAGGTGGATTTTTTTTCTGAGCAACAATTTGTCACTGTTGGAACATTTCACATTACACCAGTTATACCACTTCACCAGTTACACTAGTTCACATTAAAGTCATGTTTTTCTTTTCTTTAGTAAAGTTACCAAGTCACAACAGAGTCAATATTACAGCCCTTGATTTTACGGTCCACATTTAAACACTCTTTAGACTGGTGAAGTGATGCGAAACGCATTTTATTCAATGTAATTCTATATTCAATGTTATTGGAACCAGGCGGGCTTTTCAAATAAACCTGATTAGTAGCACTGTTGACTTCAGCACTATAACTTGTATTCACCTGATGTCTACAGTAAATTTTTAACAGTTTTGAACTTGTCTAAGAAGTAATGGGACTTATTTGCTGTAAGAATATGATAAGACGATCCAAAATATGCTTTTTCTGAATCTGTTCAACTACATCTGTGTTAGATTGCACCAGTCGTTCCCCTGTACTTCGCATATAAATTAATTGTGTGCATTAACGGTTATACAGTTATTATTGTCATTTTGCCATAGATTTAATTTTCATTTCATTCCTGATAAAACATAATTACACAATTGCACAATGCATGACATTATTACAAGCACACATGCCACCACTCCACATGGCTCACAGGCTTCATCTTTATCATCATCATCATCATCATCATCATCATCATCATCATCATCATCATCATATTCATCACTGTAATAAAACCTTGCTTCTCTGAAATGGTAGTTTTATAGAAGATAAAACTAACGTTCTTATTGTGACTGTATAATGATCAAGATATGAATTCTTTTGGTTTATTCATCACAACGCAGAAGCAGCTGCTATTTTCAAATGAAAAAAAAAAGAAGAGTTAAATGGTTTGCTGACACTGACAGAAGCTATGGCTCAGTCACAGTGTCACGAACATGGCTTGGATGAAAACGAATCTACTCTCTGACCCCTAGTGGACCTAACCGATTTGTTTTCAGGGCAATAGGGCCAGTGGAGCTGACTGTCCGTGCTAGAGTTTTGTCATTCGTCCCACGCGCCGCCTGCTGCCGTAGATCTGTCAGGACTGGCGTATAGCTGTGGAGGTCTAGGGGACAGTCAGGGCAGACGTAACAGAGCTGTGTGTAAACATGCGAGAGGGAGCGAGGGAGTGACTGAGGGTTTGGACGGGGTTTATGTGTTCTCCTCTCTGTGTGTATGTCCCACTGTTTACCTTATCGATGTTTGTTTGGCTGTCAAAACTTATCTCTCCATCTGCCTGTGTTACATCTTTCCCATGTGTGCATACGAATGCATTTCCATATCACTGTCATAGCCTCTCTGGATGTGTGTGAGTGTGTGTGTGTGTGTGTGTGTGTGTGTGTGTGTGTGTGTGTGTTTGTGTGTTCACATGTGTTATGCATCTGTATTATCTGCCTATAGCCTGATACGTAGTGGTTTCGGCCTGTGCTATTGTTGTTTCACTCAGTTTTGGGTTCTTGTCTTGAGTTTAGGTGAGTTTCACACTCAAAATGTCATGATCTGGTATGAATCAGGTTCAGACAAAATTTTGTCTGGCTTGGGCTGCGTCCAGATTCAAAGTGTAAAACCTGTCAGGTCTGGTCAGGCTTAGTAAGTTCTAAGCCCTTATAAGACGAACGTGAGATCAATGAATGTATTTTGCTCTATTTATTTATGTATTTATTTAGAATGTTCAAAAGAATGAATGCGCTAAGAAGGGGTTTAACTGACACAAAGCAGTGAGAAACCCTCTGTTAATACCTAAATATTGCTTTATAATGTAGGTGGGAGTTCTCAGCATTCCTAGTTTTGATAGTTGTTTCTATACATTAGCTCTTAATTTTTTTCATTTTTCATCAAGTCTCTTTACATGATACTTTTTGTTATAACATGCTGTTCTCACGCTGAAGTTCTGAATGCTATTTAAAGGGTTTTGGGGCATTTTATTTTTCATTTTCTCCCCAATTTAGTCATTAGTCATCATTTTAGTCCAACTTTTCCCACTGGGAAGGTTAAGACTCTGAGTCATGTGTGGTCAGCTTCCACATCTTTTCTGCTATTACGGCGTCATTAAAAAGGCTTGACACGCTTGGAGGAGAGCACTCACTGCCAGTTCTGTTAGCTAACAGCCAGCCAGGAAGGCCATGGGTTCGAATCCCAGGACTGCCGGTGGCACCACTGAGGTACTCTTGAGCAAGGCACTGTCCCCACACACTGCTCCCCGGGTGCTGTGTTCCTGGCTGCCCGCTGCTCCACTTGGTGAATGGGTTAAATACACTACGAAACACAATGTACTTAAAATGTGCTTTAATTTCATTTGAGTTAAGTGCCCATTAATTTGTGAACTGATCCCTTAATGTTACCTTAAAAGTGGATATAAGGCATGAGTGTGAAACCCCTATAGTCTTAAACACAAGATATTAATTCAGGATGTTCTATTATTTAAGGGGCAAATTTGAAAAAGGAATTGGAAAATTCAGTACTTTTACCCCCTTAATCAGCCTTAGTCTGTGCATTTCTTCCCTTAATTTTCAAAATTAAGACAATATTAGTTTTTTAGTGATACAGAGAACAATTTTGTGCTGTTCACACTGTGTGCTGTTTGGTGTTCACGTATGACACATGGGCACTTTACACTTTACATTAATGACGAGGATAGATCCGTCCGATCTTCTGATACTATGTTTTGTTATTTTAACCATGATGCAAAATAATGCAAGCTTGTTATTAACCACATCCCATTAAGTTTTCACTAGTGTCCTTTTATATAATGCAAGGCATATTGGAATTAGAATAAGTGGCAGTGCAATCACAGTATGCTATTTTGACCATATTGTGTGCCCTCTGACGTCTGGGTAAACCCGATGCCCCTGTGCCCAGTGCCAGCTTTTCACGCTTGAAGCCATTGTTGAAAGTTGCTAACCCACCTTGGCTCAGAAGTGGATGTCTGTCTGTCTCTCTCGCTGTCTCCTGAGTACGTGTGTGTGCTGGTGTATGTATTTTTAATTAAAGCGGATTGTGGCCTGTAGATTAATTACCTTACTTACACAAGGCTTAAAGCACGTTGTCGGGGAGTGTGGGGGGTGCATGGAATCATCAAACCTTCTCCCTGGGGAGGCCTACTAGGCCACACACATATAAACACACGCGCGTGTGCGCGCACACACACACACACACACACACGCCTGCCTTTGAGCACCAAAGCAGGATCTGGCACTACAGCTGTGTTGTCATATCCTACGTTTCATTGGAGCAGAAATTATAACTACCTAAATCCTGATTAACTGCCCTGCTGTAGTGATGTCGTCACGCCGCCTCGTGACTATGGCGTTCTAAATCCATCAGAGATTAGTGACGCCCTCTTGTAGATGCTGCGTGACAAATATTTAAACACTATTTTCACTATTCGTTATGGAAGAGGTGGGATGATGGTATTTACTCCCCACAAACTGATCTTTCTTCAACATACTATAGATTCGAGGAGTCCAAATAGGTTCTTTTGCATTTTTGAGAGACCATTACATGATCAAACAGGAGAATCTGAGGCCATAGCATCAACCAGTGGTCAAACATGCAGACTACAGGTCTCTGTACTTTTGAAGCAGTATAATGCCTTTAAAAACACAGTTAATGGAATTGTCCAGCATTTTAACTGCAAAAAATTATTGTATAAATAAGTAAAATAAACACAAAACAAGAGGTACTAGAATAAAGCACAATTATTTTCCAATATAGTGAGAAATTGTCACTTGTTAAGCTTCTAAAAACAAGAAATGGTTCTAAAACCTAGATTGTATCTTACATTGTCAGATCCATTGTTTCTTTTTCTGGCTTGATAAGATTTCATTTTTGCAGCATTAAACCCAATCTCAATCTGATGTACCGTGCCTTCAGTTAGCGCAAATAATAATTGACTGTTTGCAAAATTATTATTGACACGTCTCTCAGCAGTTTTTAAGCACTGCTTGATCCATCAAATGAGGAAAAAACTCTTTAAAAGAAACCTTGAGAGTGACGGCCAGGATAAAGTCAGGGTTCCCGATTACGTAGAGTTGAAGGCCACAATCACAGCTCAAGGTCAAAACTATTAACAGATACACCTCTTTTTACATGAAGAAAGGAGTGCCTAAAAGTTTTATCTCGAGGAACCAGTGTAATGTTTGCAGTAGAAATCCTTTTTATCAAAATATATTTGATAATAATACATTACATATTGTTACTAAAATGCTTTTTAAAAAAAACACACATTTAAAAGGTAAATAATAATGTAAGAACATAGTATAAAAATGTTGCCGTCTCATTACATGAGGGGGTGGGTAAAGGTAACTTCCAGGTTCGAATCCGTGTGTGTGTAGTTTGCATGTTGTCCTCATGGTGGCGTGGGTTTCCTCCCACAGTCCAAAGATATGCATGTCAGGTGAACTGGGGATTCTAAATTGACCATAGGTGTGTATGTGTGTGTGTGCGCCCAGTGGTGGGCTGGTGCCTCGCCCAGCTTGAGTCCCCGCCTCCCGCCTATAGACCCCTGGATAGGCTCCGAGTACCCGCTACCCTAGTAAGGATTAAGCAGTTGCAGAAAGTGAATGAAAAAAATAATAATACAAAACAACTAGATTTAACTTCAGCTCTAGTGGTAACTCATCTGAAGGGGCCGTTTCTGACACTCAAACCTCCTCTTTAGTAAACATGAACATTTACAATAGAAGTTATTGTTGCTGACTGATGTGAATAAACATTCAAAACATGTGACCAAAAATTGAAAACTACAGCCATAACAGTGCAGGTCTAAGGGTCAAACAGGCACAAATGGACGTCTTATCAAAGCTGTTCTTCAGAGCTTCTGTCTAACTTTTTTTATCAGGAGCAGTTGTTTCTCTAAGAGTGTCTGGTATGTATGATCAGACAGGAACCCACACCACTACACTAGTAAGAAATGACTGGAAAATGTACAAAATGACTTCATCATTCATAAAAGCAAATCTGCTAAGTCGGTTTTCACATAAATATTTACTGCCCAGTGGCTTATATTAGTGTGTTTAGAGTATTTTTTTAATACATAGAAAGTCATTGAAGTTATTGTCTATGTTAACTGACCACGTGCTACAGATGTGACATGTAGACATTAGATTGGAAAATGATGAAGCATTTGTTTAAACCTTAGATATTTTGCAGGTAATTTGTGTCTTCACTTGCTAGGATGTGCAGTGAATGCCCTGCTGTTTAACTCCATGGCATCCGCACAAGTCAATAGTGGCAATTAAACGACTTACATATTTTCCATTCGTTATACACACCTTACTTTTTCTAGCTCTACCGTCTCCTAAACCCGGCTGTCGTAAGAGCTCCAAGCAGCGTGAAAGGGTCATTTCTGCAAGCGCTGTTCTATCATGTCACTATATTGATCTGACCGTATTTATAGAGAGAGAGAGATTTATTGGGTACTTGTGTGTTGTGGTGCTACCCGCAAGTGGAAAAGGGGAGGGATGAGAGGGAGTGAGAGAGAGCTGAAGGGAGTGAGGGACAGATGGAGGGGTGTGGGGGCAACATTCTGGGTACGAAAGATTCTCTCTCTCTCTCTCTCTCTGTCTCTTAGTCTCTTTCTCTCAGTCTCTCTCTTTCTCTCTGGTGAGATTATTGTTCCCATGGCAACGCGGCAGATTGCTAGGAAATCACTGTGGTTGTGGGCACCATGGTAACACATTTCATATCTCTCTCTCTCTCTCTCTGTTTTTACTTTCCTCTCTCTCTCTCTCTCTCTCTCTCTCTCTCTCCCTCCCTCTCTCTTTCTCTCCCTCTCTCTCTCCCTCCCTCTCTCTCTCTCTCTCTCTCTCTCTCTCTCCCCCCCACTCTCTCCCTCCCTCTCTCTGTTTTTACTTGCCTCTCTCTCTCTCGCTCTCTCTCTCTCTCCATGTCTTTCACTTGCCTCTCTCTCTTTCTCTTTCTCTGTATCTCTCTCTCTCTCCCCCTCTCAAATCATGATACATGTGTATCAATCATTTGCAACTTGCCAGTGCCTTCATTTTTTAGTGCCTGCGCTGGTATTTCTTCATGATTTTTATTTTTTTTTTCACACGCAGTGCACTGTCTGGGTTACTATTGACGCTGTTAACCAGCTTGTTGCCCTGTTACCCAATATAGCATGTGTGTGGTACTGCTGGCTTACATTACCTCACAGCTCAGCCCATTGTAACGGCTTCGCTTTAGTGTCACTCTTCGAATGGTGGGGCTTATATTACTGCAACTTACTGTAAGTGTGTGAGGTGTCATATATATTGACAGCAAGGTTTATATACTAGGCCTCATATGTATGTAACGGTATATTTGCTCTCTCTCTCTCTCTTTCTCTCTCTTACTGTCTGTCTGTCTGTCCACTCCCCCAGTGGTTTTCTCTCTCTCTCTCTCTCTCTCTCTCTCTCTCTCCCTCTCTCTCTTTCTCCCGGCCCTCATTTGGAGTAGATAGTTATTTCTTGCGTGGTGAGTCGTTTCTCTGAGGCTGAGCGTTGTCATGGTGATGGCAGCCTACAGATCTAGAGCGGGGTGGTGATGGTGAGGTGGGGGGCAGTGGGGGGGGTTGTGAAAGGAAAAGAGAGGAGTTTTTACTGGCACTGACACAAACTTGTTGACACACACACACCGCGATACTAACACGTCGATGCAAATCTGTGCGTCTGAGCGCTTCAGGGCACAGGCACATGCATACACCTGGTGACGGACTGATTCACAGCCACTGTCTAAAGTGGGTCATTGGCTGTTTGTCACAAACTGTAGAAGCACACAGAGAAAATTATACCTCACCAATTCACACTAATGTGACACTGTCTATTTCTAGTCTTTGTAGTGAGGCGCGTGATCGCCTAGCTCGTTTAATGCCAGAAATGAAGCAAACAATCAGGAGAACCAGGAAAGAAAGTGTGTGTGTGTGGGGGGGCATTTTCAGGCTATTTTCATTGGCCAGCACTTTTGTCACTATCGATGCTCTTATAAGTCATAATCAATATATTTTTCTCTGATTACATCACATGTGTCAACAGTCACAATCAGGAAGTTGCTGCCATTTTGCCCACCAGGGGAAGGTAAGATTAATGAGAATTTATTTGTCAATGGGGGAGTGATTAGGGATGGATGAAATGAAATGAAATATTTGTCTGGGAGGAGATGAAACGAGTTGCTGAGTTGAACAGTGGTCCCAAACCACCGGGCCGAGGACCAGTCTCTGGTCATGGACCATTTGGTACTGGGCCACACAAAAAGGATGAAAACTTTTTTTAAATTATTTTTTTGGTTACGTTACTCATACATTACATTTACATGAAAAGCCATCTTCTTGTCCACATATTTGTATTTACACATGTAATCAAATGATATATTATGCATTTTATTATATTTGGGTATGCACCCCAACCAGTCTGTAGTAAAAGTGTCTTACATGAAACTGATCAGTGGTACAAAGAAGTTAGGGACCACTTCTCTAGCAAATGCTTATCCCAATCATTTTGAGGATTTTGAGGTTTCGAGGATTTTTGCGGAGATGCCCCTACATTGTGCTGTTTTGGGGGGTCTCAACTGTCAATCTGGGGGACTTGGAATCCCCTGAGACTGCTTATATTTCGCACCCAGTCCGTTTTGACCTATCTATTCTCCACTTATCTGAGATTTAAAGAGCACTGGCAAAAATCCCAATATACCGAACAAATTATGCTTGGCTTCAGCATACAGGTTAATTGAAAATGCGATGCTAACAAACTCTGATGCTTAGGCTAATTAAAACTAGTTGAGTGGCAATAAATTTGCCAGAATGCTCATTTACACAACAGCGAAAAGTAACAAGGTTAAGGATAATTTGGGTGAAACATCCTTTGCAATTTCCAGAGTGACCTGAGTGAAATCACAAAGTCTGTAGTGGTGCTACAAGAGTGGCATGTCACTGCATTATCACTCTTAAAGCATCCAAAAACACCAACCTCGTCTCCCCAGGCTACTGTTTCTTTGCTGGCAAGCTTTCAAACCCTCATGTCCTCATGTCCACTGTTTCGAAAGGTAATCTGGGACACTACTAAAGAGTAGTGTCTTTAGATGCAGCCCTTTGTTTTCTACTCAAACTTAGAAAGCTAGTTTAGCCACATACTTTAGATTTGTGATGGGTTTGATAGTTATTGTGCTCTGAAAATTCAGTCATTTGAATTAAATTGCACAGTGCAGAGTGCTGCATTACAGTTGTGACTGGACAATTGGTATTTAGTAAAGGTGCTTAGTAAAGTTAAACGAAGACAGATCTTCATGCACGGTCAAATCCAGTGGTACGTCCAACCCAGTTTTAATCCCGTCACCAACAAGGATGGTTTGATGTGCTGCTCACCAATATTTAACATTATGCCGACTAAAAATCATTGTTTTCATCTTATCAAGGAAGCAACAGCCCCTGTTACCCTCCAGCAATGCCAGACCTGTCTTTCACATACATATACAGTCAAATAGAAAAAAAAAGAAATATACGCCGATGTAAGTATTTTGACACAAACTGAATCATGTCATTTTTATTTATAAGGTTAGGCTGGATGGGCGGTTCAAAGATATTTCAAGTATTTTTTTTTAAAAGCATAAGAGTATTTTTTAAAGAGTATTTCACAGGAGGATTTCATAAGAGTATTTTGCAAAAGGCATAAGAACTATTCCAAGTCAGTATCACTGTTCTTCACCTTCAGCACAGGCTAAGCTTTGTTTCATTATTATGACATTTTTCCTTACATGCTTTGAATGATAAGGTTCCACAGTACAGTTAGCCTTCCTTAAAGTAATTTTAAGTTATTGCCTTGATTTTTGTCAGCTTTAAAGTTATAGAATAACTCTTAATTTTCTTTTCCAACATGGACCCAACACATACAGAATTTTATTTTGAAGTATTGTCATTTCCTGTAAAATTATGCTTTAAAGAACAATTTATTTATTTGAAAATAAATATATTTGTTAAAAACTAAGGCAAAGCTGTTTGGTTTGCACTTATACTTGCACTTATAAAAAATAAAAATACTAACATGGACTTTTATATGCACTGGAATTGTGAAGGAATATTATTCTTTAATATAACTTACCTGACTGGCAAGAGTTACATGTACAATTCTTAAACTGCGCATTCATTTCATATTGTCATATTTGATTGCTTAGCTAGGTAATACTTGGAGATTCCTCATTATTGCACTGACATTTTTTAAAGAAATGTTCATTCAGCAATGCTAATGTTAACAGTGAATGAGAGCCGATAGTCACTAATTAGCATTACACTGACAACACACTGACTGATGAGTACTTGAGTCCATTCACTGTTAACAATGTTAGCATGTGTGGTTTACCTGCTCCTTTAAACTGAACATTTGTTAGTGAGCTGAATAACTGCAACTAGCTAGCTGAGCATAGTAGTAGTATCATATTTCCTTTTTAACTACGCTATAAAAATCGGTTCTTTTGTAAGGTGATGGTTCCACGTAGAACAGTGAATGCCCAAAAAATCAAAGAACATTTGAATGCACAAACGTTTTTTGCATGTTTAAATTGTTCTCCTCTATACTGCCCTGAGCTATATGGTTATTTACAGAATATTTCGTGTATCTTCTGTATACCATAAAGAGTTCCAGAAAAAGTGTGACCTCTAAAGATGGCCGTAGTAGTTGATCAGTGAACCATATTAGCAAACTTTCAACTAAGCTTTTAGGTCATTAAAGATATCCGTTCAGTAGAGGGGATTATAGCTGGCCGACTAACTATCAGAATCAGAAAACTTTATTGATCCCCGATGACATTGCTTATGCAATGACTGCAAGACACACAGACACGCAGAGACAAGAACAATCTAAAATATGAAGTCTAAATAAAATCCAAATAAAAAAGAAATCTGTAGAAAAAAGAAACTCAATATGAAAACACCCTATGCTATATACAGAAATGCTGGATATAAATACTATAGGTAAGTAACACAGTTGAGTGAAACCTACCGACACAAATGGTAGTTTGGAGTAAGTTTTTGCACTTAGTAGAGATCGGTAGTAATATTAAGTAATGAAAGGTAATATTGACAGAAGTAGTGATATCGCACATGAAGACTATTGCACGTAAGATACTGCACATAATGAAATGATTCTGCGCCCATGTAGAAAACGTCCCTTCATATTGCATGTGGTAAGACAACTGCACATGTTATTGCCCAATAAGAACTTTGCACAATATTGCACGTGATAGGCTGTTGCACATCATAGCAAAATAATGCACATAGTCCTTCACATAATGATAGTTGTTTAACCCGGTAAGAAATATACAACAAGAAGCAACAGGCTACTGCACAGATTGTTGATTATAGGTAACTTACTGCCAGCTAACCTGAAGCATGAAAAGTAGCCTGTATTTTAAAACACGGACAGTCTGCACCTTAACTTCCCCTTCAGCTGACTTTTTTTTAACCAATATCCTCTTTTACTAAATCATTTAAAAACGATAACTTTTACAGCCCACTGCTAAGCTTAGGGACATGGGTAGATGACTTCTTACGTCTTACGACCAACGTCTTATGACCAACTTAGTGTGAGAATTTTAATAGGGTACCTTTAATTATTAATTTTCAGAAATGTTCATTACAGTGATGATAATGATTCATCATATTTTAATGATTCATTCATTATCTGAACGCTTATAGACCTTTTTCCTTTTTGCGTGACATTTTCACAGAAACTATAGACCTTCCCACTGGCTTTTCCACTTGAGTGGTGCTGAAGGTTATGATAATGATCTTGTGACCAGGAGACCACCAGATCAGCCCTCTCTCATGTTTATCCGCTCTGTCACAGCCTGCAGCGCTGAACGGGACCCTCTGCTGTTGCAGAAACCTTTGCATAGACTTGTGCACACATTACAGGCACACTGGTAGACTTACAGCAACATATTACAGTTTAAATGTTGCCTAAATTACAGATTTTGACTCCTTAAACCCTTTAAAGATCTTTCATTTTACATTCTTGTAGCTATACGCCATAGACCTTGGCTTCAAAGTGCTGAATAATGTTCGCCGCGTGACTGACTGAGAGGCATTCTGTGAGTGTTAATATCTCTCGGGATTCAATCTGCAAACACACTGTTAAAATCTACAGATGTTTTACCCCATTTTTACTCTCACCGTACTCAAATATTTGAAGAGCTGTGGCTTACTTAGGTATTATGTTTATTGTGTTAGGAAACAAAAGCACACGATGCCAAGACTTTTTTTTTTTTTTCAAAATGGCTGTAGTTTGTTTCAGATGTTTTGAGTAATTTTGCTGCAGGCTTCTGCAGGTGTGCGTTCAAAATGCCTTTCTACACGTCTGAGTCAATAAAGCTCACTGACACACTTAGACGGAAAACTTTTTCACTTCTATGCTTTACAGTATACAGTGTGGTATTCTTCTCCAGATAGGAATTCTTCTGCACGCCTTATTGACATAATGAGTCAATAGTCAGTTTGATGTTGTGCTAAAAGATTTCACTGTAGATGGATACAGTAGGTTAAGGATTATAGGTGGTTATAGTTGGTTAAGGATTTCAGATGGTTACGGTAGGGTAATGTTTTTTAATGGATCCAGTTGGTTAAGGATTCTAGGTGGATACAGTTGGTTAAGAATTCTAGATAAATACAGTTGGTGAAGGTTCCTTGATGGATACTGTTGGTTAGGGATTCTAGATTGATAGAGTTAGTTAAGAATTCTAGATTAATACAGTTGGTTAAGAATTTTAGATGGATACAGTTGGTTAAGTATTCTAGATGGACACAGTTGGTTAAAGATTCCACGTGGTTACAGTTGACTACGGTTTCTTGATGGAGAAAATTGGTTAAGGATTCTGGGAGATTATAGTTGGCTATAGATGGATACAGTTGACTAAGGTTTCTTGATTAATACAGTTGGTTAAGGATTCTATGTGGTTACAGCTGAATAGTATCTGTGGAGCCGCATGTGCAATTTTTGGCTGTTTTTATAGTGTGTGAATTGTTTTGTCCTTTGTCTCCTCAGATACCTCATGAATGTGACATTCGAGGGGCGCAATCTGTCTTTCAGCGAGGATGGCTACCAGATGCACCCCAAGCTAGTTATTATTTTGCTGGATAAGGAGAGGCAGTGGGACAGGGTGAGTTTATCTCTATTGCTTGCTTTCTCTCTTTGTTACTGTCTCTGACTTTCTCTCTCACTCTGTCTCTCTAAACGCTTCTGTGCACATCACACTTCCTTGACGTCATAATCAGCCCTGTCCCCTCTTTGTATCCTTGTACTTTGTGAATTCTCGCTATTCAGACATACTCAAATTGAGGTTGCGTTAATCCGACCCCAACCTTTTAGACGCTCTTTTTATCTCCCTCTTCTTCACTCGCCATTTCTCTCTCTCTAACCACTCTCTTTCTTGCCTCCCCTCCCCTCTCCTTCCCAGGTGGGAAAGTGGGAGAACGGCTCGTTGACTATGAAGTACCACGTGTGGCCGCGTTTCGAGCTCTACTCGGATGCTGAGGAGAGGGAGGACGACCACCTGTCTATAGTTACTCTGGAGGAGGCCCCGTTCGTCATTGTGGAGGACGTGGACCCCCTGAGCGGCACGTGTATGAGGAACACGGTGCCTTGCAGAAAGCAGCTTAAAGCCCAGTGAGAGCCCCATTGATCTACTTCACTATCAAACACTGTGTTTCGAATTTATTGTTAGTAAGGACTCAAATGAAGTGTAAAAAGAGTTTTCACTTTAGTCAGGCAATATACTGCGCCGATTTTTATTGCTAATACTTAATAACATCATTTTTTTAGACAGTTTCAATCAGTGCTTTATTCAGTTTTCAAAGTAATGTGAGGCGCCTGTTAGGCTGAAATATTTGAGGTTAAATTACTGTCAGGACAAAAAAATCTCAGAACAAAGTTTCTTGTCAGGTAATTCTGATACAGTGTATATGTATATGTATAGATATAGAGACAGACAGAGAGAGAGAGAGAGAGAGAGAGAGAGAGAGAGAGAGAGAGAGAGAGATAGTACTACAAATTGTGAGTTAGTACTACAAATGAGTTCCTATGCATTATTTGTCCCTTTACCTCATTCATCTGTGATCATGGCTCCCACAGAACAAGTATAGAATTGTCTATCAAGCGGAAATATTCAGTCAGTGGCATCGTGTGGTAAGACTAGTTCAGAATCCGCTGCTTCTTAAGTCTACCTTACTAAATACACCTGATTCAACTCATTGGTTTAGCTTTCCTGAATTAAATTCAGAGCAGCAGAAGAGAGAAAAACTCTGGCCTGAAAGGAACCCAGTTTGACTCACCTGGACTAGAGTATGACTAACATGCTCCGTACAGCAATAGATGAGTTACTGTCTACAAGATGGATCAGCAAAATGGGTTGGAGTGCACTGTGATTAAAAATTCAGGCCACACTGCTGTGTCTGATCTACTTTTACGAGTTAAACACACTAGCATGAAACTATCATGTCAGTGTCACTGCTGTATTGAGAATGTCCCCCCACCCAAATAATACCTGTTCACCGGTGGAGATCCTGACTCTTGATGAAGGGTTTAGAGGGGTTATGCAGAAAAACAGGTGGAGTACAGTGTGTAATGCAGATCTTCAAAATGCATTCATAAATGCACAACAAGTGCTGCAAGGTAGTTTTACCTAATAAAGTGGCCAATGAATACATTATAATTATATACAGTACTGTGCAAATGTCTTAGACAGCTGCAAAAAGAATATGAGTAGCCATTGTTTCCTCCGCATATTACTAAATATACTAAATAAAACTAAAAATATTAAGTACAAATAACGTTATACAGTAAACAGTGATTTTATGTGCAGTGTATCAATGTGTTCTTTTTGGGAACCCAGTATTACTTGTAGTTTCCATCAGAAACCTGGTTTGACTCAATCAGTCCATCATTAAATTAAATCAGGAGCTGCTGATGGAATTTCACAAATCCAAACAACGGCTGGAGGAATCGAGGAGAAATCTGAAATTACTTTTTTTAACAAACAAAACAAATCTTGATACTTTTTTTTGGTTTGTTTGTATTCATTCTAGTGTTAAATTTGCTACCAGAAAGACACTTTATCATACGCTGAGAAAAATGGCTTAAAACAACTTGCATAAGGCGCCTAAGACTTTTACACAGGACTGTATGTCGTTTAAAAAAGCCAGTTCAGCTATAGTTGGGTTAAATGTTGGTCAGAACACCTGAGAATACTCTCAATACCCCTGGAAAAGTATACTGTGTAATTTCTTACCAAATAGCATAACAACCTTAGTGTTGAGGGTAAATGTGTCAAAACTCAGGAGAGCCTGTGCCACGCAAGAAACTGCTTCAGGAAGGAATAAAAACTCACTCAGGCAGTTAAACAGGATAATTGCAACCTGATACTCCACACAGGTGATATTTATGATGAAAGGCTGTCATTTGGAAGTAACTTCCCAAGTGAACCATGATTTAATGAGCACAAAATCAGGTCATCAGAGCAGCGGAAGAAAGTAATGTGATATTTGTTATTTTGTCTAATCCTTGTATTTCCTGCTAGTGGACTTCACTAAAATTTCATACCATGTCTGAATTCAAAGTTGTTAGCAGTTTTGGAATATTGCTATGAGCCATTTAGCACTTAGCTTATTTTTCTCTGTAGAATGGAGGCAGCAAAGCTCATTCTGATAGTGATCAGGTAAGATGTTCCCATATAACAGGCAACTGGAAACTGCTCAACAAACATAGGTTTTGTGGTTAAAGAGTAAACATTAAAGGCAGACCTTCCTTATGATTCCCTCAGAACATGATTTATCGAAGTCCAATTTTAAGTTTCTGCATTCCTCTCTTGAAATTTCTATCCACGTCACGGAATAATCTGAAATGATTGATGACTATGCAGCATAAAACGTGTCATTTTTGCCCATCCAGTAATACCTGGTGAAAAGTAGCTTGAATTTACAAGATATTTTTTGCTGTGTCGTTTGTAGCTTAGATTCCCCTGAGGGGTGGCTTTGATGCTGCAAAGCTGTTTTCTACAAATGAGCAGTAAAAAGCATAGTAAGCTTCCCCAGAACTGTTTACCTGTTAGTGTGACAGTATCATACCGTTACAAAATACGCCGCGCAAGATTCAGCCCCTTAAACCCAGTTTGATGGAATGTTCCAATAGTAGCATCCCGTTTTACTAATTGGATTGCAATGTTTGTTAAGGAGGTGAGTTGATTAACAAGTCACAAATCTGTGTTTTATTTTTCAGTATCACTACTAATTAGAGACCTTGGGCCATTTAAGTCATCAGTTTCTCTGTCAGCGCACACTAGCACTGGCACAACAGATTAGAATATTGATGTTGCTGTTTGCTGAAGCTAAATCATTCTGTCCCACTGTTAAGTTTGTGTTACTGTAAGACGGATAAGCTTGAAAAATATCCTCTTACCGCTGACTGGAGCATGCTAGATGGAGTGCTTCGACAGGGATGTCCATTATTATTGTCGAAAGCAGTCGATAGCTGTATTGACCTGTAGTTTGTTTTAAAAATGAGATCTGTCATATGTGTGAATTTATCCTGAAAATGTATTTATCGACCGTTATCGACTCCCGCGTTCAATTTATGTTAATGTTTCATCATCAGTCATTTCATGAGAACTTGGCCAGTCCTCCAGCTACAATGAGGTGGTTTTATATTACCGACTACATATTTATAACTGATAGAAAAAGATGCTCAGTTTTAAGAGCAGAGGCCACAGCAAACTTTGTAATCTACCAAATAGCTAAAGAGCATCTGATCCTAGTTTGTAACTTACTATTCCCACTATTGTACTATAGAGGGAAACACTTAACCCCAGTTTGCCCCAGGTTTATTGGTTAATGCAGGTCGTTTTGAGAGTAAGCAATAGCTAAGTGTCCCAGCAATGATCATTTTGTGAATCGCTGGTATTTCAAGGTTATTTTATTGAATTATTTGTCTCATTTCTTACGGCTAACAGCCCTAAACAACCTTCTTGTCAAAGATGTTTACCCCTTACCCTCTGCCTTTCGCGCTTTCATCGTCATTCTGTCCTCTCTCAGAAACCAAACAGGAGATTCAGGGATCTACATCAAGCGCTGTTGCAAGGGCTTCTGCATAGACATCCTCAAAAAGATCGCCAAGTCTGTCAAGTTCACCTACGACCTTTACCTGGTGACCAACGGCAAACATGGCAAGAAGATCAACGGCACGTGGAACGGCTTGGTTGGAGAGGTGGGTCAGTTTTCAGATTCAAATGAAAACGTCTTTACTCAGTCCGTAGAGTTAGAAATGCCCCAATCCGTTCTAATCTGTCAAAATTAGAGCAGATCAAGGTACATTTCGCTCTATTTGCTCCACTTTTGTATAGGTAGCATGTACAAATATACACAAGTTGCTATGATGAGAAGTTAACAAACGGTCTTAAAGTCCGAAGTGTGGCAGTAGAAAATGTCGACGTGAGTGCACAGGTCTTACACATTTTGGGTTAACAGTGGCAAGAGAGTGGCAAGACCACTTTGTGCACATTAGAGCTAATTGAAATGTGAAAGTTCAGACTGTGTTACATTATGCACATGCTGAAAGTGTAGGAATTTTACTTCATAGAAGAAAGAAATACCATTCTTAGCTTTAATATATGGTAATGTAGGGGGATTTAATTTTGCACCATTCTAGACCGTTCCTAATGGCCCATTCATTGTGAAATATGCAATAAATAAATATATAAAACATTAAATGACAAAAATGCAGACAGTGTTCTGACAGTGACAGCATCTTACCTGAATTTGGTTGTTTTACCTGCCTTTGAAATGCATAAAGCATACATTGTTCGGAAGTTGTTATCTACATAAATACAAATATCAGATCAGACTCTGCATCGGCAGCTTCTCAGTAGTGAAGTACTTGAATCAAAGGGACAAAATATTGGATCAGGACATCCCTAAGAAGGGCCATTCTAGAAACCTCTCAGTAGTGAAGATCAGGGAGAGACTGGGCGCAGATTCATGTAACAACAGATTCATTCCATTCACTCTTCCTTTGCCACAGAGATGTTTTCTCTGTTTTCTTTGATCCTCTGATCCGTCCATGATGCACTCACATGGATATTGAAAGAGCTGATAGTCATTGATTCAAATGTCTGCAGTGTGTTCTCTGAGTGACCGACATCTTTTGTACTACGCTGAGATTATTAAGCACAATCATTGTATAGAATTTGCTGTTCTTTCAAGTGAAGCTGGTGTTGCTTACACATGCGAGAGGTAGAGACACAGTGTACATTATATGCTCATATTTACCACATACCCTCTAGGAAACCACAAAGACCCATTTAAAAATGCACAGTGTTAATTCATTTCAATTCAATTCAATTTTCATTTATATAGTTTTTTTTTACAAACAATGTTGTCACAAATCAGCTTTACAGAGTTCAGGTCTGAGCCCCAAGTGAGCAACCCAGGGGTGACTGAGGCGAGAAAAAGCTCCCTAAAGCTGGAGGAAGAAACCTCGGGAGGAACCAAGACTCAGAAGGGGGACCCATCCTCCTCTGGTCGACCCGGAGAGAGAGTTTTCTCTATTGGGAAAACAACAGCAGAAGACTTTAAGCTGTACATTAAATACTGTTGGACAGATTGGTCATGTACGGCTAATGCGGGTGGTGCAGTTAAGAGTCAGCAGAGGTAGTTTCTCTTGGAAGAGGAGTTTGAGAGTCTCTAGTCCAAAATGACAGGAACAACAATCTCTGCTGAAGCTTTGAACAGCAATTGCTTTTGAATGGGGTTGCAGCACGTGGGGAGTCGAAAGCAGCTGAACCAAAGCAGCCAATACATGTTTGGCTATTCCCACTACTTGTGAATGCAATGAAGTACTGACGCAACACCGAAACCCAGTTCTGAACGGTTCCGGGGTGGTGGCCTAGTGGGTAGGATACTTGCCTCAGGTTCGAATCCTACCTTCAGACTGCCCCCTGTCGTTAGGGAATGGAAGTTGCTTAGGATAAATGCTGTAAATGTAATGAACCGAATTGAGAAGATGGAGATAAAATGCTCAATAAAACGTATGGATGCAGCTCCATCACTCCAGAGAATGCAGCTCTGCTCCTCCACAGCCCAGTGCGGCGGGCCTTTACACCCCACTAATAGACACTTGGCATTTGACGGCTGCTTCAGACCATCCCGTTCTATTGCTTTTTTCTTTGTAGATTATACAAGCTGTGTGTGTGTGTGCATCTGAACACCTGTGTCATCAATAGGTGCCCCATAAAGTCACTAATGAGGAGGAGTGTCTGCATACTGTTACTGTCAGTGCGAGCTTTTATTTGTCTTAACACATTTGTAGTTATACCGGCTTTTATATAAGCTTGATGAAACACGAAGTCTGTTTTTCAGCTTGGAAATGTGTCACTTAGTATGTATGCAAGTGTGAGAAATGTTGATAAAAGACAGAGAGGAGGGAGAGAATGAGTCAGTGACAAAGGGAGACATGGAGAGAGACTGAGTGAGACAGACAGACAGAGAGAGAGAGAGAGAAAGAGAGAGTGTGCCTGAGGGGAAGTCCAGCTGGTGTTTCAATTCAGATTTCATAGATTAGAATAATACCCATTGCAGAAGCATATGCTAATCCACACTTTAAATGGATGTGGCACGTTTATCTAGTTTCTTTTCATTTAGAGTCAGATTAATTAACGTTACATTCGTCACCATGTTAGGGAAGGCTGCTGTTTTTGGCTCGCTGCTTAATGTCTGTGCATGACGGCTCAAGACATCAGTAATGTGTTGTTATTACTGCCCCAAAATAACACACACAAACATGCACTTATTCACACATTTGGACACTGTAACCACCGTGTATGATATATATGCTACAGTATATGGACAAAAGTATTGGGACACCTGACCATCACACCGACAGGGACTTTAATGACATTGCATTCAAATACATAGACTTTAATATGGAGCGGGTCCCCCTTTGCAGCTATAACAGCTTCCAGCATTAAGCATGAAGCATTAAGATTAAGCCCTTCACTGAAAGTAAGGGGCCTCCTGAATTCAATAATTAAGAGGTGTGTCTCAATACTTTTGTCCCTAGAGTGCATGTAGTTATGAGAGCGAGGTACTGAGCTGTGGACCTACATACACCTTCATCAGCTTCAACATTAAAAGCACTGACAGGTGAAGTGAATAACATTGATTGTTTTGTTACAAGGGTACCTGTCAAAAGGTGGATATATTAGACAGCAAGTGAACAGTCAGTTCTTGAAGTTGATGTGTTGGAGAGAAAAACTGGCCAAGTATGAGGGTCTGATCGACTTTGACAAGGCCAAATTGTGACATCTAGACGACTGTGTCAGAGTATCTCCACAGTCGTCTAGATGTCACAATTTGTGGGGTGTTCCCAGCATGCAGTGATTAGTACCTCCCGAAAGTGGTTCAACGAAGGACATCCAGCGAGCCAGCAACATTAATTCCAAAGAGAGCATAATTAGATCTGTTTAATTGAATTTAGGGCAGTGAGGAGTCCAAAATATTTCATAAAATCATTTATTCTCATTTCTCACTTTTGATTTATATGTGGTTACTAGCTCTTTGGTATTCATTCCAGTTTATCAGAAATCAGGACAAAATCTCATTACGTTGTATATTGTGATCATTTCTGGAAACATTCTGATATTAAATAATGCCCGACCCTAGCTTGGGATCGTTCATCTACGATCGGAGGCTGTGATAAAGTGGATCACCAAGACGCCCACTGGACAATGCTTAGTCTTCATTTCATGATAGCTGTGTCATACTGTGGATCAGTCATGTATGGCGTATATATGCAATCTTTTCAATACGGTCTGCATATGTACCAATACTGATCCAGTATATCATATGTCATATCATATCCTTAGTCAAAAGAAGAAGATTCAGGGGAGGGTGAAGTTTTAGTGATACACAATATGCCACAATATGTTTTTCTAAGGCTTGATAAGATGCAACAATACTGCACTGCACAAAATCCAATTAACCAGGACTAATTGTGCTCCCTTTGCCCGTCACATTAAATGGTTAAGAGGTGTAAGCAGAGAGAGAGAGAGAGAGCGAGAGAGAGAGAGAGAGAGAGAGAGAGAGAGAGAGAGTATACAGCTTAAGATTAGATAAGGATAAGGGGGATGTGTTGAAAATGGGCGGAGTGTCTGTGTAGCATACGTTCACCTTATTAACTTGGTCTGTTTTGCCCCATTTTCCTGTGCAGCCCGAGGCCTCTGATATTTAAAGCTAAATATACCTGAGCAGAAAAGGGGACTGGGGAAGGGAGGATTAAGAGGAGGGGCTGAGGAAGAAGGAGGGATGACTATTTCCAGATACAGTAGTAACCCAATTTGTCTTCGTAGGTTCACACAGTTGTCGGTCTCTTCATCTTCTGTGTATGATGTGTTTTATTTGAGACAGCATTCAAAATAACCGGGGGCAAAGGGCAAGCGTGATGAAACAATGAACAAAAGGATGCCCCCAAATAACAGGATCTGAAAGTAATGAAGCAATATGGATGAACTTATACATGTTATTCGTTGCAAAAGAGCCCCATCAACCGCCCTTGCTGCATATTTTTGACAGTGGCCTTATTTGTGTATAAAATGTTCCTGATTTTTTTGTCAATAAGAAAAAAAACATTATTTCCTACCAATTTCAATGAAAATTCCACAGATTTTTTAACTTCCCGCATTATTAAGTCATTGAGATCTAAGCGTTGAGTCGTTCGGAGTGGTTTGACGTGAAATGTTGCATTGTACAGAAGCTTCAATCATGGCGAACTGGAACCAGGGGTCCTCGTGTCTACAACACAAATATAGAAGTTTTATTTACTGTTCAACAAGACCTACAGAAAACCTACGCATGTCAACTAGGTATATATGTATATATATATATGTTTAAAGCCATTTTTCTCAGCGTGTAATAAAGTGTCTTTCTGCTAGCAAAGTTAACATTAGAAGTGCAAGCAACCAAGAAAGCAGTAAGAAGTATCAAGATTTGTTCTGTTTTTGTAAAAAAGTAGTTGATATTGTGTGAGCTGGTGAGGAGAACACAGGTTCGGTTCCAGATTCCTCCTCGGGTTCCTCCAGCCGTTGTTTGGATTTGTGAAACTCCAACAGCAGCTCCTGATTTAATTCAATGAAGGACTGATCGAGTCAAACCAGGTTTCTGATCTAAACTACAAGTAATACTGGACTTCCATAAGGAACACACTGATATACACTGTTTACTGTAGAATGTTATTTGTACCTATTCTTTATAGCTTTATTTAGTATATAAGTAATATTAATGTGAAAAAACACTCACTAAATGGTTTTTAAATATTATTTTTGCAGAAGCCTAAGACTTTCGCACAGTTCTGTATCTTCTCAGAACATCATAAAACAGTGTTTCAGGCCTCATGGAGTGTATTCATAATGATTTTGCAGAGTAACTGCGAGATTTTAATGACATTAAACTCTTTAGACATCTGGTTCCTATCACCGCTGCTGTGAACTGTGGGAACAGAGCAATTTCTGCACAAACTGCTCTGAACGAGTACATCTTAACTGCTTAATTATGCAGAAATTTTGAGGAAGTGGTGAAATTCCCCTTTAAACTCGTTTCTCAGTCCGGTCCCCTCTCTCTCTTTTTCTCCCTTTTGTCCAGGGTTTCATTCATTGGTGTAGTCATGTGTGTCACAAGTGCGTCACCCTTTTGTAACCTTTATCTCTCGCTCTCGCTCATCCTCTGTTCTCCTTTCCCGCCCTGCAGGTGGTGTTTAAGAATGCCCACATGGCAGTGGGCTCTCTGACCATCAATGAGGAGAGGTCGGAGGTCATCGACTTCTCCGTGCCTTTCATAGAGACGGGTATTAGTGTCATGGTGTCCCGTAGCAACGGCACAGTGTCACCCTCGGCATTTCTAGGTATGGAGCGAAGTTTTCGCACCCACATACAAACCCTACCTCACACGTCTGTACTGTGCTTGGGGTTATTTGAAATTGCACAAATCTTTTTGTTTCCACTGGTCAGGTCACACAGTGGCATTAAAAATATTAAGTATTGTGTTCAAGTGTTTCGAATCACTGTCTTCATTCATGTAAAACTGTTTTTTATTACAGAATGGATTAGATGTATAAATTTGTTTTTAATATGTACTCATAGATTTGAAATAATTAGGAATAACTAAGACATTTTAGATGTGTCCAGAATGATAAATATAGCTGTAGATGGTTGTATAATGATTGAGAAATGCATTAAGTATTGACTATGGTAAGATATGATAAACCCCCAGACTGTCTTGAATTTCTGAGGAAGTATCTGAAGTTATTTATAATAACATCTTCTATATAAATATATACACACACACTTTCGAGAGGTTTTATATATATAATATATGCAGATAATTATATATGTTATATATGTACATACACATAATTTCATTTGTTATTATACATAAGTTCTCAATAATAGCTATACGATTTATGTATATAGATCTTATAGCTATTTATTTGAGAATTACATATAACCTTATATTTTCCATAATCAGAGCCTTATGTCTATTTCAATCGTTATACAGTCATCTCTCTCTCTCTCAATGTATATA
>JBBJLS010000082.1:22125388-22148714 GCA_037577275.1 Bryconaethiops microstoma
CTCTCTCTCTCTCTCTCTCTCTCTCTCTCTCTCTCTCTCTCTCTCTCTCTCTCTCTCTCTCTCTCTCTCAGAGCCCTTTAGTGCCGATGTCTGGGTGATGATGTTCGTGATGCTGCTGATTGTGTCCGCCGTCGCTGTCTTTGTCTTTGAGTACTTCAGTCCTGTGGGCTATAACCGCTGTCTCGCGGATGGACGAGGTACACACACACACACACACACACACAAACACACACGCACACACACACACACACACACAAACACATAGAAAGTGGGGGCACAGCTATTAAACACCTTGGCACCTTATAGATAAGATGTCAAAACCTACCATATCTTCATGTCCATGCAAGCAATACACTCTTCTGTCCATCGCATTGACCAGCATGTTCCGAGCATGGGACCATGGAGCATTTCCTTAGATTTTTTTGTAAACATTGTACTATTCCCACTTAGTCCATATTTGGAAACTAAATTGCAAAAACAGTCACAACCATGGAAAGCAGTTTAAATAATGATGTTGTGGTCTCAGTGGTTATAGATCTACAGACTCTTTCAAAAGTGGCTGAAAAGGTTCAAATCACATCAAACTGGTTTGAATGGAGTCTTAAACTGGTTTGGTGGTAGTCTGCGGTCTGTAGTCTGTAGTCTGTAGTCTGTAGTGGTACCGGCAGTGTATCCTCGCCGTGACGGCGTGTAGAGTAATTTGATGTGAGCCGCAAGAAGAGAGCCTGCTGATTTTTCATTCTCGCCCACAGCTCCATGTTTAATGACATGCCTCTGTTACATAAGCATGTTGTACCGTACTGTAGCTTAAACACACTTCTGGTTCTCTATAATTACTACACAGTCTAGGGTCCCTCTGTGCCTCTATCTCTCTCTCTCTCTCTCTCTCTATCTCTCTTTCTCTCTCTCTCTCTCTCTCTGTCTCTCCCTCACTCTCTCTCTCTCTCTCCCTCCCTCACTTCCTCTGTGTCTAGCCTTCTGACAGCGCTATGCCTTTTTCACCTCGAGTTACTCTTTCGACTGCTTTACAATATGCTGACGCTTGCATTCATCTAACTTATAAACATCTTATTTTGCCTCATCTCTCTCTTCTATCCCCTTTTCTCTTCCTTTACCCCTCTACCCATCACATCACTTCCTCTGGGCCTCTTCAATGCTGCGGTTTCACTCTTTTGTTTTCAATCTCTCTCTCTCTCTCTCTGTCTGTCTGTCTGACCGTCTCTCTCTCTCTCTCTCTCGCTCTCTCTCTCTACCCTTCCCCCTCCCTATTTTTCTCTTTCTTTCATCTCCTTCTCTCCTTTTCTTATTCTCTTTTCTTCCTTTCTCTCTGTTTCCTTTCTCTCTTTTGGTCTTTGTTTCTTTATGTATCTCTCTCTCTCTCTCTCTCACTGACTTTCTCTATCTGTTTATCTCTCTATCTCTCTATCCCTCTCTCAGAGCCTGGTGGCCCCTCCTTCACTATCGGTAAGGCCATATGGCTGCTGTGGGGTCTGGTCTTCAACAACTCCGTACCCGTCCAGAACCCTAAAGGCACCACCAGTAAGATTATGGTGTCCGTTTGGGCCTTCTTCGCTGTCATCTTCCTGGCCAGCTACACTGCTAACCTGGCGGCCTTCATGATCCAGGAGGAGTACGTGGACCAGGTGTCCGGCCTGAGCGACAAAAAGGTAGCAGACATTTTTCTAGTAAAGCACAAGCTGTATTTTCTGTTATGTTGGATTGCATTTTAAAGCCTGCATCTACAGTTAACGCTACACTATATGGACATAAGTATTGGGACAACTTACCATTATGCCAAAGATATCTTTAATGACATTGCATTCAAATACATAGACTTTAATATGGAGTGGCCTCCCACTTTGCAGCTATAACAGCTTCCACTCTTCTTGGAAGGCTTTGGAGTTTCTGTGGGAATTTCTGTGGAGCGTTTATGGGCTCAGGCACTGATGTTGGACGAGAAAGTCTGGCTCACAATCTCTGTTCCAGTTCATCCCAAAGGTGTTGGATGGGGTTGTGGTCACGGCTCTGTGTGGGTCAGTCAAGTTCTTCCACACCGAACACATCCAGCCAAGTCTTTATGGAGCTTGCTTTCTGTACTGGGACACAGTCATGCTGGGATAGAAAAGGTTCTTCACCAAACTGTGTCCACAAAGTTGGAAGCATGGCGTTGTCCAAAATGTCTTGGTCTGCTGGAAGTACAAGTCTGGCCTAAACCTTGAAAAACAGGTGTGTCCCAAAACGTTTGTCCATATAATGTCTAGCAAGCTTTGCTTATACTAAGTTTGTATAAGTTAAGAAACTTCAGTTTATTTATGCTGCAAAAGAAGGCTACTTTTTTCTGGTATAACTTTAAAGCACACTCTGTGGAACGTACGCTCTGTGGAATGTGCCTTCAAAAGAACTGTAAAACACTTCATGTTAGATTGCGTCATTGCAGTTCAGGTGTAAGCAAATCTAGTTAAATTGCCCATAATTGGCCTAGGTGTTTGTCATGCACCAGTGGTCGGTCATGTTAATTGCCACGCTTTTCCCTGCTGAATCTGTGGTGTTCTTGCAGCTTTGCGTCTGGCCGTTATGAGTGAGAAATTACTGGGCTAATGGGAACTAGGTTACAGCTGCTAAAACAGGCAAGGAGAATTGACTTTGAGAGGCGGTTGTAGCCGCTAAATAATTGATGTGGTGAGATTTTGTTCTTTACTTTAAGTTGCGCTTTATTTTTTTCATGTCTGGCAAAGCTTCTGGGTGTCAAGCGGATGTAGCAATATGGGTTTACAGGATACACTGACATGATTCCACTGTGAAATGGGGAAAAAGATCTTTTAAGGTCTGGAGCAGCCTAGAGAGTGCCCACAGGTTGAACAGCTATGTCTCAGCGTTAATAACACCTCCGATATTTTCCATCGTATTGCAAACCTGGCTTTTATGACTTGAAATACATTTTTTTTTTAGATTTTAGAAAATTCATTTTGTGGTCAACATACTGGAGTCTGTACACCCGTGGTCCACACAATATTTTTTACAATGTACAAATTCTCAATCAGGTCCTCATATTGTGGGCTTTTGATAATACTTTATTATAGGGGTGTCCAGTTTGGGCCAGTGTGGCTGCTGGTTTTCATTCCAACAAATCAGGAGCTTACATTAAGGTTTGAAGACCATCTGACTATACAAGCACAGCCTAAGTGTTCTTCCACTTATGGAATGAAAACTTGCCTCTCAAAGCAGCACTTTGTGGAAAAAAATGCTGCATTTTATTTGATAGCTTTTAAATTAGTTAAAGGTTCAGCCAACATCACATGTCTGTGCTTTTTAGACAAAATCATTGAACGTTGCACCTACATTATTTGAGCCCATATTACAAATGTTTGTGAGCACACATTATAGCTGAAAGTGCAAAATAAAATGTCTCCATTGTAGCCTTTGAGCTTGAATCAGGACTGAAATTTTGGTGCAAACTTGAATACAGTCCTGGATGTTTCTGTCCAAGTCTGACCCAAGTACACAAACATAAGCATAAACTCGGCCGGATAAATAAAAAAATCAAATAATAGCCTATATGCAAATAATCTCATGACCCAAATTATAATTAAATCCCACTTTAAGAAATGCATTAAACAATGTTTTTAAACAAAAGTTTTAGTTTCTGGGATATTTTCCCTACTTCCAAGCAGATGGTGCTATTATGCAGAATATAAACCTGTTTAAATATTTAAGCTGTTTCTTTCTTTAGTATGTTACATATAACATAGAAAGTATTTTGTGTCCTAACTAATAAAATATATGTGTACTTTTGGCTATGCTATTCTGTACTTTCCCGAATGAATTTGCTTTTTCTTTGCTGTTTTTCTCAAGAGTGTGGACCTTGTGGGACTACAGTCTCTTCTCTCATTATTTCTTGATTCTTTATCAAACATTTTTTTTTTTTTTACCAGATTCCACAGGCACAACAAGCATATTGTTGTCAAATTGTATTAATGTAACAGGTTTATTTGGTGTAATGTACATGAATGCACATAGCTGTAATGTACATTATTGTAACAAGCTCATAGATGTAATGTATATTAAGTTTACATTTTGCATCATTTCTATTTGTTTATCCTAGAATGTTCTTACAATGCAAAGAGAATCTATTAGAAGATATTTTCAAATTGTGTAGAAAAACTGGAGTTATGAGGTTTTAGTGCTCCGGTCTGCTGTCACTGGATAATTTCAGCTCATCCAGTGGATGCCTTCCCAATTGCATCCTTCCAGAGTTTTTCACACTCTGCTTCCCTTTTCTCTCTGTCTCCCTCTCTCGCTCTCTTTCTCTCTTTCCAGTTCCAGCGTCCAAATGACTTCTCTCCCCCGTTTCGCTTTGGCACAGTTCCCAACGGCAGCACGGAGAGGAACATTAGGAATAACTACAAAGAGATGCACAGCTACATGACCAGCTTCCACCAGAAAAACGTAGACGAGGCTCTCCATAGCCTGAAGACCGGGTGAGAGAGAGAGAGAGAGAGAGAAAGAGAGAGCGAGAGAGAGAAAGAAAGAGAGAGAGAGAGAAAAGGATTGAGGATGAGCAAGTGTGAGAGGAAAAAAAGCAACAGAAAAAAGGAAGTGAGGGGTGGGGGCAGAGAGGGAGAGAGAGAAAAAGAGAGAGAAAGAAGCTTAAGGAAAGGATATGTATGTGAGTGCGTGGGTGTTCAGTGGACTCACAGCTGGTAATAGCATCAAGCTGGAGAAGCCTGAGGCTGTTTGTTTAGAAATGACTAAACCACACATCTTGCTGAGACACTGAACTGACTGCTATGACGTTTAATTCTTCTGGACTCATTTCTGAAATGTGGCGTCTCAAATCATAGCAGATCATAAGCGTTTCTTATACATCAGTGTATATACAGTATATTGCGATATACGATGTACAAGCAATCATTAACATTTTATACTGTAACTTAGACAGAACAGGACATACATTGCTCTACCAGAAGTATTAGAACACCCCTTTTAATTAAGATTTTTTACCAGATTTTTTGCAGAATGTCAGTTCTCAGTCATTATCATGACATCAACTTTTACGACATTGATATCACAATAGAGGGTAATATGCAAATAAGCCTATAATCAGTCACTGCATTTATCATGCTGTGAGTGTTCTGATGAATCAAGGCAATCAATTTGACAAATGAAAATAATTCATTGCATCCAGGGTTCACTTACATCACTTACATCTTAATCAAGTCACATCGAGTGTATATCACAATGTTTCACAATTTCACAAATATTTTTATCTTTAGTTGTGTTTTAATTTAATTTTATTTACTATTTTGATCTTGGAGGAAATTTCTTGAGTCCTCTGCATTTATCCCATTCACCTAAGCGGAGCAGTGGGCTTCCAACATTGGCCCCCAATTAGCGAGTATGGGGGCCACTACCTTGCTCAAGGGTACCTCAGTTGTGTCACTAGCAGTCCTGGGATTCAAACCCGCGACCTTATGATCACAGAGGAAACTCCAAAGCCGCCAGACCACCAGCTGCCCCCTACCTAATATTATTCAAGCTGTAATTGACACTGCCATTACAGAAGTGATTATATAGTGATATAGCACCAATACCAGTGTGTACCATTGCAGTCCAATTGCTGCTTCCGAAGTCGGCTGTGTGCGATGTCTCAAACACACTGAAGGTGAATGTCAGGGATAGTGCCGGGAAGAAAAGAACAGTTTGGTTTAAAAAAAAAAAAAAAAACACTGAATGAGAGCAAAGTATTTTGAGATGCTTGTTGTTGCATTAATAAAAAAAAGGGTGGGTGTTTATCCCAACTTCATGTTAAAAGAATAGTGCTTGAGAGCATTCCACCATATACTAATGTAGTTTTCTGAGTTAAAGATGGGTCTACATAAATGAGAAAGGTTTCAGTAAAAGCATGTTTAGATTCAACTATGACACTTCCGATAGGGTAGAGTGTAACTTTATTGACTTATAATTGACTATTGGAGCATAACCTGAAATAAAAAGCCACATCTGCCCCTGTTCTCCATGTACATCAAAAGTGATTGTAGACTTCATGACTCCAGCTGCCATGCTGTGACTTGAACTTGCCTCATCATGTTCAGAACCAGCACCCTGCAATGGTGAACTACAGCTATCAGTAGGGCCTCAGCAGGACAGTTCATCACTAGTGATGCAGTACATGAGGCTTTTTGACAAAAATCCATTCAAAAAAGTTAAACTGGCTGTGGTCTAATAAGCACTCAGTAGCACTCCCTACCCTCTGCGGTTTAATTTGTGTCTTAGCGATTAGAATTTGGCCTCGTGCGTGTAAAGTCCACATGGGCATCGAAATGTAGTTGGCATCCTTTATCTGCAGTCAAGCACTTTTCCCTGTGTGAATGATCTTTCCCTCTGTTTTTGACAGTAAACTGGATGCGTTTATCTACGATGCTGCTGTGCTAAACTACATGGCAGGTAGAGACGAGGGCTGCAAGCTCGTGACGATCGGTAGTGGTTATATCTTTGCTACCACAGGGTATGGCATTGCCATCCAGAAAGACTCTGGCTGGAAGAGGCCGGTGGATCTCGCCATTCTGCAGTTGTTCGGCGACGGTAAGCCCTGCTGAAGAACATTAAGCAATATTAGAGAACTTAATTATGCTGATTTTGCTCCTTATAAGCCCAGAGATGCTTAGTTAAGCATGCACTTAATTTCAGGAGAGTACACACTGGATATTTTGTATGTGATTGCATATAAAAGAGTCCCTTTGGCCTGTTTGTGCCTGGTTTCCCAAATTTTATACATGTAACATTTTATTTGGCCATAAGTGCACTGACAAGTAGCATCAGCTTCTTGAAGAGGTACCAAAAAAATAATAAAAAATCTCAGTAAACAATGAATACAGAATGGAAAAAGTTTTTCATACCATGATGTTGGTCACTTCACCTAACCTCCAAGTACTTTGGCAACATGTTGAGGAGGAGTATAGGTCAGGTAGAGGTTGCTATAGTAGCATAGATAACCAATGCACCACACTTTTCTTTGGTATTGTCATAATCAAACAGGCCTGGTTATCTTTAATACAGTGAGAAAAAATGTTTCTAGTAAGCTCAACCTACTCTGGCTTATCTTCAAATTGTGTATTAACAGAGGCAACTGTGTGCATACAAATGAGATGCTGAATGAAATGTGAGACATGTTTTTCCAAAGGCGTTTATATAGGTAACAATAAATCCAAATCCAAGCTCATAGCTTTCTCATATGATTGGCTGTCCTTGTTCCTAGTAGTCTAGAGCTCCTACAAGAGTCTTAAATAGCTTTCCCTGAAGGCAGGCATCATACCCACACCCAGATAAGAAATGACAAGGACCTGGATTTGCTCCCACCATATCCCCATGTTGGTGTGTATGTGTATATGGAACACAGTAGTGATTCAAATGGTCCTATAACATCTCCTGTTATACTAACAGATATGCTTGAGGCGATCTGACATTTAACACAGACATCAAGCATATAGGTTCCCAGTCTTCTCCTGAAAGACGGTCCATAATGTAAGTCTGTTTAATTCCAGAAAAGATCTAGACTACCGGGCTCATTTGTATACATTAAAGTCCCGAAATTTGTGAACCCGGGAATTGTGAAAAACTGAACATTTGTGATGCGGTAAAAAATGCCTAAAAATGCCTATTTTTATAGTGTAAACTCTAAATATACCCCCAAATATGCTCAAAAACACTTTTTCTTTAATTAAAAAAAGTACAATAAATGTAAAGGAAAACCCCTTTCCGTACTGTACAGTGTACACTGAACTGCTGTCTCCTGCAGTGCTGAAACATAAAATACTGAAAATAAAAAGTTAGATTTCATATAGAAATTTAGCTGAATTTACTTAATGTTACAAAGTATGTTACAAAGTTAGTAAATTATATTTTTCTTAATAATTTAGCACTGAAATGCGTGAAACATTATATATTGCCACAAAAAAGCCCCCAAAAAATTTGCGTAAGACATTAGCGGTTTCTGTGAATTTGTGAGGGTTTTTGCGAACCATTATTAGTCACGTTCTAAGAACAAATCTGCGAACGACTGAGGCTGCGAACTCTGAACCGTGACTTCGTGGGGGAACACTGTAAGTTATTTATCATATAGTTCCACAAAAAAATGTTATCTGGCATCGTATTTTAAATCATAAATCAGTAACTATGAATATTAGTAGTACCATGTCAACAAATACAAACAATGAATACTATGTACAGACCGCACAGCAAATATAGCTGTGTTGTACAGTGGCATTATTTAGGCATCTGTTGCCCGTAATGTACGTTGGAAACTAGTTTGTTACAGTGAATTATGATTTTCAATTAAGCTGACATGGTAAAACACTAATAACATTAACTTTCACTTTTACAGACAGTTCAGAAAGAAAACTAAACATTTGACATAATCATCAATCATGGAACAGTGTATTAAATTCTGTATTACATTCAATTCTTCATCAAAAGACATGCAAACATACTCACATTTCAAAATATGTGAGGCACTACAGACAACAAACAAGAAAAGAAAGGTTGTGCTGGTCAGCTGTTGTGTTAATGAAAGTGTTGATCTTGGAGTTTTTACTCCAGCCCATCGTTTCCAAGCCGTCACTGACAAGACCATCTCACTCCTCACACAAAGAGCGTGGCTCGCATGCTCTGCTGCGAGCACAAATAGTGCTAATGGATTTAGACGTTGTGGATCATGTATTGTTCTGTAAAGATATCAGAACTGTGTTGTGGGGACCGAGCCGCACAAATCGCTCTCTTGCTAGCCTAAATTAGCCCTGGCCTATTTGCCGGGCTACCTTTGAGTGATTGCTCATGCATGCAAATAGACATGCGCTGCTAGTGACACACGTTAGCTTAGCGACACGGCAGCTGTCCGTTTGGGGGGGGGGGGGTCTGCTGTAGGTATGCTCAGGTGTGTCATGCATTGTTATTTCCTGGCCGCTAGGCATTGTATAATATTGTATAGGAGCCAAGACTGAGAATATTGCCCTAGTTAGACGTGTCAAGGCTAGCTTGTGGCGGCCCTCAAGTGAATTGGGGATGGCGTCAAGTGTGTGTGTGTGTGATGTGCATACTGGAGCTCTTTCTCACACACACACACACACACACACACACACACAGAGGCACACGCACCTCACACATGGACATACACATTTGCACGGAAACACAGTCGTACTCTCACTCTCCTGTTTCTGTCTAGATAGTTCTCCTTCAACAATGAGAAACCGATGCGCTGACAGAGAAAGACATATCTCCAACAAGCCTGTAGGTCTTCTCAGAGCTTCTCTATAGCATACTTTAAATAGGCCATGGTAGAACAAGCACTGGCTTCCCAGATGCCACCAGAACTACTTTGTTAGCATCCAAGAAGACCCACTACTTACAGGCATGCCCTGTGATATGACTGGGGAGTTGGGCCTCAGTGCAAGAAAAAAAATTGTAAATGGCCCCCATATGAAAATGATCATGAATGAATAAAAACCTAACTGTGTGATTCTGATGAGATGAGATTATGTGATGAGACATTGTGCAATAAGAAAAGCAGAAACATGCAATTTTCAAGTTAATTCCCTGTAGAGAAAGTATTTTCACTCTATACGACTATGTGTCACTACTAAGTCTGTGCTGTAAGTATGTGTGTAAATCTCTGACCTTGTTATGATTCTAGAAAGTTATTCAGTCCATCGTAAAATATTCTGGCTATACACAGATTAAATATTAGATTTAAATATTAGATTCCAACAAAACAATACACATGTGATCTTCACATTTGCCCAATTTTATTTGATTTGAATCATCACTTTAAGATCAATACATTTTAATGCAGGATGACAATGGAAGTTTTTTAGTCATGTCCAATTACACCTGCTAGCTAGGATTCCCCCGCAGTGTGACCAACAATGTGACCGCAGGGTAAAGAATGGCATGTGTCTTTCATCCAAGCAACATCATTGCATGGTTGGAGGGGAACGCAAACAGATGGTCACTGGCTAGCATCACACTGGGTGAAGGGGAGAGGAGTGGCCATCCTACCCACCTAGAGAGAGCAGAGCTAATTGTACTGTCTTGGACTTCTGTCCACAGATGGCTGTGGCATCATCAGGCTTGACCTTACAATCTCCTGATGATTAGACAGTTGTGGCACTTATTAGCCCCATACTGGAAGCATTTTAGTGAGTTTTCATAGCCACTCAGGAGTCTTAAGTGTAAAATTGCATATGTACCAATTTAAGGGGTCCAAAAAGTTCCCACTCCACCCTCAACAATAGAGCACAATCTGATTGCACCGCCTTCATTGCCAGTAGTTACCCTCTGGGCACGACGACAGCAAACAGTCAGACCACTTCAAAGATGTATCTCCGTTTGTCTCTAAGGATGGATTGGATAGACAGTGAATGAATTGAAGGTTGGCAGCAAAATCCTGTTTCTCCTTTGAGGACTTCTGGGACCTTAAGGTCCCCCCTTAGCTCCAGGAACCAAATCACAAGTGACGCTCGTAATCAATCATTAATGAGGAGGCGCTCTGTCGGGAATGCATCGGGAGTAATGCGACATGACAAATGTTGCACATCGCAGGGGCCTTAATTTGTTTACCACACATAGCAATGGAGAAGTTCTAAACAAATGCGTGCAGATGAAGATAGACACGAACAGACGAAAGCGTATTAACGCGAAGCTCAGAAAATAATGCATTAAGCCACATGCACTCACAGCAGAGGAAAAATCCTGATGCACATTTGAAAAAAAACCCTTTGAAAACACCTAAAGCAGCTCCTTCAAATGTTTTCTTCCAGACATATTTATAGTCAGTCTGTTTCTGACACAAACACACACACACACACACACACACACACACACACACACACATTTGGACTTACAGCACACTACAGTACACTCACTTTTACTCAAGGCCAGATATCACCCACTTACTCATCACTCTCCCTCCCTCCTCGTTCTCTCAATCGCTTTGTTTCCTGCACTCTAAACAAACTCCATTTCTGCTGCCATACGTGCAACATGTATCTCTCTCTCTCTCTCTCTCTCTCTCTCTCTCTCTCTCTCTCTCTCTCTCTCTCCCTGTATAATCCATTCATCCGTTCACCCCCCTCCCCATTCGTCATGTTCTCTTTCCATCCAAACCTCTTCTTTCTTCTTCCATCCCACCATTCCTCATCCTCCAAATCTGGCATCCTTCTCCTACTCTCTCTCCACCTCCCCCCAACCCCTTTCTTTCTCTCTTTGCAGGTGAGATGGAGGAGCTGGAGGCTCTGTGGCTGACTGGGATCTGTCACAATGAGAAGAATGAAGTGATGAGCAGCCAGCTGGACGTGGACAACATGGCTGGAGTCTTCTACATGCTGGGGGCGGCAATGGCGCTGTCGCTCATCACCTTTATCGCAGAGCACCTGTTCTATTGGCAGCTACGTTTCTGCTTCATGGGCGTGTGCTCAGGCAAGCCCGGGGTCACCTTCTCTATTAGCAGGGTGAGTGGAACCAAATTCCAGAACTTCTTGAACCAAACAATTGACTTGTTCGAAATGCAACACTTTGTAGTGAATCTAAGTACCAGCCAAATGGGACTTTTGCCAATTTTGTATAAAGTGGGGTTTTTTTTTTGCCAATTTTGCAAGATTTTCTGCAAAAGAATGCATTAGGAACATGTTGCATAGCAAAACAGACCCAAAATGTTAGTTTCAAACATTAAATTCTTGGTTTAGATATGATTTCTGGCCTACAGTCTCTACTGTTTCAGTCTTCAGTAGCTGAAATATTGCCACAGTCGGCAATAAAAACTGTTGAATGAGTGTGGTGATAGTATAATTAAGGTACTGCCTAGTCTTCCATCCATATTTCCAACTGGGATTTGAAAACCTGTGAAAATGTATTTTAAAATGTAATAGTTGAAAGAAACTTTTTTCTTTCAAATTATCTTTTAGTAAGAGCAGATAAATAAAAAGCAAGAACAGACAAAGGTTAACAGAAGAGCTTAATTGTATTTGATAGAAGAGCTTAATTGTATTTAACAATTGATAGAAAAGATCTAAAGAGAGATAGGGGAAAGGTAGGGTAGTGGTAGGTAGTGGGGGCTGGTAATCTAAAGTGTTTGTATCAGATTCATTCTCATGATAGTCTAAAAGGGGTGCCAGATTTTTTAAACCTTTTCAAAGGCCATGAGCTGTGGATCTGATTGTTCTAGTTGTTGACATTACCTTATAAATCCAGCGTGAGGGAGATAGAGAGTGAGGGATTTCCAGCTAAGAAGAATGAGCCAGCAGGCTGGTAACATTGAGAATTCTATCAGATGTAATAGCTGCTTTAACAAAGTACGCTAACAGTTTTTTGGTGTGTGTATCATATTATTTAAGCCAGTTTCATTATATTAATTGAGTTACTTTACATATTTTACTCAAATGAAGTCCCTTTAACCCTTACTGTAGCCACATACTTTGTAGTGTATTATTGTAAGGACCGTGTCCCTGCACGGGAATAAATTCTGTGATAACATTCCCTTTGAGCAGCGAACCTTCTCTTGCTGTGGAACTGTATAATCAAACGTGTTCAAATATTAAATAGTGCAGGAGCAGAATAGGAATAGAAGATGAAGCAAGAGTGACGCGAAAAAGAGACAGAAAGGTAAAAGAGTCAGAAAACTAAACAATGCACTTGGGAAAAGAAAAAGGAATGGGCCATAAAAAGAAGTAGCCTCTAGAGTAAGAAAGGAAAAAGAAAGAGGAACAAGATAGCATAGAGCTGAGAATATGTCAGTACCAGTCCAATCAGATGAAGGGGTTAGGAGATAAATGAGAGAAAAGAGTCAAGCTGGCAAGGATGACCTGAGGTTAAAAAAAACACAGGAGGTAGTGGAGATAAGGCAGACACAATGGAAGCACACAAAAAGGCATAAAAAGTGACTAAGAGGTAGACAAGAAACCGTTTCTGACGTGGCTTCTCGGAGAAGGCTGTGAAACGCCAACAGGGGAGCCACCTTTAACCTTTGGAATATTTTTGGGACAGAATTCTATTAACTGTGTCCCCCCAGGTGCTCATTTTGGTTTTCATGTGGTTATTCTTTGTGACATTTATCATTAAAGATATTTCAGGCGTTTTTATTAAAAGGGACTGACATGCAATATGCAGATATGCAAAAAAAGAATACTATGTTCCAGCCTTTGTTATATTTGATTGTGTATTGAAATGTGGATAAGTGGATTAAACAAGCAGTACATGTAGGAATCTTGATTAGGCTGAAGGGGTTTAGATAATGCTGTGTAATTCATTTTCTTGATTTAATACTAAAGAGGCTGACCGAAGAGACACAACAATGTCAGCTGAATTTGAATCACATTGATTTACACTATTGATTGTCAGTGAAAACCCGCCTCCCTGCAACACTGTCGTCAATCATTCTTTCTGTCTCTGTCTCTCTGTTCGTCTCTCTGCCTTTCTCCTTCTCTTTCTCGCTCACTCATATTCCTTTGACGGCGCAGGGTTTGGGTCCTGATGTATGAAGCTTTAATGAACCCATCGTTCACTGTTTCTTCCAGTTCACTATTAAGTCCCATCAGAAACTCACTATTTTTTCAGAAGTAGCCTGGACCCCCTCATTACTGTCTTATTTTAAAATTGATCTCAATTTTGCTTCTACCTATAAAACAGCACTGCTTAGAGGACATTCTCTTTATAGAAAATCAATTCAGGAGGTTGTAAGAGATCTTTTATCAAGTAAAGTGAAGCAGGTGTTTATTGTCATTTTAACCATATACACAGTACACATTTAAATGAAACAGCATTTCTCCAGGACCATGGTGCAACACAAAGAAAAAACACAAAATCAACACAAGACTACAGGCAAGCAGGACAGAATGATACATGGTGCAATAAAGAAAGTGCAAGTGACAAAATGCAAAGTTTTATGAGGTAGAAATAATAAAGTACAATACAAAAATAAAGAGCAAAACAGATAGAAACAAGGAGATATAAAAGTGAACAGTATTTAATAAAAGGAAATTTACTGTGAATCTGTTTATGAGGGTCATTTTGGGTGTGATCTTGGTGTAAGTGTTTACATGCATTTGTGTGCAGGAGAACAAAGCAGTTCAGTTCAAGAGAGTGTTTATGTGTGAAGTATGGTTGGGGAAGAAAGCCTGGGGAAGAAACTTTTTTGTATCCTGGCAGTGAAGGCCTGAGCTCTATGGAACCTTTTGAGAGTTGTGAGCAGAAGTGTGTGAGAGGGGTGTGAGAGGGGTGTGTGGGGTCTAGTGGTAGGATACTTGCCTCTGGACCAAGAGGTCGTGGGTTCGAATCCTCCAGCACACCACCACTGGGTTCCTGAGCAAGACCCTTAACCCCAAGTTGCTCCAGGGAGACTGTCCCCTGTAGTTAGGGTATGGAAGTCGCTTTGGATAAAAGCGTCTGCTAAATGCTGTAAATGTCATCCACTTTGCTGGTTGTTGTGCAGATGCAGCATGTGGCGTAGCTGTAGGGTCTAGCAGTCTAAGGCAGAGCAATTCCCAAACCAGGCTGTGATGCAGACTCACTACAACATTGCAAATGATTTAATCTAATACTAATAGTTGTTTTTTGCATTTTGCTTCCCTCTTTTTCACTCTTACCTCTGTGTGGTTCCTCTTACAGGGCATCTACAGCTGCATTCATGGCGTTCAGATTGAGGAGAACAAATCGGGCCTCAACTCCCCATCAGCCACCATGAACATGAACATGAACAACACACACTCCAACATTCTTCGCCTGCTGCGCACTGCCAAAAACATGACCTCTGTGCCTGGGGTCAATGGCTCCCCTCACAGTGCCCTGGATTACAGCCACCGAGAGTCAGCTGTCTATGACATCAGTGAGCATCGGCGAAGCTTGGGAGGCCATACTGACTGCAAGCCTCCACCACCATACTTGCCCGAAGACAATATGTTCAGCGACTATGTGAGTGATGTGGAGAGGACTTTTGGGAACTTGCACCTAAAGGACAGTAACCTGTACCAGGATCATTACCTGCACCACCATGGGGGCACGGGATCCGCACTGGCTCTGGGTATGTCGGGTCCCTTGCCTAACCGACCTCGTAGCTTAGGTAGTGCCAGTTCGTTGGAGGGTGGGATGTATGATTGTGACAGCTTAGGGGGAGGGGTAGCGCCCATCTTCACCACCCAGCCCCGGCAGTCACTGACGCACAGGAACAGGGAAAAGTTTGACCTGATTGCGGGCCACCCCACCCAGTCGAGCTTCAAGTCTGGCCTGCCCGATCTGTACGGGAAGTTCTCCTTCAAGGGTGGGGCGTCCAGTTCAGGGTTTATAGCGGGACATGACAGGTACTGCGGGGGAGGTGGGACGGGTTCGGGAGGGGATGACGGGAATATCCGCTCAGATGTATCGGATATTTCCACTCACACCGTGACCTATGGCAATCTCGAGGGCAATGCCAAGAGGCGCAAGCAGTACAGGGACAGTCTGAAAAAGAGGCCAGCATCTGCCAAGTCCCGTCGGGAGCAGGACGAAATTGAGCTGGGCTTCCGGAGACGCACCCACCACACCATCCACCACCACCATCACCACCACCACCCGGTCACGCAGGGACACCGTTCAGCCACCCCACCTGTTGAACGCAAGAGCCAGAGAGGGAGCAACAGCTCCTCGTACATGTTCCGTGACAAAGAGAACTTGAGGGACTACTACATGGACCAGTTCCGATCCAAGGAAGGGGCATCCCCATGGGAACATTTGGATTTGAGTGATGCTCCTGGAATGGGCGGTGGAGGGGGTCTGGGTGGGGGTGGATGTGGTGGCGTAGTCGGCAGCAGTGGTGGCGGGGGAGCGTGCACTAGTTTGGTTCCCGTGGACGATTTCTTGAAAGGTAAATCTAAGAAGACAGAGTCTAAGGGTGGAGTGGGAGGAGGAGGAGGAGGAGGAGGAGGATCTCCTGGGCAGCAGGGCCATGCATGCTGGGAAAAGAACGTTGGAGGGGTGGGGGGCTTGACCGGCGGGGACTGGGAATGCCGTAACTGCCACAGTGGAGGAGGTGGAGGTGGCAAGCCAGTTTGCATGCATGGGGGAGGAGGGGGTGGGGGCTATTCAGCTGCGGGTGGTGTAGGGGGATCCAGTGGAGGAGGAGGTGGGGGGAGCGGACAAGTTTCCAGCCGTCCGAGCTCAGCCACCTGCAAGCGGTGTGATTCGTGCAAGAAGCCGGGCAACTTATATGACATCAGCGAGGATAACCACCTCCTCCTGGATCAGATAGGGGGCAAGTTCCTCCTAGAGGGTGGGAAGGGAGGCGGAGGGGCCCAGACCCAGGCGCAAAGGCGCAAGTTTGGCCCTGGTGGCAGGGTCCTGCGCAGGCAGCATTCCTATGACACATTCGTAGACCTGCAGAAAGAAGGGGCGGGCAGGATGGGAGGCTCAGGAGGCTTCGGAGGTGGTGGGGCTTCCATGCTTCCTCCGCCACGGAGTGTGAGTCTGAAAGACAAAGATCGCTATATGGAAGGTGCAAGCCCTTATGCCCAGATGTTCGAGCGGTATGCGGGAGGGGAACGGGAGACGTCCTTTTTTGGTGCCGGGGACCGGGGGAAGGGTGGGGGCTCATCGTTTAGCTTGTTTCGCGGGGGTGAAAGTGGGTTGCACCGTCGTTCGGTAGGCGAGAGGGACATGAGGGACAGGGATAGAGGCATGATGGGAGGAGGAGGAGGAGGAGGAGGTATGGGCGATACCCGAGGGGTCGGGACTTACTCCTTGTCTAAATCTCTCTACCCAGATAAGGTGAACCAGAACCCATTCATCCCAACCTTCGGGGACGACCAGTGCCTATTACATGGCGCCAAATCGTACTACGTCAAAAAGCAGCAGACACAGCCGCAGCAGCAACAGACGCAACAACAACAGCAGCAGCTCCTCAACAACAACCGGGCAGACTTCCGAGGCTCCATGGGGGTGACTTCCTATTTGCCAGCCTCCGCCTCCGCAGGGGTCATGTCCAACGTGGGACCCCGGTTTCCCAAGGAGCTGTGCCTGGGCGGGCCCCTCAGCAACCACCATGGAGGGGTGGCGGGCAACAACAAGCTGCTGTCAGCAAGGGACGGGTTAGGGATGGGGCAAGGACAGAGACCGTTCAACGGCTCTAGTAATGGACACGTATATGAAAAGCTCTCCAGTATTGAGTCTGATGTCTGAAGTTCGACTGTGAGTCAGAGAGGGAGAAAGAGAGTGACAGAGGGAGAGAGAAAACATGGAAAGCTAAAGAAGGGAGACAGCAGACATTGAAACTGACTAGGGAATAAACCGACAGACAATGTCTACTGTGTCTGCTTTGTACTTTTACGATCAAAAGGAAGAGTAAGAATGTGAGCAAGAGGAACTGACCCATGCTTTAGAAGAGTGCTGTAAGGGCCATGTGTGTAAATAGAGAGATGGGACCTGCTCACTATAGAATGACGAACTCTGCATTTCCCTCTCTTTTATCCTCTCGTCTTTTCTTATCCCTCCTATTTTTCTGCTCCTTACGCCAAAACGAAACGTCCGATCCAGCTTAGGTGTGGAGACCTGGTACAATCATGAATGGAAATCAGTTATCGTCTTGAAACAACAGGGTAAAATTTACAATAATTGTATTGATAACGTTGTTAACAATAATATTATTAGATATGATTACAATGTTTATGATGTTCAGTTTGGGCTTGATTTCTGGATGTTATAATGCTGTTATATATTTGTACTCTAGTTACAATTCTTTGTTAGAACAATACTTTGCAGGAAGCTTCTTATTTGATCATGAGATCTTATTTGATCTTATTTGTCAACTGAGCTTGCATTGTCTTACGTCATCGCTCCATTCTGCTGTGCTGTGGAACACCAGGACCACCATGCAGAATGCGCCCTCTGCCAGGGACGATGCCAAGCCTGAAGAAACATAGACAAACTTGCTTTCTTTTAAGATTCTTTTGATTATTCTATTGATTATTCATGTTAATTTTATTTCTGATATGGAGTGTTGTAAAATGTATGTAAAAGGCATGATGCAAAGTACGTCAACTGTACTCGAGATATTGTTGTGAAGGACATTTATTATGATCTCTTTTTATGGTTTTACGATTTTTATAACATTGCATTAATGTCAGTACACCATTGGTTTTAGTACACAGCACATTATGTGCCTTACCCGGAGTCCCAGTATTCTAATTATACAGGTTATATTGCCATGGTAACTTTCTGGTCACTGCACACTGATTGGTTATCGAATGATTCATGTATTATTCCAGAATCATCCTCGTTGTGATGTAGGCACCTGGTCTGGAATCTACTGTAGCGTATTCTAGAGACATCAACTTGAGTGTGTTCATTATTCTCACACCCTAGTTTCTTAAGCAGCTAATGAAGTTAAAACCAGGGAAAAATAGTATAAGAGGACTTTCATTTCCACAGACAGGACAGGGATGGTCATACACAGAGTTGAGCTTCAGGGGGTTAAGTTCAAGTGCTTGAAAAACAACAAAACTGTTTTTCCTCTCCATATCCCTATCTCTTGAGCAAGTCTTTGATCAAGAAGCAAATTAAAACCAATGTCATGGTTTTGTTTCCACTTAGAGTTTGTTCATTACTCAGTGTTTCTCTTTCTTTCTTTTTTTTGTGCACACTTTGTCCTTTGGGAAGAACTCTGCCCACCATGAACTGGGTGTTGAGGGATATTATGAAAGAGCTCTTTGTCTCAGCATTCGCTTGTATTTTTTTAAATGTAAATATTCCTTTTTTCACACTGTACAGTGCACAGACAGCAAGGATGTAACTTTAGCAAATTGTGTTACTAAATTAGGAACAAACTAAAATAGAATTGAATAGTCGCACAATTCAACCTGGCCACAAAACGAGTACCAACTAACATCCAAATTAGAATATTAACAAACCTGTTGTCTTACCATTTTTACATTTTTTCACAAATGGTGACCCGCCTGATTCTTGGAGGCAGATGTTTATCATAGATTCTGACAATTTTAACAATATTTGAGGATTTTGCGTAAACACTTTTTCTCCCCATGTGAATGGAATGTTTTTTTTCCTTTTTAATTATGTTGCAATGGAAACAGAGCTAATTTAATTAAGGCTTGGACAAAGTTTACACATTTTTATGACCATAAGTTCAACAACTCCGAGACAATCGCAGTCAAAACATCACTTTGATCACTCACATTTTGAGACAGTTTACAAATAAAGAAGTTGAGGTGTTTTGTCTAGTATTATCAGACAAAAAGGATGGACAAAAAGTACTTAATAGCTATTGTTCTAAGTAGCCAATTATGTAATGAGATCAACTAAATAACTAACCCAGTCATATAATTGAGAATGAAAGTCTTTTCTTTTTAGTGGCATTATTTCTAGTATGTGCCACGTTACGTTTGTTTACCATAGTCTTTTGAACCACCAATCATTTGAATCTTTCTGGTTACAGAAGTACAGTTAAGGTCTCCCATACACCAGTAGATCCAATTGAGTTTGTTGTGTGAAATACACGTTTTCTTTATTCAAATTTTGTAAACATACTATCAGCCAAACTGATCTCCAATTTAAGCACAATGTTTATACTATTTGGTTAATAATTGATGTGTATATGATATTGGTTTTAAAGTTTTGTGGACTTAAAAAAAAAAATTCACATTTATTGCCACATTTATTCATTTTTTTAGCTAAGTCTGTGTGTGAGAGTTTGTGATACTGTGAGTACATTGTGAGAGACATGCATGCATCTTTCTTTCTATTTTACATTCCTGCTTTTACATTCTTGCTTTTAGACAATGTAGAATTCAAAGACCATGTCTAGTGTTTTCTTTTTTTGGAGAGGATCATGTGTATTTCTTTTGCTTAAGTTGTACCAGTTAGTGCCATACCAAGCTAATGTTGAGCAGTTGTATATAATTTAGTCACTGATACACTATGGCATATATGCTGGCAGAGGTGGAAACGTCTTTCCATGGTCTGTGGAAATTGAGATATTGATACAAGTTTGCATTCGAAGAAAGCAGTGACATCCTCGGCCTAAAGTTCTCACTTTAAGTCGTCGGGCAAACACAAACAGTGGCTTCCTAACCTAAGTTTGGAATATAACCGTGAGAATTTCTTTTCATTCTTATAATCATATAGGGCTACTTTTGTCACTTGAAGCGTTTGAAATCTTAATCTCTCATAGCTGTGTTTGGAAAATATATGTGGGAAGAACTTTATTTGCATGGTTTGGCTCTCTAAACCATAAAATGTTTTTCAGAGGCACCTTTACGTTTTTGATCTACTTTGCTTTATTGAGGGTACACTAGTCATTCAGTGCTTTCAGTTCTTTAATTGAACTCCCCATGCTTCACTCACAAATCTGTTCTGCTGTAGCTACTGATACATTTTATAGAATGCTGAGAAAAATACCATTCAGTTACAAACTTGGGCATAAAACTTTGCTTTTGTCAGTGTGCGCAAATCATAAATTTTGGCCCATTTATTTAGATTTATGCTGCATTCAGGTGCTAATCGCAAGTCTGCAAAAATACGTTGCAAATGCAAAAAAATACGTTGCAAATGCAAAAAAAAGTAGTAAATTCAACCTCACTCTGTTCGGATATCCTGCTTTTTCTTTGCTCTATTAAAAAGCACACAGATACCACAGAAGGGCAGCCTCTTTATTTTTTCACATTCACTGGCAAGTTTTCACAGATGGAAAAGGTGGAAGGTTGCATAATATATCACACTTTAGAAAATCATGTTTCTGGAATCCTGAGTGGGAAACAATAGGAAATAGGACTTTGTTGGCCATTTGAGTGCCAGTCTATTCATTCGGTTTACCAGTTTCTCAGTTGACGATTTGAACGTGTCATTACTACATAACTACATAAAAACAAAAAAACACTACGAGATGGACTGTTGTTGTAGGTAATCAAAAATGGCAGGTTGAAAATGTAGAATTTGTCACCAACTTTAGTTTAATTAATTCATGTAAAAAAACAACATTGACATATTCTAACAGCCTGTCCAATAAAAATTATATTTAAGTATTTAGACAAAAAAAGTTTGTGCTACATTTTCTCATTTACCTGAATGACATTTTGCCAGCATTCTGTAAAGCTTGACCCACTAACAGTCGTTACAAAAGGAATCATTTGTGGGTGGAGCACAGGTGGGTCAATTTTAGCTCGGTGTGTTTGCTGAAAAATATTCACTGAGCAATGTGGTGACAGACTTGGACTGCTATGTTTTCTGTCATTATTTATGTTTTTGTGTGTGGGAGAGTTTTTTTTATAAGCTCTCCTGCCTGTAGCTGGTAAACGCAGGGTAGGGGAAGTGCGTGCCTGTCTGTCTCTGTCTTTGTGAAAGGGAAGGTGTTGCTCTCCCTCAGTTAAAAAGATGTCCTTCTTCCTTTAACTGTTTTAACTCTCATCTGTCTTCGTAGAGGCTCTGTAATTACAGGCTAGGCCTCATTTTTCGTAAATGTAGGTGGAGGGCAAGAGACAATGGTTTTACATGTTAGAAAGAGCGTGAGAGAGAGAGAGAGAGAGAGAGAGAGAGAGAGAGAGAGAGAAAGAAAGTTAGAAATAGTAGCCTGCATTTTCTTTTTGCACTCTGTAATCATTCTTATCATATAGGCTTCCTGAGATTTGATATTTGGTACAGAAAGAGTGTAAGGTTGCTGTTTATCGCTCGCTAATCAGTCTTTGCCACTCGCTTTGCAGTTCACGTCCCCTCTCTGGTACTGTATGTCACAGGTTATTGTACATGTGCCTGGATTCATGCTTGATTACCTCTGTGTGTGTGTGTGCGCGCGCGCGTGTGTGTGTGTGTGTGTGTGTGTGTGTGTGTGTGTGTGTGCGTGCGTGCGTGTGTGTGTGTGTGTGTGTGTGAGTTGAGACACAGAGCACAGTGCAATGGCTGTCTACTGTAATGTCAGAATTTTTGCTGTAAATAATGAAGTCCCCTTTTCCGTGATTTTTAATATAGAGAGAAAACTATTCTAAGCTATGGAAATTTGGGATACATTTTTGTTAGGAAGGTTTTGTAAACCACCGTAGAGGTAATAACAACATCACAACACCAAGGATAGAAACTCCACTTGAATAGAATTAGAGGACCCAATTTTACGAGACAAAAGTCTGCCTTTGTTGTCTTTACTATAAAACTAATCTTTCTAATTCTCTTTCTTTTCTCTTCCTCGTTTTTTTGACTCTTCTTTTAAATGTTACACAAAGGTCAACAATTGTACAGACTTGTGTAAATATGACCAAATGGTTTCTCTTTATTCCGTTTTTGTATAGAGAGAGATTACCTGTGTTTAAGATTATGACAATAATTTAACAGGAAATTTCACAATACTTAAGCTATTGAGAATACGGACACAGTATGTGTGAATATAAGTGCTAAGATATATTCTTCTGTCTCTTTGTACAAAACAGTGTTGACAATAAATAAAAGGGAGAAATCTCACGTGGCGTCAGCATCGTTTTCTTCACCCCGTACACCCTCAAACCACGACACGACTGAAGGTGAGGAAAGCTGGGGCTCTCATCCACTGCACCAGTGGTTTTAGTTTTTGTGTTTTTACCTTCAATGTATCTGTTTTAATTCCTCTCAAAAAGGTCATTTGTTTCAGTTGTCAATCAATAGAGAACAGTACTGGGCAAAACTGAACAAATGTGGAACTGAAAAAATCCATTCAGTTACTGCGGAGGTAAATAGTTTCAAAGTTTTCTTGGCTGTCTTAACTTTTGCACAATACTGTATGAAACTAAGTTACGAAATTACATGCATTTAGCAGGCACTGTTATCCAGAGCGATTTCTGTATATACCGAGATCTGGTACAACTGGTTTTATACATTTATAGTTACATATATACGTTACATATATGTATTACCAGTAATGAGCTTGTTCATTTACATTTACATTTAAAAAAATTACATATGCAGCTCTGGAGACCACTGCAAAAATGTTCAGTTTCTCAGATTTGATCTTTTATAGGTGCAAGTATTGAAGTGAACGGCTTTGCCTTAGTTTTTAATAACTGCTGACCAAATTTCTCCTAATTTCCCCCAGAAATTTGTTCCTTAAAGAATCATTTTAAAGGAAATGTCAAAATGTCAAAATAAGAGAAATAATGCAATGTTTACAGAACATGAATAATTCAAAGAAAACTAATCTCTTGTTCATTCTTAAACAAAATGGCAATAATTATCTTTGATGTACTTCTAGTAGTGTTTTACCCTCTAACTGGTCTCACTGTGAGAGGAGAGTGTCGATTACAGCAGTGTTTTTATACTTTTCCTCATTAAATAAGATGTGATT